>CM017777.1:22594213-22804561 GCA_008121275.1 Drosophila lowei
AAGCTCTAACCGGAAGAGCGACCCGGTTTGCACGGGTGTGACTCGTTTTCGCTGTGAGGCTGCACCTCGACCAGACGGTCAACCTCAATGCGCACGTAGATGGCGGCACCGTAAGCCTTCTTGGATGCATCGCAGAACCCATGATGTTCGACTTTTACCGCTGGCCGGGAGCCGATCCAAATTGGAATATGGATTTGGTCGAGAGCGGAGTAGCTCCGCAGGAAACTTTGCCAGCGCTGGCACATCTCGCTTGGAAGCTCATCGTCCTATCCTAGGTCCTGCAACCAGATTTCTTGCATGAAGACCTTGGACCGGACAATGAATGGGGCCAACCACCCCGCGAGGTCGAACAGCCTTGCGATCTGGGACAGAACTGCTCGCTTGGTGTATGACGACTCAGGCGCTAACTCGGGAGGGACAAAAAAAAACTAGTCTGAAGTCGCTTTCCAGCGAATCCCGAGAGTCTTAGCCGTGCTCTCTTCATCAATCTCCAGAAAATCGGTGTGGAGAAGATGAGCACTCGGATTTCCTGCCAGAATAGCTTTGTGGCTTGAAGTCCACTTCCGCAGCGGAAAGCCTACAGAGCTAAGTGCGGCCTGCAACTCGCGGATCGCTAGTCGAGCCTCATCGGTAGAATCCGCTCCGGCTAGGACATCGTCGACATACATGAATGACCGGATAATGTGACTTGCTTTCGGAAATCTGCACTGTAAGTCGCTTGCTAGGTGTTGCAACACTCGGATGGCAAGAAAAGGAGCGCGATTGACTCCGAAGGTAACGGTCTTTAGTTCATAGTCGCGGATTTGTCCCTCCTTGTTTCGAAAATAATATTCGCTGGAAAGGGTGTGTTTCGGGTCAACCCAAATTTGGCGATACATTTTGGTGATGTCCGATTTTCGATTTTCGTTTCTTAGGAACTGGGCCAGCGCGATTGCCCTTGAATACCCCAGATCTGATCTGAGATGATCTGGGTCGCGAAACGGTAACGTGACGACGTATTTCCTGCTTGGCGTTCTCGACGTAGTTCGGAGGAAATTTCTTTCGCAGTACGAGTCCGACTCACTTACTGGTGGCTGGGAGAGGTAGGAATATTAGTTACAGACAGATATACATATGTATATGAATGTAAGCACTGGATCGGAGGCGGAATGCAGGAGCTAGCTCGGATCAAATGAAACCTTTGGAAAAGTAGGAGGCCACAAGCATTGGCAGAACGAAGTGTGGTTTAATTTTGGAGCTAGAGCGGTAAGTACATACATATGTACATGTAAATATGCCGATGTGTATGTGAATACGGGGGCTGGCGTATTAGTCGGCGGATAAAATTAGTCTTGCTGCGGGTGAATTATTTTAAATTCACTGCGGCACAACTGGTTGCACCGACAACGGAACTAAAAGCACCACCGTTTTTATTCGGAATGTGGATGTTTAGGAGCACTCGAAGAAGCGGAGAACGCCCGGAATTGCAGATAAAATGGCGCCGTCGATTGAACGGTGGAAGAAAAGAAGCGGCACGTATGTATACATGGATATGTCCAGCCGACTGGGACCAGGAGGAGAGGAGCCACTGGAGATGGGCAGATGGGGAATCCGTACCTATCTTGGATATTGGGAATTATCCGCCGATGCTTGCTGGGGTGGACTTCTCCTTTTGTTCAGGCGAAGATCCTGCTCGAAGGACCAATGTTTGTAGTGGGGCGGATTGAAGCTCAATTCTCCAATGACGCAATTGACGATCTAGTGAAAAACTCCTAGTAGCCGTCGCGCAAGAAATGAAAAGCCGGGGTGTTTCGTGGTATATATATATTAAGGTGTGTGTATTTGTTTGGGGGGGTCGCGCGGTAGATCGGCCGTTTGAAGCGGGGGTGAAATCGTAACTAACTAACTCTATGCCTTATGATGCTTTTGCTGCCGTGAGCGCCGTGTGGATCGTGGATTGTGGATCGTGGAGATCTTCCGAACGCCCTTCCGAGCGCGCGAGAGCGAGTTGGGACCGGGGCGCACGGAGTTGGCACAGTGCGCGGAAATTGTTTACTGCTGGCCTGAATAATAATATTGAATTCCTCTCGAATTTCTGCCAACATATCAAGGCGCACCTCGACTTCCGCGGCGGTCAGCTTATCGATTTTATTCCCCGCGAAGGATTCGCCAAGCCAGTGCAATCGATCATATAATGACTGACTTTTACGCTTATACAGACTCAGTCTGGAATAAGCCACCACAATTTTTCCGCCCGCGCCTATACTCGGATCGTTGTCCAGGTTAACCGTTGAACAATTCGACACAGCAACGGAAAATGAAATACCGCTTAAGCGACGATGTATAGACGCGAGAGCGAGAATGGAAGACACGAAAAGTCAAGAACCGCAGCTGTAGTTGCGCAGAGAATGAGAGATTCGACGCTTAAATTACCGAAATATGTATATAAATATTCCAGCCGCACTCTCACTGAATTTTTCACTTTAAACTGTTTTTCAACGTGCACCAAAATGTATTTGTTGGTAGTGAAACTACCCAACAACTAAATATTGTATAATTAATAAGTGTTTTTAACGGAACGCGATTAAGCAATGGTTTTATATCACGTCGGGGGGTCACCAATGTTTGAGCTGCCAAGCTTTTTTGGCACCTATTTGTTTCAAAAATAAAAAAAGAGAATTTGGTTTAAGCTTTATAATACGTATTTAATTTTGGTGGCTTAGCGGAAGCCGGCTATGGCCAGATAAATTTTATGAGAGGTCGTTATGCAACCAATGCGCAGAGGGGTTAGCATAGAACTAAAATAGACGACGGCATCAGATCAAAGTGATTGCATTAATTGCCAAAGTGGCGGCGGCAGAGAGCCCCTTTAGCGGGAGAGCGCAGCAGCTCTGCAGAAAGTCAACGTTTGCACAACATAGGCGGCTCACTCATACAATAAAAATGCTTAAATTTACGGTTATTCTTAGGCGGCTGGCCCGAACAAGCACTAAATTAGAAAGTTTTGGTCTGAATCGTAAAATTTTCACAATTTTAAATTAGTAAATTGGCTAAATTTATTACCATAATAAAACAATCCACATATTTTTTTTTATTGCCATTCATTGCTTTATACGGTTGCATTTGAAAAGCATCGGCTAACTATCGCATAGAAACGTGCGGCCTAGGAACATCCAAAATGGATGGTGGACTAGCTGGAAAATTTTCGGAGCGGTAAAACCTTACGGACCATTCCCGAAATGGATGGTCATCAGTGTGAATAACCTATTAGGAACTTTAAGAAAAGATCGAAACGCATACAATTTACATATACACATGACGGTGGTTATCTGCATACAGATCTATATACAAAGACCTCTCAAATATCTTTATAATGATCTTTGCTTGATCTTTGATCTTTATCAAGATCTTTGCACCACAATAAAAATCTGGAATACATACGCATATGACACTTTTGTCCTTCGCATGCGACAAAGTGCTCAGTAATGAACAGTAAAAGAAGAGAAATAGACAAAATGATCATTGCCTTAACGAAGAGCGAATGAGCAATAACGGATTCGATAGATTCTATTCTGTCTATTGTATCAATGTGTGAGAAAATTAAGTAATTTTCTGGCTATTAAGTTTTTGGTCTCGGTGAACCTCTGCATTGAAATGTACATCTACAGCGTTACTCCTTGGACTCCCTTAAAAATTTCAGCATCTTTGCTTGCAAGTTAACTTGGCTGCTCGAAATATGCTGGAGTATCTCTCGTTGGGTGTTTTGGCGTACCTTGTGAGATATCCGTGTTCGGTGCTTTTTGTTTTGTGGTACGATTTGAAATTTGTCTACTTCCGTACACCAGTCGACTCCATGACTGAGTAATGAGTTTTAAATTTTTCGCCTATGGTATTAATCATTCAGGGCTGCATATGAAACCCATCACCCATACATCATATATAAACGTATGATTTAGAAAAATCTGAGGTGGATGGTCGACTGGATGAGAAATTTTGACACATTTTTCGCTCCTGCAAATGGATGGTGGAATAAGCTAAAAATTATATCTGCACTAATATCTTCTTAAGATATGTATCAGTTTATAGTGGATACAGGATAGACTTTTTAATGTTCCACTCCATCGTTTCAAAATTGAAATGTTCTATACTTAACAATACAATTATTAAATGTTACATCTACCTCCTCTATTTCCGGCGGTTAATGTTTCTTCCTTTTTGTTTCGACGCCGTGAAAGAGGTATGCATCTCAAAGTATCTATGTCAATCAATGTTATTTTTATTTTTTATTAGATTGTTCGAAAAATATACGTTCATTGATTATAGCTAGTAACTATATCTTAGTTGTAATATTGTTAATTTTGTATATTTTCAGGTTAAACCTGTGTCGTCGACCAGCAAGATGGTATGTATTAATATTGAAGTCTTCATACATATGTATATATAGAGAAATACTTTTAATTCTACTTTCAAGTTACCGCTATTGTAAAATAAGCCGTATCCCAAATCCCGGTTTTGCGTGGTGTTCCAGACCCGAAAATTCGTATATTTGATTTGGGCAGGAAAAAGCTACTGTTGAAGACTTTCCCCTTTGTGTTCATTTGGTATCTGATGAATATGAACAACTAAGTAGCGAAGCCTTGGAAGCCGGACGTATTTGTTGCAACAAATACTTGGTTAAGTACTGTGGAAAGGATCAGTTTCATATTCGAATGCGTCTGCACCCATTCGCATTATTCGTATTAACAAAATGTTATCGTGTGCTGGAGCCGATAGGTAAGTAATAGTCTTTTCGACTTCTATCAATAGAAGAGCACTGGGTTTTGAAACTTGATTTCTATACTTATAAATTTTAAGCTAAATTTGTTGTTGATTTTTTCCTGCAGGCTCCAAACCGGAATGAGAGGCGCTTTTGGCAAACCGCAGGGAACCGTTGCTCGTGTGCGTATTGGGCAACCGATTATGTCTGTTCGTTCAAGCGATCGATACAAGGCCCAAGTTATTGAAGCATTGCGACGTGCCAAGTTTAAGTTCCCAGGTCGTCAGAAGGTATTTTATGTGATATCAGTAATATTTGGTCATAGTGTATAAAATTTTTGGAATACTAATTATAGTAATTATAGTACATTAAATTATACATTATATTAAAGTACAGGTGTGGAATACTGGTTTGTTCGCTTCAAGACAAGAAAGCTATGTCTGTCCATGCATGTGTCTGTTTATATGCAAACAAATCTTGTTTTCAAGCAATGATTCGCATTATTTATATCTGAACTGTCATGATCTGATTAATAGAAAGTCTAAGAAAAACCATTTCTCAAGATAATCCGAGCGCTGAAATATGATTTCAGAGTTATTAAACTCGATATTCCGAAGGCTATAAGAAAGTAAACTTGGACTTTTAAGCTTTTATTGAATTAAAATATATTTGAGTTTCTGAATTTTTTTAAAGCAGTAACTTCCTATTATTTAAATATTCTTATGCTTTAAATGTCATTTGTTTATTTTTAGATATATGTTTCAAAGAAGTGGGGATTACCACCAAGCGCTACGACCGAGGCGCTATGTTTCAGGGCTCCGCGATGATAATCGTCTCGCGCCCGATGGTTGCAATGTCAAGTACCGACCCGAGCACGGTCCAATGGCTGCTTGGGAAAAAGCTCAGCGTGAAGTTTATGGTTAAACGTTAAAACGTATTTTGAAACAATAAACGAAGAACAGACATTCTATCTGTCAAGATTATTGGTTGTGTTTTATAAATATTTACCATTAACCATGGAAACGATTGCTAGGATACCGAGAGTTTGTTGAAAATCAGATGAATATTCTATATTGTAATTACCAAAGATAACGCTGAAACAAACCGACTTTTTCTTATAGATTTGGGGCTTTAAATATATAGTGATAACTTTTTTTTCTCCTAGGTATATATTTTTTTAAAATGTTTTAAATCTTGTATTTTTTTTTACTATTTTTTTCAGAGGTTTTTTGTTTTATACATAACTTAAGTATCTTACATCAGGTTGTATTGAAATTTGCAATTCTGATAAGCTGAAAGCCATAAATCGGATCCAAACTCTTTGTAGCTTAAGCTTACCGCCTGGACAATATTAAGCTTTCAAATTCGAAATTGACAACCTCTGAAAAAACAGTAAAAACGAGGGGGAACGTTGTGAGTTGCTGCTGCGACCGCAACTCTACATTTATACCCGATACATAATCAGTGTGGCTACATTAAACGACATAGAGTGCGTGCGAGAGAGACAGAAAATCAGTCAGAACGTGTCGACGGGCGCTGCGTAGCCACTGCAAATTGATTTGTTACTTTTGGCTATAATAATAATCCGATCTGATTCGGATTAAGCAAGATTCGGCAATCTGGTAGATCTGGCCATTCTCTATAATTGTGCGTTTTTAATTTTCTCCTATCTTCAAAATTGTGGTTGCCACAGATTTTCGTTGTTTATGGCTGCGGAAGGGGGTGGGGCGAAATTTTGAAACACACCTGTAGCAGTGAGCTATCAACAGTGAGTTCTGCAGTGAAAAATTACAAATAGTTTTGTAGCAGTGAGAGCTCGACAGTCAGGTCTAATAGTCTCTGAGATCTGTGGATGCCACAGATTTTCGTCCTTTGCGGGGGCGGAAGGAAGTGGGGAGAAATTTTGAAACAAACTCGTCAAGGTCCGATATAGGAATCTGGATAAAAAATTTGGTTGCTCTAGCTCTTATAGTCTCTGAGATCTAGGCGCTAATGTTTTGAGCTATGCAAAGCCGGCTATGATACATGTGTGTTAGAGAGAGACAGGGCGAGAAAAAATGAAATTGTTTTCTTCATTCTGGCTATAATAATGATACGATCCAATTCAGATTCAGCAATCTAGAAGATATGGTCATTCTCCACGATTCTGCGTTTTAGGTTTTCTTGTATCTTTAATATTGTGGATGCCACAGATTTTCGTCCTTTGTGGGGGCGGAAGTGGGCGGGGCGATGTTTTGAAATATACTTGTAACAGTGACATATCACAGAAGGCTGTATACAAAATGTCGTTGCTCTAGCTCTTATAGTCTTTGAGCACTAGGCGCTGATAGGGACGGACAGACGGACAGACGGACAGACAGACAGGGCTCAATCGACTCGGCTATTGATGCTGATCAAGAATATATATACTTTATGGGGTCGGAAACGCTTCCTTCTGGACGTTACACACATCCATTTTCACCACAAATCTAATATACCCCAATACTCATTTTGAGTATCGGGTATAAAAATAGAAGATTTCAAAAAAACATTTTTAAAGCAAAAATCTATCAGAAAAAGTCTGTGCACAGCGGAAACAAATTTTGTTGCCTGGTGTAATCGATCTGAAATGGTATCAAAAGCTTCGTCCCAGATTTATTCGCAACAAGCATAGTTCGTTGAGCGCAATTAATAAAATGGCGAATATAAATCTACAGTTCACATTAAACTGTGGTAGACCCCTAAACGGCATAAATTATTTCCGTGAAGTGGCTAGAATTGAACTGTCAGCCAGGCTCCGGTTTTCACTTCCACAAAAGTTTTCCGATTTACTTTTGAAATGACCTCCAGTTGAATTGGTGCCCTAGTTTTCACAATCCGCAAGTTTTTCCGTTTTCAAAACGAAAACATTTTCCTTAACGAAATGAAAAAAACGGCTTTTTGTACAACAAAACAAATCTTAATTGCAAAATTAAAAAAATAGATGATTTTTTGATGCATTAACATTATTTTGACACTATTACCAGGACAATTAAGCTTGTAACTTTTTTAAAAATAAATTTTTCTCATCCCAAGCTCACATTTGGGTCGGAAATAATTGGTCCGGCCAAAAACACTTTTCTGATTCGTGTAAACAGCTTACGCAGATCGGAATTTGGTTATCGGAAATTTTTGCGTATAACTGCACAAATGTGCTCGTAACATGCGCGTAACAGAACATCTGTGTAAGGAAAGCTGTTTCCCGCCACATTAAATTCTAAATGTTGGGGCAAGCAAATTTTTGTTGACCATTAGCAATTTAATTTTCAATATGCGTGCTGTTACTCGCACTTCCTCAGACATGTTAAGTACACAGGAGTTGTATCTAAGATTTCTTGATCTTAACACGCGCACTTTCTGCCTTCGTTTTGCTTCAAAAATAGCAATTGAAAAAAAAAGCATTTTTATCACTCTGTATATTTTTGAAGCAACCAGTTCAGCTGTTTTTGTTTGACAGAATCGATGAGAAAATGAAACATCGATACCAAAAATTTGTGAAAATGGGAGCACCTGAAAACGAAAACGATACGTTTTGGCTGAAAACGTAATCCGCAAGAGTAAGTGAAAACCGGAGCTTGCCTGATTATTAGTTTATTTGTGTTGGTCCACTTTTAATGGTTTTAGTTTATAAAGTCAGTTTAAGTGTGCAACGTCCAGAAAGCGCGCTACGCCAACTTGCTAAATTCAGAATGGTGGAACTATATAAATTGGGCTGAATTCCTTGATCAAATTCAAATTAGCGAAAGCTTTAAACTTACTTTTATAAATTAACCAGTGTTTTACTTCACGCTTCATGTTTCTTAGAAATTTTCTGGCTAGCAAAGAGGAAACTGGCATGTTTCTTTATTATCAGGCAGGCTCCGGTTTTCATACAAATTTTCCGATTTACTTTTGAAAACGCAAAAATTGTTGCTCCCGTTTTCACAAAACTCATTATTTTTCCATAGAGCATGGACACGTGGCTGGCGTACGCTGAGGTGGAAGGTGCCAACCAACAATATTAGAAATAATAACTCGCGCAGAAACCGTAGAAAAAGTAGGCAGGTGAGGGAAACGACTGGCGATTTCACGCAAAATCGAAGCTTTCAGCGTCATAAAATGATAATCGAAGTTTTCCAACGATCCACTGTGAGTCTTGTCATAGTCCAACTCCTGGAGCTCGCAGGGTTTTCAATCTGCCCTGCAGCTTCTGATCTTCACTCTCCCAAGTAGCATTCAACCTTTTCAACTCTTAAACAAATATATACGGTACTTTTAGTATCAGGAAAGTCGCCCTATTTTTAGCAGCGGTCATTCATTCATTCATTTCCATTGCAACAGCAAAGTTAGAAAAACGTTTCTAGCAGGGAAATGACCGAACAGAGTAACACGCATAGTAGACGGAAAAGACTAAGAACTGCAAGCCAACTGCTATGTGTGTGTGTAATGTATTTGCAAGGGCAATGGCGACAAAATGTATTCTTTTATGCACGGAGTCGATGGCACAGGTTGGAAATGCAGGAAACTTCAAAGTAAAGCAATGAACGGCACTTGATCGATGAAACTACTCAACACGACATTGACGCTGTGAACCAAACCGACTTTTTTGATAGATCTGGGACTTTCGAATTGTTTCATTTTTTTTTTTTTTTTTTCAAGGATTAGTTTATTTTTAAATAAATTTTAAAATCTGCGTGCTTCTTTTTTTCACGTAGCTTAAGGATCTTGCGCCTGGCTGTATTGAACTTTGCATTTCTGAAAAGCTGATAAATGCAGCTAAAAATCCTATCCGAACACTTTGTAGCTTAAGTGTATCGTCTTGAAAATCTTTCAAATTCGAAATTGAGAATTTTTTTGTGGTATTTTTTCCCGAAGTTTGGACAGTTTTGAAGTCGAAATAAATTCATTCCTTGTGTTTTTGTGCAATAATGTATAGGTACATTAATTTGTCGTCGCTTAAGGTACCGTTTGTAAAAATAGATGGATAAACGGTTAAGGTGCAGCCGTTTAAAATCAGTTACTCGAAAAACGACCTTTTTTTTTTTTAAATACCACTTTTGTATTTTGTACGGTAAAATGTCATTTGGGAATGAACGTAACGGAAGTTACGCAAATTGTTCTGGCAAAATAAAATTAAAAAAGCAGACCGCAAAACAAAAACACGTCTGGTCAGTACGAAAGAGAACGAACGATTGAGTAGCCCTATACTCAGAAAAAATATTCTGAAATGATCGAACTTTTAAATATATAAGCCAAAATAAGACCTGCCGTTACGTTACTAAAAATGTAAGTGGTTTTTGAACTTGGGTTACAAAATTGCAAAACGATAACTGAATAACATTTTTCGTACCAAATAATTAAAGATAGAGTGCTAATTTTACAAGTTGAATTCAAACCCTTTCCTTTTATTTTTTATTAAATGCGCAGTAGCATCTAGACGAGATTGGGCCAATATAGTGTAATTTGTTTAGAACGCAGCTGGCTAGCACGGCTAACGCGGAGCGCGCTCCCACTAAAGTCTTAATATCTCAAAAACTATTAAAGTCTCCAAAAAAGATATTTTTATAAGCGATACTCAAAATGAGTATTGGGGTATATTAGATTTGTGGTAGAAGTGGATGTGTGTAACGTCCAGAAGGAACCGTTTCCGACCCCATAAAGTATATATATTCTTGATCAGCATCAATAGCCGAGTCGATTGAGCCATGTCTGTCTGTCTGACCGTCCGTCCGTCCGTCCGTCCGTCCCTATTAGCGCCTAGTGCTCAAAGACTATAAGAGCTAGAGCAACTACATTTTGTATCCAGACTTCTGTGATATGTCACTGTTACAAGTGTATTTCAAAACTTCGCCCCGCCCACTTCCGCCCCCACAAAGGACGAAAATCTGTGGCATCCACAATATTAAAGGTACAAGAAAACCTAAAACGCAGAATCGTAGAGAATGACCATATCTTCTAGACTACTGAATCTGAATTAGATCTTATCATTTTTATAGCCAGAATGAAGAAAACAATTTCATTTTTTCTCGCCCTGTCTCTCTCTAACACACACGTATCATAGCCAGCTTTGCTTAGCGCAAAACATTAGCGCCTATATCTCAGAGACTATAAGAGCTAGAGCAACCAAATTTAGTATCCACATTCCTATGATATCGGACCTGGACAGGTTTGTTTCAAAATTTCGCCCCACCCCCTTCCGCCCCCGCAAAGGACGAAAATCTGGAGCATCCACAGATCTCAGAGACTATTAGACCTGACTGTAGAGCTCTCACTGTTACAAAACTATTTGTAATTTTTCACTGCAGAACTCACTGTTGATAGCTCACTGTATGTATCGGGTATAAATGTAGAGTTGCGGTCGCAGCAGCAACTCACAACGTTCCCCCTCGTTTATAATATAGATGAAATTTTAATGAGTCATGTACATTACAAATTTGAATTTTTGAATAATTTTTGTGGCTAAATTTTATTATTTTTTGTTTGTGTAATATTATTATTTTAAGCTACGTGTATTTAGCTACATTGTCTGCAAGTTTTATTCAAATTCATCTTACCGATTAGGAAATATTAATTTTTGAAAAAAACTGTTTTACTACTCAACATGGCGTAGCGGGAGCCATTTTGAAAAAATTTTTAAATCCTTTTTGGATTTGATCTGTTTTACCTAAGACTATTTACTATAGTTTCAAGGAAATCGAAAGACCACTTGAAAATCGCTTTCCGTTTCACGGAGTCTTTCCCTAATATATAAGAGTAAGAACTTGCATACCTGCAAAAAATGTACTGCCTTACCTTTAGAGAAAATATAAGCAAATTAAAAACTGCACATATGTATACTTCTTTCCTTGAGGTATCTATATGAAAAACAATAAAATAAATAAAGTCCAATATTTCACAAAATTATTTTGTCCTCAACTTATCAACTGGAAGTACACGCATAGGTATTCTTGTGATAACAACTTCTAAACCACGCTGTTGAGCGTGCTCTGGAGGATTTTGTATTGATTCAAAGCTTTTTCGGTTTAAACCGAACTAAAGACTTTTAGCATCTCGCTATTAATTACCTGGAAAAGAGAATTCAAACATAAAGAATTTGTGAATCCGAAAATAACAAAGGCATGGACAGTTAACTTTCGTGAGGATTAGACAAATTACGAAAACCTTGCAATAATAAAAAAAGGAAAGAATGTAAGAGGGGGCTAACTCATGAAGAAATTTTACAGAAAAGTTAAGTCGTGAAAGCATACTGGTCTCAGTGCACTAGCTTGCATGTTTAAAATGTATGCTTATACCTTGGAAGAGTGAGTATGGAAAAACCATAAACAACTTGGCGATTAAAAAAGTCGTGAAGGAGTATTACAATGGAATTAATGGCTGGCACCTGGGCATCAACGAACCATCGCAGAGAAGTGATTCCAAAAGGCCCATCAATGGAAATATGCGGCAGTTTTACATAGGAAAAGATTTGGTGACCTTGTATAATCAACTGCGGATGAAAGGATTACACTACTCAAAAGGACATTTCCGCTGTGAACCAAACCGAATTTGTCTGATGGATTTGGGGCTTTAAAAATTGTACATAATATTTTATTTTTATAGTTTAATTTTTTTTTTTTTACAATTTTTTTAAGTCTGTTATTTTTCATTTTTCAGATGTAGTGCTTCTTTTTTCCCATAACTTAAGTATCTCACATCTGGTTGTATTGAACTTTGCAATTCTGCAAAGCTGATAAATGCAGCTATAAATCAGGCCCAAACATTCGTAGCTTCAGCTTTCCGTCTGGAAAATATTAAGCATTGAATATAAAAATGAGACAATTCTTGTTGTATGCTTTTTTCAAAACATTCATATATTTTTTTTGAATTAGGCGTCGTTTGTAAAAATTTATGGTTAAACCGCTAAGGTACAGTCATTTGCCCAAGCCTCCTAATACCGCGTTTTTTCGTGCTGTGTTCCTGAAACACAAGTCAGCGGTGAAAGGGTACTTAATCCACTGAAACTTGTCTTATCCGATTGGCAATGTAAAATAAAAATTGGGAAATATTTTTTATTTTAAACTTATAACAGTCCCTTCCTGTTACAACTACACGTTTTTTATTCAAAATTTTGTATGTAATTTGTATTTGATTATAAAGTATTATTACAGATACAATTATGTTGTTTGCTGTTACTGTTACAGCAACTTATACAACAGTCACAGAAAAAACGAGGGGGAACGTTGTGAGTTGCTGCTGCGACCGCAACTCTACATTTATACCCGATACATAGTCAGTATGGCTACATTAAACGACATAGAGTGCGTGCGAGAGAGACAGAAAATCAGTCAGAACGTGTCGACGGGCGCTGCGTAGCCACTGCAAATTGATTTGTTACTTTTGGCTATAATAATAATCCGATCTGATTTGGATTCGGCAAGATTCGGCAATCTGGTAGATATGGCCATTCTCTATGATTGTGCGTTTTTAATTTTCACCTATCTTCAAAATTGTGGTTGGCACAGATTTTTGTTGTTTATGGCTGGGGCGAAATTTTGAAACACACTTGTAGCATTGAGCTCTCTACAGTGAGCAAAAATAAATACACTTGTAACAGTGAGTTCTGCAGTGAAAAATTACAAATAGTTTTGTAACAGTGAGAGCTCTACAGTCAGGTCTAATAGTCTCTGAGATCTGTGGATGCCACAGATTTTCGTCCTTTGCGGGGGCGGAAGGGGGAGGGGCGAAGTTTTGAAATACACTTGTGCAGGTTCGATATCATAGAAATGTGGATACAAAATTTGGTTGCTTTAGCTCTTATAGTCTCTGAGATCTAGGCGCTAATGTTTTGCGCTAAGCAAAGCCGGCTAATATACGTGTGTGTTAGAGAGAGACAGGGCGAGAAAAAATGAAATTGTTTTCTTCATTCTGGCTATAAAAATGATACGATCTAATTCAGATTCAGTAGTCTAGAAGATATGGTCATTCTCTACGATTCTGCGTTTTAGGTTTTCTTGTACCTTTAATATTGTGGATGCCACAGATTTTCGTCCTTTGTGGGGGCGGAAGTGGGCGGGACGAAGTTTTGATATACAATTGTAGCAGTGACATATCACAGAAGTCTGGATACAAAACGTCGTTGCTCTAGCTCCTATAGTTTTTGAGCACTAGGCGCTGATAGGGACGGACAGACGGACAGACGGACGGACAGACAGACATGGCTCAATCGACTCTGCTATTGATGCTGATCAAGAATATATATACTTTATGGGGTCGGAAACGATTCCTTCTGGACGTTACACACATCCACTTTTACCACAAATCTAATATACCCCAATACTTATTTTGAGTATCGGGTATAATTACGATGATTTAAAAAAAAAACAAAAAAATGCGTGTCATCAAGGTCGAAGAATTTTGAGGGGGATATTATTTTGTTCAATTGTCTGTCCAGGTTTCTAGGGTAGAGGTCCTCTTAGATCATCCTGTTGGGCAGGTCGATTGGGTGTATTCTGGCCAGCCTACGCCGGTATCTGGTTCTCGCAAGACGCCTCGCCAGTATATTAGGGTGGCTTCTGAGCTTACAAATATGGCTCTTCGCTTGATTGTTGATAACATCACCAACAAGTGGTAGGTTAAGGTCCTTGGCGATGTCCCGGTTACGGATATACCACTACGCTCCGGAGATCCTATGCAGAAATTTACTCTGGAACGTCATGATTCTCGCAAGGTTAGTTTTGGCGGCAATCTCAAACTGAGCTTGTTGCTTTGTTTAAGTAGCCAGAACATTTTCTGGGCCTACCCACCAACTTGCTCCTCACGCTACGGATGTGACACTCGAAAGTTAAACGTGCATGATGTGTGATTCTTACGCTGCTCCACGAGTTTTCTAAGCAGGAAAACACCAGGGCTAGAGCCCATTCTTAAAGTGTGCGTCACCACTACACACTTATCAGGGTTAATGGAGATGTTCAATCGGCAGGCCCAGTTTTCAAACAGCTTGAGGTATTGCTGTAGATTGTCTGTGGCATCATAGACACAGCTAGCCCTCGAGAGTACTGCTGTGTCGTCAACCACCTTGAGGGTCTGCCCTGGTTGCCTTCGGACCGTGGAGGGATTTGGCATGTCGTGGGTGAATAAGCAGTACAGTGTCGGCCCAAGCACGCTGCCTAGCGGTACTCGTGCCTTGATGGTCTTGGTCAAAGAAGCTACACCATCCTGGACTACACGGAAGGTCCTCTCCGTCAGAAAGCTTTTGATAACTTTATACAGCTGAGGGTTGAGCATCACTTTGATTTTAGCGAGTAGTCCCTCGTGCCACACTCGGTCGAAAGCCTGCGAAATATCCAGGTAAGCAGCTACAGTGTACTGCTTGTTTTGGAAGCCTTCTAGTATGTGTTCCACTACCCTGTGCAGTTGTTCGGGTGTGCCGTGCTGAAGCCTGAACCCAAATTGGTAGTTTGGCATGGCTGTTTTAACCAGCGGCGACTCCAGTACCCTTCGTAGGATGCAGCGCTCAAACATTTTGCCAAAAGTTGACAAGAGACTAATTGGTCTATGGTTGTTGAGGTCTTCCGGTGGCTTTCCTGGCTTTGGCAACATGATCATGTGGGCACATCTCCAGGCTTTGGGAAAGTATGCTAATATTAGCGACGCGTTAAAGATTAGCAATAGATACAGAATCGCTCTGTTTGGAAGCGCCTTTGCCACAACATTGTCAATCCTATCGTCGCCAGGGGCCTTCTTGGACTTGAGTTTCTTTATGTCTTCCGAGATTTCTTGAAAAGTGATTGGCGCCACAGGGAGCTCCATCTGGTGGGTCTCATTCAGCCTCTCAGTGACCATCATTGTTCTTCTACTAGATGTTGTCCGGAATGGTGTGAATCTTTCTTCGAGGTTCGTCGCAAAAGCCTCCACTCTGTCCGTTGCTGTTCTTACCCATGAGCCGTCAGCCTTCCTTACCGGAAAGCGAGGTGTAGGTTGCCGCTTGTAGCGTCCTGTCAGTTTCCAAAGGGCGTAGTTTGAGTGTACGTCTGCTGTGGCCTGCGATAGCAGTCTATCCGTGGCCTCGGACTTCTGTTTCGCCAATTTCTTCCTTACCCGGTTAGCCACTCTCCTGAAGACTCTGTCAACCTGCGGGTCATTGGTGCGTATGTACTCGCGCCTGAGTCGTTTCTTGAGCAGAAGACGCCCTTCGATCTCACTTGAAGTGCCGCCTCTGTGGTTTCCAGTCTGTGAAGTTCGACTGCCTTGAGGGCCGCAGTTGGTAGCAGCTGCAGAAGCGTCACAGACTTTGATCAGAAGAGTGTCGACTGCAGTGTAATTGATAGGTATTCGGTTTTTATAGCTTTATTCGGTTATATAGTTTTATAGTTTTATAATTACGAATTTGAAGTCAGTTTTAAAAAATTAAAAATGGCGGATCCAATAAGGCCGGATTCACTTAAAACGAATAACTCCCCGGCCTTGCTACATCTACATCTACATCTTCCCCCTTTAAATAGATATTTTAAAGAGAAAAGAACTTAATACATCTCGAAACTAGAAAACTGACTGATTCGTAATCAGCGACCCCAAAAGCCCCCGAGTGACGAGTTTCAAGCAAATCCGATGAATTTTTCAAATGAATTTCCACCATGCTTCGATCATATTGGTTTTTTTGAGGTTAGATAAAAAACCTGACGTGATGGAGCAAATCTGACCTTGGATTCGTGTTCAGGGCCCCAAAATACATAGGGATATGATACTCTGGTCAGCCGCGCACGACACTTTTTTTTTTTGTGGGGCTGTGTTATGGCTTACTGATGGAGTTGTTTTAAAACAGTAAACGAAATACTGTAACCATATGTCCCAATCAGTTTTATCCACTGATATGTACGAACGTATGTATTCATTGAATTTTCTGTGACTTCTTTCAATGGTACCTAATGTCTGGTGGTGGTGTGCAGTAGATGTTATGTTGTCTAATTTTAGGTATTTGCACAAATCATTAATAATTGAATTTTTATATTCTGTTCCCATGTCTGTAATGAACGTCTTCATTGGACCGTACTTGGGAATAAAAGATTCGAATATAGCTTTTGCGACTGTTTTTGCGCTTTTATTATTAACACATATTATTATCACATATTAAGGTGACTGGGTATTCATTTCTATTCTCTGATCGTAGTAATGGACCTATAGTCTCCATTATCACTCTGTCGAAAGCATATATTGTAATGATTAGAGGTGATCTTGTATGTTTCGTCGTTTTCGACGTCAGGCATTTAGGACATCTTTTTATGTACTCTTTGATATGACGTGTCATATTTTTCCAATAACAGTGTCTTTTAATTTTTGCTAGTATTTTTGTTATGCCTGTGTGACCTCCTTCAAATGGATCGTCATGGTATGTAAACAGTATCGCTTCTTGATCTTTTTTATTATTTATCTGGGTCACTGGCTTGAGTAGCGCTACTCTTAATGATTTTAATATTTTATTGCCCATTTCTTTAAAAGTATCTATTGAAACTGATTCAAAGACCTTTTCGCTCGTTGCTGATTTTATGTATACTGGCTTGCCTTTCAAGCCTTTGGAAGAACTGACCTAAGTCGAGAATTTCATTGGTACACAAATCGCTAACGTCAATTCTTGCTATAACTTTATTTTCTCGTTTTAATAAACATTGAGAGTCAGTTATTCGCAAGGTCACTACTTTTCGTACTTCGTCATTTGTGATGACTTCATTTACGTTGGGCTTAGAAGCGTTTACAAGAGTTTGCCTAGGCAAATTTTCTTGTTCTTTTTCCTGCGCAGGATTTATTCTGTTTACTTTGATTTCTTGTAGTGACTTTTAATACACTTGCAGAGATATTTTTAAAATCATTTATTGTAATGCGTGATAATGCATCGGCCACGAAATTGTCTTTTCCCTTGAAATATTCTACAGTAAAATCATACTCTTCTAAGTCTAATCTCATTCTCGTTAATTTTGAGCTGGGGTTTATCATTCAAAACCAATATGTTAATGGTCTGTTTTAATTGTAAAGTGTGTACCATATATGTTATATATGTTCGAAAAGTGTTATTGGCCAGTGAATGGCTGCCAATTCTTGCTCTGTGGCATTCTTATTGCTTTCTCCTTTTGTAAATGAGCGGGAAGCATATGCCACGGTTAATTATTTATCTCCATTATTTTGAGTTAAAACTGCTCCGCAGGCTTGTTTACTGGTATCTGGGTATTTTAATAAAGTAGGCTTCATTAGAGCAATTTTTAAATAATCGAATGCTTTTTGGCATAATCTTGTTATGTGACGTGAATAATCATTGAATTTTTAATGAATCGTCTATAATAATTGCAAAATGCAACAGATCTTCTAGCGCTATCTGCGTCTGTAGGGACTGGATATTTTTCAATGACATCGTATTTCTCGTCACCTTGGCGATATTTTTAAACCATAGGATAATCGCGTGAAGCGATATCATCCATTGCTCCTTGAAAAACACATTGTATTTCTGGAATTTTCTTTAAGTTCAATTTGATGAAATCCGGACATTAAATCTAAACATGAAAAGTATTATGCTCTGCCTAATTGATCAAGAATTTCATCCATACGTGGCAGTGGGAATTTATCGGAAAGTAATTTCTTATATATTTGACGATAGTCTATTAATAATCGCCATCTTTTAGTATCGGAACTCGGTAATCCTTTCTTTGGGACAAGAAGTATTGGGCTGTTGTATTCTGATACGCAAGGTTCTACTATTTTATCAGAGATAAGTTTTCGACTTGCTTGTTAACTTCCTCTTTGTGAGTATGAGTATTCTGTAATTTTTAATGTACACTGGTTCAGTATCTTTCAATCTTAACTCTTGTTTGTAAAAATTGTTTGTTATTATTGATTCGGTTTCTAGTCCGAATACGTCTGTGTATTTGGTGCAGAGATCTTTCAATTGTGTTTTAAATAGTGGTGGAAAGTTCTTGCTTAGTTTTTTCATTGCCATATCTTGGCGTTCTTTGCTTGATTCGGTGATTATTTCACACTCAGTTTTTCTATTTTGTATCATTAAGGTTTAGTAAATTTCTTTATCAATTTCTTGATTTGAGATTAGAATATTTTTTTCTAATGAGTGAATTTCAATTTGACGGACTAACCCACAACGTGCAGGAGCTATCGTGGCATTATTATCACAAGTGTGAATTATTGGTAATTTTATAGGATAATTTAAATTATTAGGCCGAAGTATTAGAGAATCACATGTTTGTGTGAAATCTAATTGGCAATTTTACTTTTTAAAGAAGTCTATACCAATAATGCCATCGTTAGGGATTGGAAAATTTTGTTCAACTATATGAAAGTCGTGAGGATTGACATATTTTCCTTTAGATAACTCTACGAATGTTAAACCTTTAGAAAAAACTGAACCTTCACCAATTCCAGAAATTTGTGTTGATATAAATGAGTTAACATGTTCAAATGTATCAACATTTTCATTTATCAGAGATATGTCCTGCACCAGTGTCTAACAGCAAAGTAAAAGTTTTACCTGTTTTTTCATTATTTACTTTAATGAAGAAAAAAAGTGTTTCAGGCGCCAAGCAAGCAAGTCGTGTACAACATACAGAGGAACAAAATCGTGAAAAACTCAAGTGATACACTATTATTTATTAAACAGAGTGTTTTGTTCACATCATAAACTGTGTCCGCATTGAAAGACAACAATTGACGGTGGAAATAATTGAAGTTAACGCTACAACGCCAATTTTAATAAAATACAGTGGAAAAATATTTGTTATTGGTTGTGCTGTGGAAGAAGAATATTTGTTATTGTTCTGAACCACTCTCAGTAAACCAGCATTTGATCTTTCGGAGTCACTGAGAGAATAACCATAATAAGCCATACCCAATAAAAGGTTGCAAGCAGTGCAGACAGCAAAGTGATTGGCAACGCATTGTAAAGAGTCGGCAAAGCAGTAAATCAAGCAGTATAAAGCAGTATTTCAAGCAGCACCGTAACGGAAAAAGTTTTGAACATGGCTCCAGTTTCAAAACGTCTGCGAGAAAAATATGGAACTGATGTGAAGGGCTCGAAGAGTTCTGAGGATATACCAGAAAATATTCAGAAAGCCCTGGACAGAATGTTTGCTAAGCAGGCTGAACTAATCACGGCAAATACGTTAAAGTCTGAGGGTGTATTGCATGCCATAGAGGAAAAGTTCACAGCTATGACCAATCAAATTCTTGGTAAGGCAGTAGATGTGAAGAAACTTACTGAACGTGTCCTGCAATTGGAAAAGGCGGGTGAGGTAATCCACGAAATGGAGCAGCAAATTATCAAACTCAAAAATGAGGTACATGGTATGCAAGAAATACGTGCGCAAGTTAGAGATCTAAGCACACAATGTGTTGAGCGCGCCAAAGCGGACATTGCGTGTGATCTCCGTATTCATGGAATACCCTTTGAAGAAGGTGAAATGTTGAAGGTCCGATTCAACAAGATGTGCTTTGCCCTTAACCTAACACCCCTCCCAAGGGTGAAAGACATCTTTAGGATCCGACAGAGAACTCACGGAACAGCTGTTGATCCAGTGATAATCCTGCGACTAGAGAGTGTGAGAGAGAAGGCGGCGTTGTTGCGAGCTGTTGGCAACTATCGCACGAAATCGAAAAAACTGCTATCACTGGACCTAATGGAATTCGACTCGCAGGCTGCGTTTTATATTAATGAGCAGCTGTCTAAAGAGAATCTGGCTGTTTTCAAAGAGGCGATGAAAATGAAAAAAGGAAAAGCACTATCGGCTGTTTTCACTCGTCGGGCGATCGTGCATGTTAAGAAGCATCCAGCTGGAGAGATTTTTAGAGTGGATAACATGCATGACCTGCAAACATTGCGGGATACTTCCGAGGATGAGCTTGCAGCAGTTGATCCAGGTGCAGTTAACAGGCCAGTTGAGACAGACCAGAATAACCTTTTTCGTTAGTAAAACTTCCCTTAGCCATAGTAATATAATGTTGAAGTTTAAGGTTTTATGTTTTATATAGTTATAAGTGATTTGTGTATATTGCGTGTTCTGCTAATATGCTATTTAGTATCTTTTAAATGGTTCATAATATGAATAGACTTCCAACGAATAGTAGGATATTGATTCGTACGCTGGCTAAACAAAAAGATGGCATAAATATTTGTCATATAAATGCTCAGAGTCTGTATGGTAAGATTGATGAGTTCCGATATATGTTTGAACAATCGAATGTTGATGTAGTTTGTGTTTCGGAAACGTGGTTCATGCCGCATCTATGTGATAATGTCATTTTGTGTACCGGATTTGATCTATACCGATCTGATCGGGAAGGAAATGGTGGGGGTGTTGCTGTATACATAAACAAGAAACTCAAATCCAAATTAATATGCAAGCACCCTCCAGAAAGTGCAATAGAATACCTTTTTATAGAATTATCGGCCTCTAACAGGTCTCTTAAATTACTATTGGGCTGTCTGTACAGACCACACCGCAATACAATCTACCAACAAGTAATTGATGCAATTTCAGACCTATCTGTAAGCTATACTGACGTAATTATAATCGGGGATCTAAACAGCAATATACTGAAGGAACGACATATGGAGTCAGCGATGGCATCGTTAGGCTTGCATCTAGTCAATAATAGTAGACCAACACATTTCTCAAACACTGCAAGTACATTATTGGACCTTTGTTTTGTCAATGATAAAGAAAAATCCTTCTTTATGATCAGTTATCTGTCCCAATATTTTCCAGACACGTCCTACTTTTCCTGACTTATGATTTTAATTGTAAAAAGATTGACGACGACATATGGTACCGAAATTTTAAGAGCATTGACATTACCAAACTTAATGACGAATTCAATACATATGACTGGAATATAATATTTAACATGGATGATGTTAATTCTCAAGTAGAACAACTACGAGCTCACATAACATGTCCTTATGAAAAATTCGTACCGCTGCGTAAATTAAAGATTGCACCAAAGAAAAATCCATGGTTCAATCAATGTATTGCGCACAATATATCATTAAGGGACAAAGCATATAACAGATGGAAACGCTACAGAACGTCTATTCAGTTTCAAGAATTTAAAACTTTAAGGAAAAAAAACCAACCTATTAATACTGACAGCTAAAAAGTCTTTTTATTCTGTAAGGTTTCAAAGTGCAATATTAACAAGAAGGACATGGAGGGAGCTCAAAGACTTGGGAATAGGGAAGAGGACAGATACCACCAAAATTGATGTTGACATAGATGAATTAAATAGAAAATTTGTGATAAACGGGGTACCTGAAGTAGCATATAATCATTATCTTGACAATATACCGAATAGTTCCTGTGATAATAACTTTAGCTTCATGTGTGCCAGTCAGTGCGATGTCCTTGAATCTGTGCTTAAAATTAAGTCAAATGCAATCGAACTGGATGAAATACATCCAAAATTTCTAAAAATCTTACTTCCGAAAATATTACCACATGTGACTTATATTTGCAATACTGTCTTAACAAAATCAATATTTCAAGTACATGGAAGCTTGCGAAAATAACCCCGGTCCCTAAAGGAAAAAATGAATATAGACCTATATCAATTCTATCGTTTTTGTCAAAAGTTCTTGAACAATTAATGTCACAACAAATTCGAACTTTCCTAGATAACAATGCACTACTAAGTGACAAACAGTCAGGTTACAGAAGACAAAGAAGCTGTACTACGGCAATAGTAAATATAACGGAAGACATTAGATTAACACAAGATGAAGGAAATGTGACGCTATTAGTACTACTTGAAATCTACGAAATCTTATTAAGTAAATTAGTTAACTTTTTCAATTTTAGTAAGGTAGCTATAAAGCTATTAAAATCGTATTTGACGGATAGAAGACAGGTAGTAGTAAGTGGAAGTAGAATTTCTTCAATGGTGAGCACTACATGTGGTGTGCCTCAAGGTTCAGTTCTTGGGCCGCTTTTGTTCTCATTATATGTGAATGACCTGCCAGACGTCCTGTTAAATTGTAAAAGTCATATGTATGCGGATGACGTCCAAATGTATGTTAGTCGTCCATTGAGTAAAATTGATGAGTGTATAAGTGTGTGTAACAGTGATTTGTTCAATGTGAGTAGCTGGGCGAAGCGTAATGGTCTGGCACTTAATCCAGATAAATGTAAATGTGTAATTATATACAAGAAGCAACTAAATACGATGGCCTATCCAAAACTTGAAATCGAAGGAAAACAAATTAATTACGTAGATCATGTGGAAAACTTAGGATTAACATTTAACAATACGCTTTCTTGGAGTAACCAAGTAGTGAAAGCTACTGGTAGAACATATAGTCTACTAAGAAAACTCGCACCAACACAAAAATACCTACCAGACATACTCAAACTAATGATAGCTAAGACATATTTGACACCCACCTTATTCTATGGGATTGAAATATTAGGAAATTGTGACGCTGAATCTCAAAAAAAACTAAAAGTAACATTTAACAACATTGCCCGCTACATATGTAATAAGAGACGAACCGATCATATCTCAATCTTAGCAAGACAAATATTCAAAATGGATTTAAAGACATGGGTAGGGTACAGAAAAATTATTTTTCTACATCGAATAATCTATACCAGACAGCCGAGCTACTTATATGATAAATTAACCTTTGCTTCATCAAATAGAACGTTGAATCTGGTAACCATAAGGTACAAACTTGCCAATTCAGGAAAACAATTTTTAACAAATGCTATTCGGTTATGAAATGAGTTACCTTTCAATATTAAAAATATTAGTAGAGCAACGCAATTTAGGAGAAATTAGAAAAACACTTGATAAACCCATAAAAAAAAAAAAAAAAAAAAAATAAATAAAAAAATAAATAAATAAAAAAAAAAAAAAAAAAAATAAAGAATAATAATAATACAAAATAATAATAAAAATTAAAAAAATTAGAATTAGTATTAGTATTAATAATACAAATATAAGTCATAATAATAAAAATATTAGTCATACTAAAAATGTTAGAATAAGAAAATCATTCTGCTTAAAAGCACACAACTATGTGAACTCCATGTGACTAGCGCATTAACATAAAGTAGAAATACTGTCGCGTTAGGAATATATATATACAAATAAATAAATAAATATAAATCTTAAACACCCCGTTGACTTTCGAAACTGGTGATGAACCAGAATTGAAAGAATCAGCAGAGATTGATCCAGTAGACCCAGAAGAGCTAGAATCTTCAAGCCCAGAAATAAGGGAACAAGATTTAAATAACCTGTAAACTTTTAATAGCACGTTTTTATTATATGTTCTTCCTCCTTGATCGTCGTATTCGAATGAATGTGTGTTGGCATATCGATACTTGTCGAGGACAAGTGCATATGTATGTACATAAATATATCAGTTTATACATTCGTATATTGCATGAGGGTATTCAAAATAACAGTTGTCCTGATGTTAGGTGACAAGCTTTTTAGAAAAGTGTTAATACCCTAAAATACTGTAAGTCAAAGCAACGAACCAGAGCAAAACTCGAAATTTGTGCATGTCTTTCTCACAAGATTCCACGATTGCGTACCCTTTAGGAGTATTCACCCTTTTAAAGAAGCTTGTCACCTAACATCAAGACAACTGTAATTTTGAATACCCTCATGCAATATACGAATGTAATAAACTGATATATTTATGTACATATGTACATAAGATATTTCATAATTGAATTAGAAAATGTATGGGTATTGTCCATGAGAGTATTCAAGGTGCGACCGGCATCCAAATTTTCGCTTTGCACATTCCCGTCGGAAACCGCGCGATTGACAATTGATTTGAAATATATGTAAAACCAATTCCATATATACATATGTATGCATATTTATTTTAGTATATGATTATACATTTTTTCTTAAATCGTATATTTAGATACATCATTATTTTAGTTCTAATAAACAAAGAAGTCGAGAACCGACGGCGTTTACAAAATTTGTATAATTAATAATCAACCTGGTTAAAATAAGGAAATAAATGTGTAATTACATATATTAATGTAATATTTTATATTTTGTAGTATAAATCAAACAAATAACAGCTTTTATATTATTTCCCGCGCCCTAGTGTACCATACCCCCACCCCCTGCCTATTTTTCATTTATTTGTATCAAAAGACCCAAAAGAAGAACCAAACTCAAATTTCAGTTCTAGCGGCCAGCAATACTAAACACACACACGCAAAATACGTGAGAATGCATGTGCACCCATACATTAAAACAAGCTGGAAGCAAAAAATCTGAAAAAGAAAAAACCATGCAATCACATATTTTTGTCGAAACATATTGCGTGTGTACTAACACATGCAAAGATGTTCTCTCTGCGTTCTCTCTCTGATGACGCGTCAGTACCCGAACGCCAGAGCCGAAGTCTCTGGGGTGCCCCGACCAAAACCCGTGTGTGACGCTTTCGTTGTATGAACTGACACATCTATATACTGTATGGTTAGTGGTTTTATCCTTACACTCTACCCAGGGCTTAAGCCTTGCTGGTTCTAGTATACTTCGGAATGGCATTTGCGTCAACTGACAGTCCTCAATGTCGACAACCTCATAACGATCATTATCCAATACTCTATTGATCCTGTAAGGTCCTCGATTCTTTGGTGCGAACTTCTTATTGATCCCCGGTGTTGTGTCCACATGCCGGACCGCTACATAGTCACCAGGTTCATACTTTAATGGGGCTCTATGTTTATGGGCATACATCTTCTCATTTCTTATCTGCGACAACCGTATGTTCTCACTTGCTATTTCGCTTATAGTTTCCAACTCTCTAAGGTCTGACGCTAACTTCTCCTCTAGGTATTCGGTTAATTCATCTACAACGGGTCCTTTCTGGGGTATTCCAAATAACAATGTGCTAGGTGTCTTTTTCGTACTGCTGTTAACGGAGTTATTAATGGCGTGCTCTACCTTGCTCATCAACCTATACCAATCGGCTTGCTCAAGGGGCTCTGACAGTTTTCCTAACATAGGAGTAAGAACACGATTCACCCGCTCTACTTGGCCATTCGCCTGCGGTGCACCTGTAGCTACCTTAGTGTGCTCTATCCCTCTATCCTGAAACAGGTCCCACGATCTGATATTATCCTACTAGGGTGACTATAGAAATCAAAATATTTACTTAAGGAATCTTTCGCTTCCCGCGTGCTGGTACTATTAACCGGGAACAATTTGACAAACTTAGTGAATGCATCTATTACCAGAAGGAGGTGTTTTCGCTTAGATCTAATACTCGGCAGCGGACCCAAATGATCAATATGTAGGGTATGAAAAGGAACACACGACTTTGGGATACTATGGAGCGTTCTGTTATGGATTGTTTTAGGCATCGAGTGTAGTATACACGGTAGACAGTTTCTGATGAACCTTGCCACTTTACTTCTCATTGACGGAAACCAGTAGGTGCTCAAAAGGTCACTCACGCACTTCGCTACGGCCAGATGTCCTAGTTTTTCGTGTGACCGCCTTATCAACTGCTCTTCCATACACATTGGTACATAGAAACATAGTTTGTTTTCACAACTCCTCTTGTAAACAATACCATCTACTAATTCAAAATCTACTTCAATTCCATCTTCTAGCATTTTTCGAATCCTAACTACTTCCTTATCTCGCATCTGTTCTGTTTGCAATATCAAATCAACATCTTCTGGCGTTGCACCTACTACCCCAACTATCAATGATTTTAGTAATCTTTCCTCCTGAAACTCTAACTTGTCCCTCTCTACTGTATCCTCAACACATTTTTTTTCACTTTATCTGAATTCCTACCACTAATGTACTTTACTCCCCCCACCACATCGTTAACGCTTCCTCTACATTGGCTCAAATCTCTAATTTCAATCTTCGATCCATCCTCTTCCCTATATTCACTATTCTCTATGTTATCTCTACAATCACTACCAAGGTTCTCTCTATCATCAGATTTCCACCTATTTCCCAATCTACTTCCTACTGCACTTGATTCTCCACACTCAATCGCAGGGTTCTGTACGGTACTACTACGCTCTCTACTGATATTTAATCACAGGGTTCTCTACGGTACCTTTATGCTCACTACCAGGGTTGTCTCTACTTACGCTATTCCTTGTATTTTGCTTTCTACTCTTATCTTTTTCTAAATTAGACTTTTCTAAACCGTATTTGACTCTATAACCATCCTCTAACATATTCGTCACTTGATCTTGTCTGCTCAGCGCATCAACGTGCGCCATACTGGCCCCAGGTCTGTGCATAATGGAGTAATCATATTCCTCTAACTCTAGGGACCACCGTGCTATCTTAGGACTAATTGACTTTCTGGTTAACGTCTGTACTAACGAATTACAATCCGTGATTATTTTCAAGGACCTATGCTCCAAATATGCTCTAAAAGGCCTCAATGCATAAATTATAGCCAATGTCTCTAGTTCGAAACTATGATAACGTGATTCTGTTTCTGTTGTTTTGCCGGAATAATAGGACACAGGGTGCATCTTCCCATCATCTTGTCTTTGCATCAGTATTGCGCCATAACCGTATGAACTTGCGTCTGTATGTAATTCCGTTTCTCTATTTGGGCTAAAAATGGCTAATACCGGAGGATTTGCCAACGCATTCTTAAGAGTTTCAAACGTCTTCACCTGTTCTCTATTCATGGGAAACGGACCACCTTCTTTTAACAACTGCACCAAGGGCTTAGCTGTCGTCGCAAATGACAACATGAAACGTCGAAAATACGAAAAGAATCCCAAGCATGAGTGCAGTGCTTTTACGTTTTGAAGGACTGGGTATTTTTTCAAGGCCTCAATATGGGAATCACCAGGAACTATTCCGTTTTGATTAACTTTATACCCCAGGCAACGAAGACGATATACGAAACGAAATCAATAGCTAATTGTCCGCAAGAGATGTGACCAGGATGAAGCCTTGTTGATCATACAATGAAGATCATTTCCTTCATCGGAAATGTGTAGATTAACTTGGGGTTTGACCTTTACTTTCATCCGCGCAGCGTCCTCAGTGGACAGTGCGAACTTTGCCTTAGCAGGTGGCCAAGTGCGACGTGAATGGGAAAGCCACAGTGGTCCATTCCACCACAGTTGGTGTTCTACATGCTCCTTTGGTAGAAGTCCGCGTGATGCACAGTCCGCGGGATTATCCCCAGTACGAATGTGCTGCAAGCAGCTACGTGGACAAGCTTCCAGAATCCCAGCAGTGCGATTGCCAACATAAGTGTTCCAAGTCCGTGGGGGTGATGAGAGCCAATGCAGTCCAATTTCTGAGTCGGACCAACACGATGTACTGGAAATAGCAAGAGTTAGAGCTTGCGGCAATGTGGACCCCATCGGCGGAGCAGAATCCTTGCTCTGATGTTGGACGATGTACACGCCATCGTTTCTGCGGGTGTGCGTATGAACGAAGTGTTTCTCAGCGTGCTCACTAGCATCGGTGGTAACGTTACTTGGTTTAACTTGTTCCTTATCCATGATCGATCAAACTAAAGAGTCCAGATCCTCGTGAGCGTGATGTGCTAGTGCGTGGGTGTAAGCATCACTACTGCGATGGTAGCTGCCTGTAATGACCCAACCAAAATTAGTATGAAGTGCAATAGGATATTCTAAGCCAAACTCTTTGCGTAGTCCAGTGTAAATGTTCCAAAGTTGATCACGTCGATTTCGCCTGGTTTACCAAATGTAGGGTCCGCTAAGGGTAGATCACGAATCTCTTCCCACATCGGAGTGTTCGACTCGATCCGCTGGGCTGGAATCGAGGAGGTTAAAGTGTTCATAATCAGACCTGTGACCACCACTGAAGCTGAGCTTGTGCGGGAGAGCAACGTGAATGTGGCGCGACCTCTAGTAACCCCAGCAGGGTTTGCGCCTAGACCAACCACTGGTATATGAGCATGCGTGCGCGGCAATCCGATTCGTTGAATAAATGACTCGGCGACCATCGTTATAGTTGAACCAGTATCCAGCAATATCCTGCAGGTTGTTTCGTTGCACCAGGAGTCGACAATAGCGGCCAATATCTTACAAACCTAAAGATTCCGGCTGTTTTAAAACGGTCCCAATTTTCAGATCATGATTCTCCGGATTCTGATACAAACCCTAGTGTAAACGAGCAAAAGCCTTGCACCATGGCGAATGAAGCAGCTGCCGATAGGGCATATATCAAGGAAGTCTCACAGGCTATCCCTGAATTCGATGGGAAAAAAATCCATTTGCAAAGATTTTTGACGGCAGTTAAATTGGTCAACGTAACAAAGGGACTTTATGAGAAAATTGCCATTGAGGTAATTAAATAAAAAATAATTGGCTCCGCGCTCCTTAAATTTTCCCGGGAATTTTTTTTATGGGTTCCTTGAACTATTTATTACCTAAGTCTAAAAGCGCATTCTGCGCTTCGAAGCCGTTTGACTTCTATACCGATTTACCTGCCACAACCTCGCACGAAAAACGGTAAAAACGGCTATCACAGCTCTTAAATCCCATACAAAATTATATTTTGACCGTTTTTCGTGCGAGATTGTGTTTACCAAAAAGGCAAAACACCAACCCAATTTGCTAATGAAATCGATAATCTACGAAAATTACTTGAATCTTCGTATATTGATGAAGGACTAAGCCCTGAGCACGCTGATACATTCAGCACTAAAGAAGCCATAGCTACCATGGTCAAAAATTGTGAACATGGTAAACAAAAAACCATACTTGAGGCTGGCACATTCAAAATAATGAATGAAGCCATTAGCAAATACATACATTGTAGCACTGAAATGTCCGGAAGTGCAAGCGCTGCATTATATAATAGAGGTAGAACTGGTAAAGGTGATAATTTGAGCTATATCCAAAGGGGTAGACCTAGCGGTCGAGGTAATTATCGCTCAAACTACTAAAATTACCCCCCTATAACAATTATAATAGAGGAAATTTCCGTGGCTATAGCCGAGGAAGGAACAATTCCAACCGAGACTTCAACAGACACAATAATAATAACAACAGACATGTTCGAGTTACTCAAAGTAACTCGGAAAACCAGAACTCCCCTTAAGATATTCAAAAGCGAAAAAAATGAATGTACACTCAGTAAATTTGGATCTCAGTATCTTCCCACCTTTATTTTTATTTATTTGTATATATATATTCCTAACGCGACAGTATTTCTACTTTATGTTAATGCGCTAGTCACATGGAGTTCACATAGTTGTGTGCTTTTAAGCAGAATGATTTTCTTATTCTAACATTTTTAGTATGACTAATATTTTTATTATTATGACTAATATTTGTATTATTAATACTAATACTAATTCTAATTTTTTAATTTTTATTATTATTTTGTATTATTATTATTCTTTATTTTTTTTTTTTTTTTTTTTTTTATTTATTTATTTTTTTTTTATTTATTTTTTTTTTTTTTATGGGTTTATCAAGTGTTTTCTAATTTCTCCCTAAATTGCGTTGCTCTACTAATATTTTTAATATTGAAAGGTAACTCATTTCATAACCGAATAGCATTTGTTAAAAATTGTTTTCCTGAATTGGCAAGTTTGTACCTTATGGTTACCAGATTCAACGTTCTATTTGATGAAGCAAAGGTTAATTTATCATATAAGTAGCTCGGCTGTCTGGTATAGATTATTCGATGTAGAAAAATAATTTTTCTGTACCCTACCCATGTCTTTAAATCCATTTTGAATATTTGTCTTGCTAAGATTGAGATATGATCGGTTCGTCTCTTATTACATATGTAGCGGGCAATGTTGTTAAATGTTACTTTTAGTTTTTTTTGATTCAGCGTCACAATTTCCTAATATTTCAATCCCATAGAATAAGGTGGGTGTCAAATATGTCTTAGCTATCATTAGTTTGAGTATGTCTGGTAGGTATTTTTGTGTTGGTGCGAGTTTTCTTAGTAGACTATATGTTCTACCAGTAGCTTTCACTACTTGGTTACTCCAAGAAAGCGTATTGTTAAATGTTAATCCTAAGTTTTCCACATGATCTACGTAATTAATTTGTTTTCCTTCGATTTCAAGTTTTGGATAGGCCATCGTATTTAGTTGCTTCTTGTATATAATTACACATTTACATTTATCTGGATTAAGTGCCAGACCATTACGCTTCGCCCAGCTACTCACATTGAACAAATCACTGTTACACACACTTATACACTCATCAATTTTACTCAATGGACGACTAACATACATTTGGACGTCATCCGCATACATATGACTTTTACAATTTAACAGGACGTCTGGACGTCACATATAATGAGAACAAAAGCGGCCCAAGAACTGAACCTTGAGGCACACCACATGTAGTGCTCATCATTGAAGAAATTCTACTTCCACTTACTACTACCTGTCTTCTATCCGTCAAATACGATTTTAATAGCTTTATAGCTACCTTACTAAAATTGAAAAAGTTAACTAATTTACTTAATAAGATTTCGTAGATTTCAAGTAGTACTAATAGCGTCACATTTCCTTCATCTTGTGTTAATCTAATGTCTTCCGTTATATTTACTATTGCCGTAGTACAGCTTCTTTGTCTTCTGTAACCTGACTGTTTGTCACTTAGTAGTGCATTGTTATCTAGGAAAGTTCGAATTTGTTGTGACATTAATTGTTCAAGAACTTTTGACAAAAACGATAGAATTGATATAGGTCTATATTCATTTTTTCCTTTAGTGACCGGGGTTATTTTCGCAAGCTTCCATGTACTTGGAAATATTGATTTTGTTAAGACAGTATTGCAAATAAAAGTCACATGTGGTAATATTTTCGGAAGTAAGATTTTTAGAAATTTTGGATGTATTTCATCCAGTCCGATTGCATTTGACTTCATTTTAAGCACAGATTCAAGGACATCACACTGACTGACGTTGATCACAAATTTTCTATTTAATTCATCTATGTCTACATCAATTTTGGTGTTATTTGTCCTCTTCCCTATTCCCAAGTCTTTGAGCTCCCTCCATGTCCTTCTTGTTAATATTGCACTTTGAAACCTTACAGAATAAAAAGACTTTTTAGCTGTCAGTATTAATAGGTTGGTTTTTTTTCCTTAAAGTTTTAAATTCTTGAAACTGAACAGACGTTCTGTAGCGTTTCCATCTGTTATATGCTTTGTCCCTTAATGATATATTGTGTGCAATACATTGATTGAACCATGGATTTTTCTTTGGTGCAATCTTTAATTTAAGACATGTTATGTGAGCTCGTAGTTGTTCTACTTGAGAATTAACATCATCCATGTTAAATATTATATTCCAGTCATATGTATTGAATTCGTCATTAAGTTTGGTAATGTCAATGCTCTTAAAATTTCGGTACCATATGTCGTCGTCAATCTTTTACAATTAAAATCATAAGTCAGGAAAAGTAGGACGTGTCTGGAAAATATTGGGACAGATAACTGATCATAAAGAAGGATTTTTCTTTATCATTGACAAAACAAAGGTCCAATAATGTACTTGCAGTGTTTGAGAAATGTGTTGGTCTACTATTATTGACTAGATGCAAGCCTAACGATGCCATCGCTGACTCCATATGTCGTTCCTTCAGTATATTGCTGTTTAGATCCCCGATTATAATTACGTCAGTATAGCTTACAGATAGGTCTGAAATTGCATCAATTACTTGTTGGTAGATTGTATTGCGGTGTGGTCTGTACAGACAGCCCAATAGTAATTTAAGAGAACTGTTAGAGGCCGATAATTCTATAAAAAGGTATTCTATTGCACTTTCTGGAGGGTGCTTGCATATTAATTTGGATTTGAGTTTCTTGTTTATGTATACAGCAACACCCCCACCATTTCCTTCCCGATCAGATCGGTATAGATCAAATCCGGTACACAAAATGACATTATCACATAAATGCGGCATGAACTACGTTTCCGAAACACAAACTACATCAACATTCGATTGTTCAAACATATATCGGAACTCATCAATCTTACCATACAGACTCTGAGCATTTATATGACAAATATTTATGCCATCTTTTTGTTTAGCCAGCGTACGAATCAATATCCTACTATTCGTTGGAAGTCTATTCATATTATGAACCATTTAAAAGATACTAAATAGCATATTAGCAGCACACGCAATATACACAAATCACTTATAACTATATAAAAACATAAAACCTTAAACTTCAACATTATATTACTATGGCTAAGGGAAGTTTTACTAACGAAAAAGGTTATTCTGGTCTGTCTCAACTGGCCTGTCAACTGCACCTGGATCAACTGCTGCAAGCTCATCCTCGGAAGTATCCCGCAATGTTTGCAGGTCATGCATGTTATCCACTCTAAAAATCTCTCCAGCTGGATGCTTCTTAACATGCACGATCGCCCGACGAGTGAAAACAGCCGATAGTGCTTTTCCTTTTTTCATTTTCATCGCCTCTTTGAAAACAGCCAGATTCTCTTTAGACAGCTGCTCATTAATATAAAACGCAGCCTGCGAGTCGAATTCCATTAGGTCCAGTGATAGCAGTATTTTCGATTCCCTGCGATAGTTGCCAACAGCTCGCAACAACGATTGTTGGTATGGATATATCCAAATTATACTTTTTTTTATGGATATTAAGTTTGATCGTAATTTGATCAAACATTTTGATACCTGGGCCCAGCGTGTCCTATCTAGTTTGTCTCTTTGGTCTTATATTAGTATACGTGCTTGGTTAAAGCATTCTTATAATATTTCAGTATGTTTGTTAGCTGTATGCCCTGTAATCGGTCTATTCTGTGATAAAGATTTGTAAGATTTGTCAAATCTATTTTTTTATTCATTTATGTTTATGTATATTTCTCTCCATTCCATTTTACTATCTATGGAGACGAACTTGAATGATTGTTGTTTGTACAAAAACAAAAAAAATGGATCGTTACAAACAAATTTTTTTTTTTCAACGGGTTAAAAATAGCCTGTGACAGAGACATGGAAGAATGGGTTAATTTTCATATGATTGGCTCACAATTGTTATGTATACAATTAAAATTCCAATCATATGTATTAGTAAAAGCCTATCATATGATAGTACCCTGCAGTACCAGCAGTGAGCGATGACGAATGTCATCTACAATGTCATCTAGGCGTTGACGCCAGCCAAATCGAACCCTTTGTTTTTTCTTTTGTTTCTTTCTTTTCCGCGCGTGCCAAACGTAATTCGGTTCTGCCGACCGTGCGCAGTAGCAGAGAACTTCGTTTTATCTTTTCGTCTCCTTTGCGCCTGCGTCGACAGAACTCTTTTTCTTTCTTCGCTTTGCATTTGCTATTTGCAATCGACTAATTGTGCGCAAACGAAGTGAAATAAAGTGCTGTGATTATTATTAATATCAGGTAAGTGCAGTTTTAAATAATTAATAATATGTGTTGTGCGCGTGTTAAATAAAGAAAATTCAATTGTATAAAAGGTTAAATTTATGAAAAACTGTGTTAAAATTATATTAATGTTTCGCTGCATTCACATTATATTTCTTTATTCTTCTCTTATGCTCGGGAATAAAAGAAGAATAAAGAAATAGAATGTAAATCCATATTAGCGAATTAAATTGTTATAATCTGCGGTGGGCACGAAATTGCAATTTGTGAGCAGTCCAGCAGCAAAACAAACAACAAAAAGAAAACCAACAAAAAGTAACCCTTATTTGTGCGGCTTGGCTCGAGCAGGTACATTTTTTTGCGCGTGTTTTGTTTTGTTGTTGGAAGAAATGAACAGCCCACCGCTGACCTACAGTGAACATTCTTGTTTTTGTTGAAACAAACAACCGATTTAAAAATCGAACAAATTCTTTCTTTTTATAAAATTGTTTAAAAAAAACTTTAAAAAAACATAATAATTAATTAATTAACATATCCATATTATTTCAGCGGCGGTGAAGATGAAAATACCCAACGAGCCAGCAGATAAAGTGATTAGGAAGGCTATTCACAATATTAAGAATAGCTATTTTCAAAAGGGCGCAAGGGACAAAAAATACAAAGCTCTGGCATCCTTAGACAATAATTAATAATAATTTTTAATAAATAAAACTAATTGGAAAAATAAACATTTGAATGTATTACTTTTTATATTAAATGCATGATTTTTCGTGAAAAATCATCACTTATTAAGTGCATGATTTTTCGGGAAAAATCATCACTTATAAAATGCATGATTTTTCGGCTAAAATCATCGCTTATTAAGTGCATGATTTTTACCTAAAAATCATCACTTATAAAATGCATGATTTTTATGCAAAAATCATCGCTTATTAAGTGCATGATTTTTCGGCAATGCTCGATGACAGTGTCATCGGTTATGCCCTAGGACATCTCCATGTTAACGTAAGCTGCTCAGCGTATGTTCCGGTCATCAACTATGTCATCGGGGGTAGTGACGCGGTCATCGACGTGTCAGCAGCTGAGTCATTGATGACCCGTACTGCAGGGATTAGTTAGTGTTGCTCAAGTTGCACTATGTGGGTGCATCAACTTGATTATTGGGAGTTTACTATATTAAAGGCAATTAGGCATTCGCATTACTGCAGCCCTTTTGCGTTAGTTCGCTCTTTTGCGAAGTTGTTTGTTGATTTCTGCGATACGCTCTTGGCAGCGTTTTCGGTCCCTCTCCAGTTTTCTCAGTTGTAGTAGGCGCCTTCTTCTTGGTCTTCTTGGTTGGCTTTTGCATACTCTGTTGCCGAACCCTATACTCAGCTATTGTGAGTGGGCGTGGTCCCGCGCTTAGACACAACTCTAGATTTTCCTGGAGTGTCGGTGCGTCCTGTTGCTTGAAAGGAGCAGAATCGACGAAGTCACTCATATATCTGTTTGCCGCTGCTGCTGCTGTTGTTGGTGATGCCCCTGCTGGTCGGACTGCTGCTGCTTCCAGTGGTGCCTGCTGTGGTGCTGCTGCTGTTGTTGTAGTTGCTATTAATGTTTTTGTTGGACTGCAATCTGGAACGCATCACACTGCATACTTTCTAGTCCACTCTTGTGCCAGCTTATTGTATTTTTCCCGATCGGTTTTATATATTCGGGCAATCTCTGGAACCAATGGATCGTTTTTATGTTGAATTTCTTTGTAACTTCTTTTTTTTTTAAATTTATTCTGGAACACTTACATGTTTACACTTGTCACGGTCGCCATGTAATTGATGGGTATTCGGTTTTATAGTTTTATGTTTTATTAAGATTTGCGTTGGAGCGTCCTCTCCGTTTTGATTCTCGCTTGTGACTGAACAAATATGAACTTAAGTCTAATACATAATGTTCTTATTTCTATATACTGTATGTATGTGTCTGCAGAAGGCATGGACATACGATATTCACTCAGCGTAACCACTGGCGACCTGGCTGCAAAGTGCATGCTCAGCGGTTCCCACGCGCCGCTATCGGTCTGCACATAAGTGGCTGATCGAGTTTCACGTGCGCTAAAATGTTTGGATGTTTAAGTGTGGTCGCTTTATGTATTTGCATTGTGACAAAGTGTCACAAAATGTTTAATATATGGATACACTACAATATACTGGGTAGGCATATTACCGCAGCATTTACATCTTGAGCGGTCCTTAAATATGTGTGTAAGTCTAGCGAGCTACCCAGAATTTCCTTGAACAGGGGAATGTTTGAATTGGGTTTCAACAGCCTCGTCATGGCTGGGATTGTCTGCGGAGTTGTCGATAATGTAGCAATGAGAGGCAGGTGGTCAGAGCTGAGGTCATGCTCTTCACGGATTGTAAACTGATTGCTGGGTATAGATCGATATATGAAGAAATCTAGCCAGGAGGGCCTGGATCTCCGAAAAGGTGGGTAGTAGGTGGGGCTTCCTGTCGCCAGAATTTGTGTCGAGCCATTGGTTAGGGCGTCATGTAGCGCGAACCCTCTTCGGTCTCCTCTGTGATTGCCCCAAATTCTGTGCTTCGCATTAAAATCTCCTCCAATGATAGATTTGTTACCCAGGTGGGACAGAAGATTGTCAAAATCAGTGCTTGACCAGGGAATCGATGGGGGTAAATAGGCTGCAGCAATAGGGATCTCTCCGCATAGTGTTGACACCATGACCGCCGCAAGCTGAATCGGCCCCAATTGCACAGCGTGATGGTGGTAGTGGGAAATATCCTTCCGAATGAGTACAGCTCATCCTCCTCTGGCCCTGTTGGATGGGTGGTCGGCCCTGTAACACTCGTATCCGTGGAGCGTGTATTTTTTTCCTGGGTATAAGTAGGTTTCAGCCACTAACATGATGTCAATGTTATGACGCTGTAAAAATAGAGCCAGCTCATTAGTGCTATGAGCCAGGCTACGGGCGTTCTAAAATCCGATCCTTAGGTCCGACAGCATTATGGTCTTCTGAGAGATTGCGAGGGTAGGGGTGTACCTGCGTTACGCAGTTGGTCGAGGATTGCAGGATACCTGCTACTGCCGTTGTGAGGCCCGCTACTGACCTCTGCAATTCCATAAGAACCTGAGCTATGGAGTTCGTATCCATCTGCGGTTCAGGATGAGAACCTTGGGCGTTGGTGGACACCAAGTTGGTGGTGTTAATGTGTGTGTGTGTAGGAAGCTGGGTTGCATACGGTACATGAACCGTCTACAGTTTGGTCGTCGCAACTAGAACTTGAACCAGTTGGACTGCGGAGTGGGTATCTTACGGTGCGCAAAGGAGGGTCTGAAGACACGGCGACAGCCTCTAATGATTGCGATGGAAGATGAGTGACAGGCAGTTGTGGTACTGTTTCTGATACTCATCTTACCCACTCCGCAAGTCTAGTTGCGACGTCGTTTCGTGCGTTCCATAGATTGGCAACAGCACAAATCCCTCCATCCAATACGTCACCTGTATTATTACTTTTCTGACCGACAACGGTTGCGATTCGGAGCGTATCCAGCTGCAAAGCAGATAATACACTCCCAACGGGTCAAACAGAAATAAGTACAAACAGATAGAATGGATACACAAATGGAGGAAGAAGCTGCCGCTACAATGGCAATGGATGTGCAGCAAAAGATTGGTGAGGAAATATCGAGGTGCATTCGGAACTGTAAAAAAGATTCCCAAGAACGAAAGCAAACGGCCTCTTATTTTCAAGCCAAAACAGACAAAACGGATGAATATGTAAATTTCCATGAAGACTTACATACAACATGTAAGCAATACATTACGATTTTTACCGAATGCATTGACAAGCTATCGCAGACATCTAGCGTTCGTGGGGAACTTCAAATCGTCTCTAATGAAAATCATGAGGAACCTCTAGTAGTTCCTAAAGAAAGCGATCTGATCCAGCAGTCCCCGAAGGATTACAGCAAATTGCTTTCCCTATGTCGCCGATAAAAGGCCATAGTAGAGTCCGTTAAACGCAATCTGAAACAACTTTCAGAGGCGGAAGGACGCACATCAAGTGATTTGATAAAATCACTATGGACTCAAGCACAGGAAGTCCACTTCACAATTCATGAGTAATACCTACCTAACACTGGAAAGTAAGGTCCAAAGAGCATTGGCAAAATCAGCCACACCAAACACGGACAACGTATACCCAGTTCTTTGACCTGTTCTAATGTATGGTTCATGAAACTAACATGCCTACGGTAAAAAAGATGTGGTATCTGAAAACCACCGTTACCGGCGAGGCAGAAAGATTGATCCGACATATCTATCTAAGGGAAGAAAATAATGAAGCCGCTTGGGAAATACTAGTTGACGCACAATCCCAGAGATGTTTCGAATACGGTACTGAACCGCTTCCTCAATCATCAAACAATTAATGACGATCCCAAGTCATTAAAAGAGTTGTACAATCACTTGCATCAGTAAAGGGATTGGGCATCAATATATCAACATGGGATCCAATATTGATTGCCATTATCAGAAACAAACTGGGTGTTACAAATAAGGCCTTGTATGAGCAATCATTGGGAAGCTCAACGGATTTCTTTCTTAGAGCAAAGAATTCGGGTTCTAGGAACCAGTAAGAAGCCACCAGCATCAAGGAGAGAGCCAAAAGGCACGACATGTGCATCAGCAAACACAGGGAAAGCGCGAGCACCCTTATGCACATTCTGCAAGAAAGCAAGACATTGGCTCTACGGATGCGAAGAATTTCGCTCCAAATCTCCATCAGAACGACTAAGTTGGGTACAAAAACAATAAATGTGCGTTAATTGTTTTAGAACAAATCACAAAACAAACGCATGCCCAGGCCGAAACTGCTTCAAGTGCGACAAGAAGCACAACACGATTGTTCAGGCCAGCAGCAGATGATTGCCGCGCACTGTGCCAACTCCGGGCGCTCCGGTCCCAACTTGCGCTCGTGGGCTCGGAGGGGCGCTCGGGAGGTCTACGATCCACAGTTCACGATCCACACGGCGCTCAAGCCAGCATAGAGCATGGATCAGAAGCCCGAGTAGTTAGTTACGTTTTCACCCCCGCTTCAACCGGTCGACCTACCGCGCCAACACCCACTAAATACGTGAACAATATATATATATCCACAACGAAACCCATCGGCCTTTTCTTTCTGTGGCGACTGCTAGGAGTTAAACTGGAACCTACACCTCGTCGTTGGATAATTGAACCTCGATCCGCCCCCCTACAAACATTGGTCCTTCGAGCCGGATCTTCGCCTTCCCCATAAGGAGAAGCTCACCCCAGCCAGCATCGGCGGATCGCTCCAAGTGTAAGATAAGTAAAACCCTTCGATTGTGCCCAACACCAGTGCAGTGATTTTGTGCGAGTTTTCCATCCCAGTCCGAGTTCCCGCGGCATATGTACATTAGAGTGTCCCTTATATGGGGGAAAATTTTTTTTTTCCGAATTCAATCACGCATACCCTCTTATTTTTTTCCTTTTGCCTTAAAGTATATGTGTTTTAAATATTATTTGAAAATTTTGTCATTAACCCATGCCGAATCCCACTCAAAGTTTTACATATGTGAGAGGCTTTTGAGATATTTTACTTTGTCACCGATTTCTACATATAAAATAAATTATAGGTAAAATTTTAATCAATGTACGCAATTCTAACATTTTATTGGGAATATTTTCTTTTTAAAGTCTCCTTTTTACAATCCGGGTACATTTTTCTATGCTCCTGAACGCAACGTAGCAAAAACTCTTTTTGTTCCTCATCCACTGTTAGACGGCCGTGAAAGTCTTGCATCAATTTTACAGCTCTTTCTGCTGTATCATTTACTGCCTTAAGTAATGAAAGACTCTTCTTGCTTTTAAGTAAGATGGGTTACTGTTCCATGATGAAGGGCACAGAATCAAAAACTGTCATCAATTTTAAGGCGATCAAATGATGTCCTGCTTTTTATAGATATAAAATCGTCCATGTGTTTGTCTAAAATGGAAAGAAAACAAAAAATTGCATATTTGAGTTAATACTAAAAGGTTTTAATATTAATTACCAAAAAGTGCACCGTTAAGATCTTCCATCGATTGTAAATATCGTTTTTCTAAACTGGATCTATTTTTTTTAGTCAAATTCGTGACCATTCTTTCCTTTACATCAAAAGTAACGTCGTGATCAAAAAGTGCGAGGATTGATATTTCAACATGTAGATACCATGAATGGTGACAAAATTTCTTCAAAGCTGCTCTTGATATAGCTTCATCAATACTTTCATATTCTTTCAATGATTTTAAAAAGCATAAATCCTGATACCGTGCTTTCACAGCCGAGGAACTTTCAAGCCATGGTTTCACATAGGTAGATACTATGAACAATGACAGGTCGTATATAGCTGCGATATCTTTTTCACTGAGCTTGAGCTGAGAGCTTAAAATTGCCATTTTTAAGGTGTAAATTGCTCGTGCCATCCATCGAGCTTGATGCATCGCGCCAGGAGGTCTTATTTTCTGTTCCCGTCCAATATCGCCACCTAGGAATATTATGGAGAGCTCAATTAACTCCCGAAAGTCTCCTCTAGCAAAATTTTCTTTCAGTTTCGCTTGAAAAATTCCAACCACTCATTATATTTAGAACGGCTAAAGTGCGCTTCCACAGTTTGTAGACCAGATTGTATTTTTGAAAGGTCCAGATTTTTCCAAGTATCCTTAAGCTTTTTAAAAAGGGGAATATCTAGACTTCTTGCTATTTCTGCAACTTTTACTTCAAAAACACTTTTCAGCACAAGCTCGTAGATATGATGGCGACAGGCAAAATATAGCAAATCTCTATCAAATTTTTGCTCTAACAATAAGCACGTGCCGTTAAACCGACCTGTTTTTGTAGCTGTTGTATCAAAACAAAGAATTTGTACGCAATCTTCAAGATTCCATTTAAGAACCGCATTCCAAGCAGCTTGTGCTTGCTCTTTACCTGTCGAATTTTGCAGATGTGGCACTGCAATGAGTTGTTCTGTATTGTCAAATGCGATTACAATTGGAAGACGTTCCTCCTTACTGCTTCGACCATCTAGAGCTGGTAAAAGCTTTCCATCCCAGTGCAGACTGACAACTTCTGGGATATTATTGTTGAAATCCTCTTTTATCGCTATAGCGCGTTTCTTCCGACTTTTTGTACGAATTCGTTGAATGGTAGACTTGTTAATACTAAGCTCATCAAAATTGTAACCAAGTGCCTCTACAGTAGCTTGAAGAACGTAAACAGAGTCCCTTACACTAAGCTGGCACCTATCTAAGGCAGCCACGAGCTTCGGAGTGATGAAGTTTTTGCTACCACGTCTTTTTATGTTTTGAGGATGACCACTTTCGGTTATCATGGAGTTATGAGAGCTTTCAGCTCTATCTTCCAAGCTTGACAGTGAATCATCCTACAAAGTTAAATAGTAAAGTTATAAAAATCATTAAGAATAATTTCATATAAATTACCTGTGTGTGAAGATCAAAATTCGAAGAAGGCGCATCCAATGAAGAATCATGCTTTCTTTGCCGGGTTTCTTCTTTCAAACGCCTTGTTTGAGAGCGTTCTTCCTTATTGGCCAATTTTGTATCCACTCCACCCAAGCAGCCGGGTCTCCCTGCTTTTCTTTGGCACTGCAGAAACTTTTTATCCTCTTCAATTTTGATTATTTCCATTGCTTCGGAATGGGCAATATCAAACAAATTGTCCAAAGTTTGAACAAAATGGTCTCTACGGGATCTATACTTTTCTGATACTTTTTTAGCATCTTTTTGAAGGTCTCTCCAAGCTTGATGTAAGCATAGTAGCTTCTTTTCACAGTTATGCAAAGATTTTGTGGGTATTCTTGCTTTTCCCCAAAAGATAATGCATTCGCGAAGCGCCAGATTAGCACTTTCATTTGTTGTCAATTTTACTTCACGCGTATTGTAAAACAGAACCGCAAGCACTTAACGATTCGACGGAAGTTTTGCGCCAACTATTTGATGATTTATATCACCAACTAAAAAATTTGCTGTTTGGAGCTGCGTAACACTTGAGCCATTGTTAAAAATATTATATTGTGTTTTATTACTTGGTAAACGCTTTGCCGCCAAAAACACAAAAGTAACGGGGTCTGCCATATGTTCAGTGAACAGTGAACAGATTTGCCACATCGCTTTATAAAACCCAAGTATTCGTTGTGATTTAAATTTAACCTTTTGTTATACATGTGTGTTATATATATTTAAAACATATACTTTTAAATGTATATAGTGACATATCCATAATTCCCCACATCCCATACACATTATGTTTATGTACAATTCATCCACCCCATCCACACAAGTAACAGGACCCCACTCAAGAATCAATAACTGTTTCTTCCCATACTCCAAGCTAGGGCCCCCATAATATAAACAATGGACCCCTTTGTTTCATCAACATTAGAATCACGCCACTCTCATGAGGACCAATCAAAGCTAGACATAAAACCAAGGAGGGAGTATCACATTCCTAGCTCCGTCATGTAATGCAACACCGATCGCCAGCAGTGGATGCCTTTCATCAAAGCCGACGCATCCCCAAATATCGATCCAGGCACGTACGCCACCGACACGAAGATGCAGCCGAGGAAAGCAACGCCCGAAGCCAGAGTCAGGAGTTCAAGAGAAGGGCTCATGGAAACTAGCCAGCAGCAGAGAGATCAGTTCCGTTTGAGACAAGCAGACCCATAGTCAAGTCGGTGAATTCATTTAAAATCTTGTGACATAAAGATATTTAAGTTTGTAAAATAAAAGTCTTTTTTTTTAAAACTTAAAATCGAGTTGCGGATATTTAACTGGCGCAGTCGGTAGGATTTCGTTTAAAATTAACACCTATATTTCGGTAATGGTCAGCTTGTGTAATTTTTAATTACTGTGATCACGTAATCCCGGAATCGTTAATAAAATTGTGAAATCCGCCAAAGAATCTATGTGCTACGAGCACATACGATTTGCAAAACTAAAATTAAGTGAACTGAAGTAAGCGGAGATAGTGAATCACCAAGGACAGTGAAACACTAAATACAAAATCAAAAAACATACAAGGGAACCAAAATAAAGTTTACAACTACTGAAAACAAAACAAAACCCAATCAACACCAACAACTACAACATGGCGTTACCACCACTATCATTGAGCGAAATCCACTTGAACCAGGCACTGCTGTCGATCCGACAAATACCTGCCTATGACGGTTCATCTGGACAGCTAAGCTCATTTATCAAACGAATCGAATATGTATGCGGATTATATCCAACTGAAGATCTTCGCCAACAAAGGATCCTATTTGGAGCGACCGAGATCCAACTGACAGGAGAGGCACAACGCATATCGCAAATGATACAACCCAACACGTGGCTCGAACTGAAGACGGCGCTGATCAACGAGTTCAAAAAATCACACACCATATGAAGAACTCTTACGACAACTATACACCACCAGATTCAACGGCAGTCTTCGTAAGTTTATAGAAGAATTAGAGATAAAAGCATTATTAATAAATAATAAGCTAAACTTAGAAAACATACCTGAAAATAATGTCATTTATAAAAACGCTTTGAACAACACAATTAAAGATGTCATTACTCGAAAACTTCTGACAGAATGTTCATGACCTTAGCAAGAAAAGATATTACCACATTGTCTAATCTTAAGAAGGCAGCACAAGAAGAAGGATTGTACGAAGCTAGTACAACAGATTCAGGTACAAATAAAGATCAATCAAATCGAAAGAATGTTGGAAACTATTATCCAAATTATAATACTACTAACTATCACAATCAAACTCAGAATTCATCTGGAACAGGTCAGACTAATCGAACAAATCAAAATCAAAATTCCCAAAATCCTGGATTATACAATGAGTTCAAAAATTCCTTGAATCAAGGTAGGGCTCAGAATCCATTGAATCAGCAAATATCTCAAAACCAAGCTAGTGGGAGTAGACCCAACCAACCTACTAAAAGAGGGAGGGAGAGCCAGAGTGGCCAAACGAAGATGGACGTAAATTTTCATCAAGCCGCCTCGGAAGAAACCGAGGAGGACCCTATATAAACATTACCATTAATAAAAGAATATTAAGGTGTATCGCTGACTCGGGATCATCGATCAACATCATGAAAGAAAATTATACAGATTCCGAGATAAAGACGATAACCTTACGGTCCATACCATCAATGGACCTGTCCGTTTAACTAAAAAGTATAATGAGGAATGCGAACAAAACATGTCCGTCCGAACAAAAGTTCTACATACATAACTTTTCCGAAAATTATGATATTTTATTAGGAAGAGAATACTTGATGGCAAGTAAAGCCGTCATCGATTACAGAAATGACACTGTAACACTAGGAGCCAGGTCGTACCCAATCATTCAGAGTGGAGAAGCTATTGAAGCCGGCAAGACCGCACAGAAGTGCACTGATCCCTCTACAAAGAAGAGAAGATCGCACATAAGTGCCTTGACCCATCTCCAGAGGGAGATCAATACTTCGCTTCCGCTCTAGACAGTGAATTAAGGGAATGTAATCAATTAAGATTGGAACACTTAAACGACGAAGAGAGGGAAGAGTTAAAGAAGGTCTTATATGAGTTTAAGGATGTGCAGTACAGAGAAGGTGACAATTTGACTTTCACAAAAGTACAATCAAGCACGAGATCAAAACTCAACATGAAGACCCGGTCTACAGACGACCATACAAATATGCCCAGATACATGATCAGGAGGTAAACCAGCAAATCAGAGATATGATCAGGCAGGGAATAATTCGAAAGTCGAATTCTCCTTACTGCTCGCCCATATCTATGATTCCGAAGAAGATAGATGCTTCAGGAAAGCAAAAATATCGAATGGTAGTAGACTATAGAAGTCTAAATGAAATAACAGTTAAGGACAAATTCCCAACTCCAAGAATGGATGAAATCCTAGACAAACTAGGTAAATGTCTGTATTTTACGACAATCGATTTAGCAAAAGGTTTCCATCAAATACCCATGGAACCTAGCTCAATCCCCAAAACTGCGTTCTCCACTAAGCATGGACATTACGAGCTCACTCGTATGCCCTTTGGGCTAACCACTGCCCCCACTACCTTCCAACGATGTATGAACAATCTGCTAGAAGAGTTAATCTTCAAAGATTGCTTTGTATACTTAGATGACATCATTATATTTTCCACTTCATTGGAAGAACACTTGTTGTCACTAAGGAGAGTATTTGGAAAGTTGAGAGACGCCAACTTGAAGCTACAAATGGATAAATGTGAATTCATGAAAAAGGAAACTGAATTCCTAGGTCATGTAGTCACTACTGAAGGAATAGTACCAAATCCAGGCAAAATCTCTGCCATTGTCAAATTTCCAATACCAGAAACGACTAAACAAATAAAGTCATTCTTAGGTCTGTGCGGGTTCTACAGGAAATTCATTCCTAATTTTGCAAACATAGCAAAACCCATGACACTCAAACTAAAGAAAGGAGCTGTCATAGACCCCAAGGAAGAAAAGTACGTCGAGGCATTTGAGAGACTAAAAGTACTCATCACCTCAGACCCTATCCTTGCGTTCCCAGACTTTGACAAAATGTTCACGGTAACAACCGACGCTAGTAACATAGCATTGGGAGCGGTTTTGTCACAAGAACACAAACCGATCTGCTACGCTAGCAGAACCCTAAATGAACATGAAATAAACTATTCAGCCATCGAAAAGGAACTATTAGCGATCGTATGGGCAACCAAGTATTTCCGTTCATACCTGTTCGGTAGAACATTCGAGATACAAAGCGATCATAAGCCCTTGATTTGGTTGAACAACCTCAAGGAGCCAAATATGAAATTACAAAGGTGAAAAATAAAACTGAATGAGTTTGATTTTAAAATGAAATTTCTACCAGGCAAAGAAAATCATGTAGCTGATGCCTTATCAAGGGTAAAGATTAATGAAAATCTCCTTGGAGAAGCTTCCAATAGCGTTGGTGCAACTGTACATAGCGCACAGGAAGACAATCTAAATCACATTGCTATCACGGAAAGACCAATTAACTATTACAATCGGCAAATTGAGCTAATAAAAGGCAATGAAGATAAGGTAGAAACAATTCGTTATTTTCACAAGCTAATCATCAAGATCACGTATAAGGAAATGACTATATGAATGAAGGATATAATAAAGGAATATCTATGCACCAAAAAGAGCGCATTATATTTCCATAACGAAGTAGATTTTCCTCCATTCCAAAAAGCCTATTTAGAAATCATTAATTCTAACAATATAACCAAAGCTATTAAATCAAGCACGAAACTCCTAGATATTCAGAATTACGCTGAATTTAAAGAAACCATATTAAAAATCATAAAGGCTTACTCCATCCAGGGATAGAGAAACCGTCAATTGGTTTAGGGGAAAATACTATTACCCGGATTATCAAAAACTAATCCAAAACATCATAAACGAATGTCCTACTTGTAATATTGCCAAAACAGAGAATAGAAATACGAAGTTGGCATTCGAAACTACACCGGAAATACTGAACATCAGAGAAAATACGTCATGGATTTCTATATGGTTGGTAACCAACAGTTCCTATCATGTATTGACGTATACTCGAAGTTTGCCACTCTTGTAGAAGTAAAAAGTCGTGACTGGTTAGAAGCAAAAGAGCCATCATGAAAGTTTTTAACGAGATGGGCAAACCAATTGAAATCAAAGCCGACAAAGATTCAGCTTTTATGTGTACAGCATTGCAAGCATGGCTGAATGCGGAAAACGTCAAAATAGAGATCACTTCCAGCAAAAATGGAATATCTGACGTAGAAAGATTTCATAAAACAGTAAATGAAAATTAAGAATAATATCTAGCGAGGATAACCCAGAAGATAGATTCACGAAGTTTGAATTAATTCTTTATACTTATAATCATAAAACCAAACATAATACCACAAATAGGACACCAGCTGATATATTCATTTTATGCAGGCTCACCTGATTATGACACCCAACTAAATAAAGTGAATAAAATCACTCACTTAAATAAAAACCGCATAGAGTATGAAGTAGATACCCGCTATAAACTATCACCTCTAGTTAAGTCTAAGGTAACAAATCCTTTCAAAAGGACGGGCGAAATTAGACAGGTAGACGAAAAACATTATGAAGAAAAGAATAGGGGTAGGAAAATAACTCATTATAAATCAAAATTCAAGAAAAAGAAGAAATCTAATACAAGCAAATATAATAATTCCAGAGAAACCGAGGAAGTTAATGGAATCGGCGAACTTCAACACAATTAAAATCCTCATCTTCCTCATAATTACCATCGTAATGGCACAGGGCCAAAACATAGAAATAAATCCTATAAAATCCCAAAACGGATATATGATATTCAAAACTGGATCGATTAACATACCTATCAATTACGAATACCATTATCTAACTGTTAATGTAACTAAAACCGAAGAACTATACCAAAATTTGTTATTGCAAGCCACTAAATTCCAGGACATAATCCAAATAAAATATCTAGTAGACAAATTGCAAAGAGAAATGAACGGGCTAAAAATAACCAAAAGAAATAAAAGAGGCCTAATCAATATAGTAGGAACAGCCTACAAATATCTCTTTGGAACACTAGATCAGGAAGATAAAGTCGATTTGGAACAAAAATAGAAAATTTAGCCACCCATAGCATTCAAATGAATGAACTAAATTTGGTAATAGATGCAGTAAATAGCGGAATAAACGTTATAAACAAACTAAATGAAGAAAAAGACAGGAATCAACAAATAGAAATTTTGATATTCAATCTACAACATTTCACAGAATATATCGAAGATATAGAACTAGGTATGCAATTAACTAGGCTCGGTATATTTAATCCAAAATTATTAAAACAAGACTACTGGAACAAATAAATTCTGAGAAAATACTAAATATAAAACCTCCACATGGCTAAAATCCGATACCAACGAAATTCTAATAATTTCCAACATTCCCAAAGACATTACAAAAGTACCAATCTATAAAATCGTTCCGTATCCAGACGAATTAAATAACATGTTAACAGATATGACATACGACAAGTACTACATAAAAATGAAGAAGTATTTTTTTAAAGAAACTAAATTGAAAACCAATGACAATTGTATAAAAGGAATTTTAATGCAAACTCCCACTAAATGTCCATATTCAAAACTTTTCAAAACTTTCAAATAAACTTTATTGAACCCAATATACTAATCACATGGAATCTTCCAAAACAACGCTAAACCAGAATTGTGTAAACCAAGAAATCATAGCGGAAGGAAATACCATTATAAAATCTACAACTGTTCAATCCAATTAAATGAATTCACAATATCAAACACAATGTTAGATTTTGCCCAGAATGTTTATGTCAACAACAACATAACTAAAATAAAACCACTGTCGTATGTCCAAACTAATGAAATAATTATGCAATACACCAAATATAGTAACCTATTACAAATAAGTCTACTAATTTCATTTGTCATAATTATATTAGTACTACTAAGTTATGTAGCTGTTAAATTTAAGAAAACTTCTAAAAGAGTCACGGTTAAATGTATTAACCCTATAATAGAAACAGAAGAGGAACCAGCCTCAGCCACCGCTCTTGACACCCCGTCACTATACCCGAGGGTAATCGCCTAGGGACAGGCTAATAACAAACGTTGGGGGAGTGACATATCCATAATTCCCCACATCCCATACACATTATGTTTATGTCCAATTCATCCACCCCATCCACACAAGTAACAGGACACCACTCAAGAATCAATAACTGATTCTTCCCATACTCCAAGCTAGGGCCCCATAATATAAACAATGGACCCCTTTGTTTCATCAACATTAGAATCACGCCACTCTCGAGAAATCGATTCTTTAGAATCACGCCACTCATGAGGACCAATCAGAGCTAGACATAAAACCAAGGAGTATCACATTCCTAGCTCCGTCATGTAATGCAACACCGATCGCCAGCAGTGGATGCCTTTCATCAAAGCCGACGCATCCCCAAATATCGATCCAGGCACGTACGCCACCGACACGAAGATGCAGCCGAGGAAAGCAACGCCCGAAGCAAGAGTCGGGAGTTCCAAGAGAAGGGCTCATGGAAACTAGCCAGCAGCAGAGAGAGCAGTTCCGTTTGAGACAAGCAGACCCAAAGTCAAGTCGGGGAATTCATTTAAGTCTTGTGACATAAAGATATTTAAGTTTGTAAAATAAAAGTCTTTTTTTTTTTTTAAAACTTAAAATCGAGTTGCGGATATTTAACTATATATATGTTTTATACATATATTATATTTAGTCAAACAAGGAATACAAATTAAATTTGACGCGAGTAACAAACAGGTTGCCAGAAACCTAATTGTAAAATGTATGCGCGGTTAAAATCACAACTTCTAACACGATTCGGCACGGTTTAATGTAATTTAAAAAAGCCAAAATAATTTTTTGTAGTTATTTGGATACAAAAGTAAAAAAAATAGAGGGTATGCGTGTTCAAATTTTACTTTCGAAAAATAAGGGACACTCTAATGTACATATATGCATTTCTCGCTCTAGCTCCAAATTAAACCATACTTCGTTCTGCCAACGGTTGTGGCCTTCTATTTCTCCAAAGGTTTAATTTGATCCGAGCTAGCTCCTGCGTTCCTCCTCCGATCCAGTGCCCATATTAATATACATATATGTATGTAGCTGTCTGTAAATAATATTCCTACCGCTGCCAGCTACCAGCTGAGCTTTCGTTACATCCATACACACACACACATACAAGCAACAGCAGCGGTGCATTCTTTTCGTTTTTCCTTTCGCTTTCGCTTCTCCACCGTTTGCTTGCGTTGTTGTTGGTGCGAGAATATTTTTCGGTGCCGCGCTTGACCGTAACGGAACGCCAAGTGACGCGCTACCCTGCACTTCGAGGGTATATTGTTTTAAACATTCGTTTTGCAATCGATTCTATATATTGATACCTCGTGCCTCAATATTATTGTTCATCCTCAATTTTCATCCCAATCTCCGTATACCACCAAGGTTGTGGCCATTCGCCCCACACTTCCTCATCCGAGTGGGAGTTTGTTCTCCTTTCTTCGTGTGATTTCCGAATATGCCAACAGGGCGTGAAGAGAGCAAAAAAACTTTTGTCCGTGACCTCTCCAAGTGTCAGAAGACCACGCAGCTCGTCCGCCCCAGAAACACCCACCTCGGTGACTCGCAAAGTGAAGTCATCCAGTACTCCCGGGCCCACCACAAGCTCCGCGGGTGCGAAGACCAGATCGGTCCTGTTCCCGTCGCCGGTCACGCTTAAGGTGCCAACGCGTACGCAAAGCAGTCCGAGCCGCTCTCGACACACCACTGCAATGGCCCAATCCGCCGTCACCTCCGCGCGGGCCAAATTTGTGGCAGCCATCGATCGGCTGACCAATTTGGAAGCCCGCCTTACCACTCCTGGTACCAGCATCCCATCCGCCGCCATTTCCCAGGTCCGCAGAGACCAATTGCAGAGCATGTGGGCAAAGGTGGACGCGGAGTTCGAGGCCTGTTCCATAGCGATGGTGGACGAGGATCCAGAGTCCAAAGATGTCCTGCAAGACATGTATGGCGAATGCTATGAGGGTTATGAACAGTGCATATCTGATCTCACCATCCAAATCGACAGCCCCGCAGTCCGCCCTTCCGCACAGCCAGATTTCCACGGCGGCTGCCGACTCCCCCCATGCGATATAGAAGTTTTCGCTGGGGATTACGTTCGCTGGCCTACGTTCCGAGACCTTTTTACTGCGATATATATAAAAATCCCAGGCTGTCTCCGTGGAGAAGCTGTACCATCACACCACTAAGACCAGTGGTGATCCGAAGGCCATAGTGGAAAAGTCCCCACTCACAAATGACGGTTTCGAGGCTGCTTGGAATGCCCTTCGGGACCGGTACGAAAATAACAGGCTCCTGGTGACTAACCAGATAAATATCCTCCTTTCATTGGCTTCCGTTGGTACCGAGTCCAGTCGTGCGCTAAAGGAGCTTCTCAGCACCATCCAAGGGTTTTAACCGCACTGGCCCACTCAAAGGTCTCCACCGAAAACTGGGACAGCTTGCTGGTGACTATTTGTGACTCAAATTACCGAAGTTGACCCGGGCTTTGTGGGAAGATTCCGTCACCACAAAGAAAGAGATGCCTTCGTGGAAGGAGATGGAATCCTTCCTCAGCCAGAGATACCTGACGCTCGAAGCCATCGAGGGCAACCCGTCCGCTTCACACAATCCGAAAAGTGATCCGAATCCGCCACCTTCCCGAAGCAACCCGTTCCGTTCCCAAAGGGGAGTCCTGTTTCTCGCAGGGTTCACTCCATCGAGACAACCGTAAATCCGAACCGGAGAACGTGTGATCTTTGCGGGAGAGAGAATCACCCAATCCGGCTATGCCCGCACTTTCTCCAAATGAACGCTGATGCTCGTGCCAGCTGCATCAAACAAAAGCAGCTTTGTCTCAACTGTTTCGCACGAGGCCATCAGATCCGGGAATGCCAAAGTGCCCATAGCTGCAGTACTTGTGGGGACCGACACCACACGCTGCTGCACCGAGGCAATCGAATTTCCAGTGAGTCCACTTCGACAGTCGTACCAAATCCGAGTTCCTCCGACGCGCCGCCCAGCGTTCAAAATTATTTCGCCTACGGTCAAAAGCTGTCCTTCTGGGCACGGCAATCATTAATATTTGCCACCTGGGGACAAGTTGCCGTGCCCGCGCTTTAGTCGACCCGGGATCCGAGACAACGTTTATCACGGAACGTCTCTTCAATAGAATCAAGTTGCCGTTCCAACTCATCCAGGCACAGGTCTCTGGCCTCAATCAGACAGTATCCGCTCAATCCAAGAAGCTCTGTCATTTGGCCATCCGTTCGCCGACGATGCCGGGCTTGCACTTTAACGCCACAGCCTACGTGCTGCCGGAATTGGCGGGTAACCTGCCATCCTATCCGATCCCGCAAAATTCGTTGCAAGACCTGCCGAACCTGGCATGGGGGGATCCGACCTTCCACGAGAGTTCACAAATAGATGTCCTGATTGGAGCGGATATCCTTCCGTCCATCCTGTTAAGCGGCTCACAGACCAACATCTGTGGCTCTCTCCTCGGGCAGGAAACCATTTTCGGGTGGGTACTTACCGGCCCAGTGCCCAATACTGTATAAAGCAGTATTTCATCCTTCTCTACGAAAGTTTCGAACGAGCTAGAGGCTCCCTTAGACCAGCTTCTTACCAAGTTTTGGGAGGTGGAGACACTACCGGTGAAAATCGTAGGCGAGTCGGATGCCTACTGCGAAAGCAATTTCCTCCGAACCACTTCGAGAACGTCGAACGGAAAGTACGTTGTCGCGTTGCCGTTCCGTGACCCAGATCGTCTCGGATCCGATCTGGGGTATTCAAGGTCGATTGCCCTGACTCAGTTTTTGCGGAACGAAAATCGTTTAAAAAGAGACTCTACCTTACAAGCGCAATACGACTCCGCGATCCAAGAATACCTAGACCTTGATCACATGACAGAAGTTCCTCCGATTCATGGGTCCTCAACCTACTACCTGCCGCACCACGCTGTCTTCAAGCCTGATAGCACCACCACGAAAGTCCGCGTTGTATTTAACGCATCCAGCCCGTCGACTAACGGTATCAGCTTGAATGATCTTCTGCACCCCGGCCCTGTTCTCCAGTCCGACTTAACCCTTCAGATCCTGAAGTGGCGCTACTACCGGTACGTCTTCAATGCTGACATCACCAAGATGTATCGGCAGATTTGGGTAGATCCGAAGCACACCCCTTCCAGCGAATATTGTTTCGCAACAAGGAGGGCGAGATACGCGACTATAAGTTGCAAACTGTTACCTTTGGAGTCAATTGTGCACCCTTTCTCGCCATCCGGGTGTTGCAACGGCTTGCAGACGATGTCAGTCCCGATTCCCGAGAGCCAGTCACATCATTTGGTCCTGTATGTATGTCGACGTCGTCCTAGCGGGAGCAGACTCTCCCACTGAGGCTCAACTAGCTATCCGCGAGTTACAGGCCGCCCTGAGTTCTGCCGGGTTTCCACTGAGAAAATGGACATCCAACCATAAGGATATCCTGACTACCATTCCGAATGACCATCTCCTTCACACCGACTTCCTTGAAATTGAAGCAGAGAGCACAGCCAAGACTCTCGGAATTCGCTGGAAGGCGACAACAGACGATTTCTTCTTCGTTCCGCCAGAACTGGCATCTACAACATCCTATACCAAGCGAGCGGTGCTTTCCCAGATAGCAAGGTTATTCGACCCTGCGGGCTGGTTGGCTCCTTTCATTGTCCGGTCAAAGATCTTCATGCAAGAGATCTGGTTGCAAGAAGTGGGATGGGACGAAGATCTTCCGACCGAGATGCGTCAGCGCTGGCAGAGTTTTCTGCAGAGCTACTCCGCTCTCGACCAGATCCGCATTCCAAGGTGGATTGGTTCCGAACCATCTGTAAGGGTCGAGCATCACGGATTTTGCGATGCGTCCGAAAAGGCGTACGGTGCGGCGATCTACGTACGCATCGAGACTGACCACCTGGTCAAGGTGCAGTTGCTCACCGCGAAAACACGAGTCGCACCCGTTAAGACTGTATCGTTCCCCCGGCGCCGTGCTACTGTCCGAAATGGCAACGGCTATCCTGCCAAATATGCCAAGCGCACCTACAACCTGTTACTTCTGGACAGATTCCGCTATAGTCCTGTCCTGGCTGAAAAAGCCTGCTTGCCACTAGACTACCTTCGTGGCCAACCGAGTGACCAGAATTTCCCAAGCCACCGAGGTCGAGAATTGGGGTCACGTTCCGTCCGCACAAAAATCCCGCCGACCTCGCCAGCAGGGGCGTATCCTTACAGGAGCTCGTCGAGAACCAACTCTGGTGGCACGGACCAGCGTGGTTGCAAGGGCCCCGGCATCAATGGCCAGCCCAAGGCGGGGACGATCCCGTGATAACCCTCGAGCAACGTGCTATGAAGGTTCATTTTGCACCGAGCCCATCCGAAGACTTCCTCGATCGGTTCTCCAATCTGGAGAGCTCTGCGAGTCCGTGCTTATGTCCTTCGCTTCACAAAACGCTGCCGGAAGCTGGTCACCGGACAAGAGGACCACCTTGCAAGCGAAGACATTACCGAAGCTGAGCGCACTCTTATCCTAGAGACTCAGCGCAGGGAATACTCCCAAGAGTATCACTGCCTAAGCGAGAAGCGGCCAGTGCCAAGGTCAGGTTCTATCCTGAATTTGAACCCGTTCCTAGACCAACATGGGCTCATAAGAGCATGTGGCCGTATCGCAACTTCTACCTTTCTGAAGTACGACGAACGGCATCCCATTATTCTGCCGTACGCAATTCACCCACCGGATAACTCTTCATGGCGGGAACCAACTAATGGTGCGACTTATCCGATCCAAGTTCTGCATTCCCAAGGTTCAGAAACTCATGAAGGGGGTGGTAAACTCCTGCAAGGTATGCGTCATCCACAGACAGAAGTTGCAAGCCCAAATGATGGGTGATCTTCCCACGGAACGAACTTCCTTTTCCAGACCGTTCACGCACACCGGAATTGACGCGGGTCCCTTCGAAATACGGAATTACACAGGAGAGCGTGCCTGATAACCAAAGGGGTATGTGTGTGTGTTCGTGTGTTTTCCACGAAGGCGATCCATTTGGAGCCCACGTCGGATCTCACGACCGAGAAATTTCTTGCAGCCTTCGCTCGTTTCGTCGCACGACGAGGCTGTCCGCAGCGCATTCACTCTGACAATGGCAAAACTTTCGTTGGTGCCGCCAAAGTGCTTTCCCGTGACTTCCAAGAAGCATTCAAGGGCTCGATAACTGATGCGTACAGCCATCACCGGGTTTCGTGGCGTTTTATCCCACCAGGAGCTCCACACATGGGAGGTCTGTGGGAAGCCGGGGTAAAGAGTTTCAAAACTCTCTTCTACAAAGCCACGTCCACTCGGAAGTACACTTTCGAAGAGCTTTCCACGCTTCTCGCAAAGATCGAAGCATGCCTTAATTCCAGGCCGCTCTCGCCGATGTCCGAAGATCCAACTGAGTTGCTGGCCCTTACCCCGGGCACTTCCTTACCGGGGACCCTTGATGTCTACGGCCGAACCCGAAATAAAGAGTGACCTTAAATCAATAATCAATCGATGGCAGCATTTAAAGGCCCTCACCCAACAGTTTTGCCAGCGGTGGAAAGAGGAATATCTCAAAGAGCTCCACAAGCGCACTAAGTGGCAGACGCCGACGCCAAACCTCCAGGTTAAGGATATGGTTGTCGTCAAAGAAGACAACCTGCCCTCCAATGAATGGCGGCTCGGGAGAGTCCAGTCCGTGTATCCCGGCGCTGACGATAGAGTCCGTGTGGTAGATATCCTTACTGCCCGCGGGGTCCTTAAAAGACCTGTTGTAAAGGTCGTTCTCCTCCCAGTAGAACGCCCTAGTTCCGTCCAACAATAACGCTAATGTACCTTCCAAAGCTCCAAGTTTCATTAGGTTAGGTTAGGTTCAGGCGGTAGCCTGGGGGGTGATGAAACCCTCCCAAGCTCACTTGGACCTGTAGAAGGTCCGTTGTGATGCCGCGTGGGCGTGTGCCCCTTCCCAGTGCCTAAAAACCGTGGAGAAACAGGCTGTTGCAAATTAAGGGCAGTCCCATCCGGAGGCTTGGATGAATCTGGACAAGGTCCCCGGTTTGATTTCGGACAGGTCCGAAATGTCCGTGAGGAAAGCGGCCCCTAGAATACGAAGACGACGATTTCCAAGGGCCGGGCAGTGGCAGAAGAAGTGGGGACCGATTCCTCCTCTTCCTCGTCGCGACAACTCCTGCAGAAGTCGTTATGAGGGATTGACAGTCTAGAGGCATGAGTGCCGATCTGCCAGTGTCCCGTAATGGCTCGAGTAACTGCAGAGCACTGTGCTCTGCTGAGCCTATACAGCTCGGCTGAGCGCTTCTTCGATCGATATGGCCATATCAATCTTGAGATTTTACAGGAAACGGTTTGCTGCCATCTCCTATTGGCATTTTGCTCGAACAATTCGTGCGTGAGGAGCCTGCACGTAGCCAGAGGCATCGCTACCTGCTTCCTCTCCATGAGGAGAGGAATTGTAGTACCCTGCCTTGCTAGCTCGTCGGCGGCTTCGTTCCCCTCGATGTCCCTGTGGCCTGGGACCCATATAAGGAAGAGGTCTAACTGCTCTGCGATCTCGTGCAGAGACCTGCGGCAGTCATTTACAGTCGCCGAGTTCGACGATATTGAGCCTAGAGCTTTAATAGCTGCTTGGCTGTCGAGAAAACGCACACTAAGTGCGTGTCTAGAAGTAGTTTGGAGACGATGGAAATGGCCTCCTTGATGGCTACAACCTCCGCTTGGAACACACTGCAGTGGTCCGGGAGCCTGAAGCAATGACTGATGTTCAGCTCGCTGCAGTAGACTCCGCCTCCCACGCGGCCGTCTAACTTTGAGCCATCAGTGTAGAAGTGAACCGCATTTGCGGGTCCTGGTTCGCCCATCTCCCAGTCCTCCCTAAGTGGGATTGATACCTGGAAAGGCGTCGAGAGGTGATCACTAGGGACACAGTAATCTGTTCTCTCCGGTAATTGCGGGAGTCTCGTCAGGATTCCCGAGTGCCCAACCGCGGACGCTTTCCACAGTCTGGCTTCTCTCATTCTGAGTGCGGAAAGTGTTGCCACTTTCTTTCCCATGAGATCTATGGGGAGGAGGTCCAGCACAGTATCCAGGGCTTCCCCTGGAGTAGTGCGTAGCCCGCCAGTTATGCATAGCTCTGCCATGCGTTGAACTCTGCTGAGTTTATTGAGGCATGTCCTTTTGTCTAAGGCTGGCCACCATACCACCACTCCATAGAGCATGATCGGTCGTATGATGGCGGTGTAAAGCCACCGAACTATATAGGGGGTCATTCCCCATCTTAGTCCGATGGCTTTCCTGCAAGTATAGAGGGCTACTGTGGCCTTCTTTACTCTATCCTCTATGCTCAATTTCCAATCGAGCTTTCTATCGAGGATTAGGCCAAGATACTTGGCGTTGTTGCTGAAGACTAGCGCTTCCCCACATAGTCTTGGGGGAATCAGTGCCGGAACTTTGTACTTCCTAGTGAAGAGCACAAGTTCCGTTTTGGATGGGTTGACGCCTAGACCGCATTTGTCTGCCCATTTTGACATCTTCATGAGTGTGCTAGTCAGGCACTCACACAGCGTCTGCGGGAATTTACCCGAGAATGCTATAGCAACATCGTCCGCATACGCCACCACGCGGCAGCCACCCCCCTCTATCTCCCGCAGCAGTTCGTTCACTGCCACGTTCCATAGAAGGGGCGAGGGACTCCGCCCTGCGGGGTGCCTCTACTGACAAACCTGGTGGACGTTGACGTCCCCAGTGATGCCTCAACCGTCCTGCATTGTAGCATCTGATCGATCAGGCTCACCGTCCGGGAGTCAACCCCAGGTCCGTCAGTGCACCCGTGATGGCGGTCGGGAGGATGTTATTAAAGGCGCCTTCTATGTCGAGGAAGGCTACCAGGGTGTACTCCTTACAGTTGAGGGACGCTTCTATGATCGATGTGATCGTGTGTAGGGCCGTTTCGGTAGATCTTCCTTTCCGATAGGCATGCTGGGAGTCTGAGAATAGACTAGGCGGAATATTTACCGTGAGATGCATCCCCAAAAGCCGTTCCATCGTCTTCAGAAGGAAGGACGATAGACTTATGGGTCTGAAATCTTTGGGGGCAGTGTGCGAGGGCTTGCCTGCCTTGGGGATGAAGACGACTTTGGTATGAAGCCAGGTTTCCGGGATATATCCATGGGAGAAGATTCCCTCGTATATCCTTTTGAGCCAACTAGTGGCTTTTTGTCCAGCGTGAATCAGTTGGGCAGGATGATGCCATCTGGTCCCGCAGACTTGTATGGTTTGAAGCTTTTTATTGCCCAGGAAATGTTCTCCTGGCTTAGCAGGTTCATGATAACACTTGAGGCAACGGATGGGGCCGCAATGTAGTGTGGTCTGTTTTCATCGCAGCCAGGAAAGTGGGTGTTAAGGAGAAGATTTAGCGACTCATTGCTGGACGTTGTCCATGATTGGTCGGCATGCTTCAGGTAGCCCAGAGTGGGTGTAGTCTTCGAGAGAACTTTGCGCAAGCGCGAGGCTTCCGAGTTATTCTCAATGTCGCTACAGAACTTACGCCATGAGGCGCGTTTGGCTTTCCTCAGTTCTTTATTGTAAACTGACAGACTGGCCTTGTAATCGGCCCAGTTCTGCTCAGCGTTTTCAGCCTTAGCTTTATTGAAGAGTCTCCGGGAGGCTTTCCGGAGTTCCCTCAGTTTCGGATTCCACCATTCAGGTTTCTTCCGGCCTCTGCTCTTGCTAGAGGGGCAGGATTTATCGAGCGCCTCATTGCAGGCGTCGGTAAATAGTTTAACAAGATGAGTCGTGGCTTCCCTGGAAACCTCCTTTTCAGGTGGAGTCTCAGGGAGAACACGACAGAGGTGGTCTGAGTACCGAGCCCAGTTTGTCCGCCTAAGGTTCCGGAATTGAGCTGGTCTCGGTAGTGAAAAAGAGAATACGGTTTCCACGTACCTGTGGTCCGAGAAGGAGTGCTCTTCCAGGACCCTCCAGGATACGATGTTCCCATGCAGCTCATGAGAGGCAAGTGTGAGGTCAGGACCTCCTTGCGGTTTTAATAATAAAGGTGGGATCCTCCCCTATTTAAAAGGACCATCTGCGTGGTCAGTAAATAGTTGAAAAGGTACTCACCCCTTTCGTTGGTGTCAGTGCTTCCCCACTGGCAGTGGTGTGCATTGGCGTCGCACCCTACGATTAGGCCGGTGTCCTTGGCCTCGCAGTCTGTGATTAGCGCCCTGAGCGCCTGTGGAGGTGGGTCCGGTTGGTCGTGGCCCATGTACGTGGAGCAGATTCTCAGTGAGCACCCCTGGCCTTCGAGGCTCACTGCTGTTTGGTCTTCATTGCTGAAATTTGGGAGCAAAAATAAGTGCAAATCTCTTTTTGCAAGGATGCGGAGTGCGAGTTTTACCTGCGGAGTCAGCTACGTATAGCTTATAGTCAGGAGTCCTCAGACCAGAGACCCTGTTTCCGAGGATCCAGGGCTCCTGAATGAGGACTATGTCGGCTCCACCCTTGGCTAGGTGGAGCAAGAGAGCAGCGCATGCTGCCTTACAATGGTGGAGGTTTATCTGCAGGAGTATCAGTGACATTCCTGAGGTTCACCTCCACCATTGTCCTGTCGTGGTCGCTCTCCGAAGAGTCCAACTCCTCCCCGACCTCGATGTGCTTGAGATCCCTAGTGAGATCGCTCACGTCTGACACGTACCCATCTAGGATGTCATCTGACACCACTGATGCCACGTCTGACACCGCAGGCTTGATCTCCGTGCTAGGGATCTCCGGAGGCTCCAGGTCTGGCTCGACCGTCGGTTGCTTGCCCTTGGAGTCGGACTTGTACGGTACTACGACTACCTTCTTGTAGCCGTAGTCCACAGCGCCCTCCGTGTCGTGAAGAAGTCTAACCGACTCCTCGTTCAGGACGAGGATGATTTGGCGCCTCTGCCCGTTGCTCTCCTCTACCTTGGCCACCTTCCAATCGGCTGTGGGAAGGTGGGGTTGCAGACCTGCAGAATCCGGAGAATCTTATCCGGCTCTGCAGGCTTCGCTGAGACCCACGCTCTGGCCCTCGGCTTGCTGGGGATGTCCTCCCACTTCACGGCCTCCAGCTTGGCTCCTGGGTAGACCTCCTTCAGCGATGCTACCGCCTTCGCGTAGAGGGGCCGCCGAGCGAGCATCTTGGCAGGCGATGGCTTTCACCCTGCCTTGGTGCCACCCGGCGTCCTCACACTTGGGCGGTGGTCCTCCATTCTCCTCCAACTCCTGGAGGAAACGGTCTTGGAGCTCGTTCTCCACGAGGTGCCACTTGTCCCTAGGGATCTGCCCGTCTTTAGAGCCCCTGTCTAGGACTCCAATCAGGGTTTTCCCCTCGCCACCTCGGCAAACGAGCGGTTGCTCTGTGTCTTTGTCCTTTGGCTTGTTGGACTTGTGTGGCGGTGTCCTCCGCCGAGCGTTGCCGCTTGCTTGGGGCCTTGGCTGTGGCCTTGCCAGCTTTGGCTGGCTGGTAGTCAGGCAGGACTGTCTTGGCCCATCGCCGCGATTCGATTCCCTGGGCAGACGCCAGGAACACCGGGTCGTCGTTGCCCAGGATGAAGGCCGCACGTCTTTTGTCCTGAAACTTGGGCCTATCTTTCGAGGCAGAGGCACCGCCTGCCGGGTTGTCAAGGGGTCCCCGGTCCCAAGGGGTCTGCCAGCCGCGATATCGCTCTGCATGGTCGCCCCCCCGGTAACCGGGTCACCCTTGGGGCCCCCCGACGTGGATTGGCCCGATTGGCTTTTCGTTCCTCTCCTCGCAGCGCCTGCTGCCTCGAGACGGTGGACCGACTTAGTCTCCTTCCCCGTCGTTTTGGGCACTGGTTTCCCAGATGCGTTTGTAGAGGGATGGTCTTTTCCCTCCGGCATTTTAGGAGGAGTGCCGTGCTCCTTTGCGGTGTTTTTTGTATGTATATTTGAATTTGGCATGTTTGGTCCCACGAGTAGGCGGGAAGGGGTTAGTCGCCCGGGGCATAGCCCGCGTGCCCCGGGAAGCCTTATTAAAACTGGAGGTCGGCAGGTATCCAGAGTCCGCATATGAGCGACCGAGCACCCCCTCGGCCATGCATCCCTCGGCATATGACAGTGTCACCTTGGATTGGGGTTATTTCACTGAGAGTTTTCTTCTCTCCGCCCGACTACAATTAGCCAGCATCCTGGCAGAGACATGACCGTACCAGGACCTGTTTCCAGCCGCCCTCACGGGGAGAGTATAGTCGCACTTCCGCCGGTGTGTACAGTTACGGCGGGTGCCGGTTCGCTCGTGCCCACCTGTGTCCTATGACGCGGAGCACAGTCGCCTTGGATCCAGGGCAAGCCATGAACCCGAGGCGCCTATGCCCCGTTCCGAGTCTACAGTTGTGACGAGCCGACCCGACATCCGTTTATCCCCCTGTAGCACCCGACGGCTGACGGCCCAAGTTTCATTACTAATACTTCTTCGACCACTTTCCTTCCTCCTAGTTCATCGTATCCAGACATGGCCCCACGCTCACGCGCCAACCGCACCGGGGAGAGCCGGCGTCCACGGGGTAGAAGCACCTACCGTTGCCGAGTCTGCCCAGGAATACACCCGCTACGGACCTGCCACGTGTTTCTGCGCCTGAGCCCTGAGAAGAGGCTCCGAGCCGTCCTGAGAAACAAATACTGCGCCAACTGCCTGGCGCACCAGCACTCCGGAAGGACTGCCTCAGTGGCGGGCTGTGCAGGGTGTGTGGCAAGAACCACCACACGCTACTCCACATATCCGCGCCTCGCTGTCCAGCCCGCTCAGCCTCGGGAATACAGTCGACAGCTACATCGGCCTACGCCGGACGCCGCCCTCGTCGTCCAGCCCGTCCAGCCCCGGCTGCACCGCCGCCATCTACGCCGGCTCACGCCGAGCGCCGTCCTCGTCGGCCCGTCAGCCGACCGGTCGTAGGAACCGCGACCTCATCGTTTTCGAGTCCAGCGTCTCAAGCTGAGGGCTGTCCCCGTCACCCGTGAACCGCCCCGTCGTTGGAACCCCGGCGCCCACCGTAAGCTCCCTTCTACAATATAGGAGCCTCAATATCCTCCCCCGACGGCGCTGGTGGTCCTGGATACGGGCTCGAAGGATTTCGAAACGGGCGCGCTCATCGACCCATGCACGCCGGTGAGCTGCATTGACGACTCATTGGCCTCCGCCTTCAAGCTACCTACTACGCGCGTCGGCAACGAGAAGGTGTGCACCGCGGTCATTCGTACCAAGACAGGCGACTTCCGACTGGAAGCCATCCTGAAGGTCGAGCCCCGTTTGCGCATCCGCACGCCAATCCGACCTTTGAGCGATACGATCCGGGCTCGTTTTGACGATCTGAAGCTCGCAGATGCGCAATTCCATCGACCAGCCACCATCTCTCTGGTCTTAGGCGCCGACGTCTACCCGAAAGTGATCCAACCCGGGTTCCTGGCACGCGAGGACGGCCTTCCTGTGGCCCAGAGCACGGTGTTCGGATGGATCGTATCCGGTGCATGCACACAGCCATAGACACCGATTGGGCTTTGCATCCTGCAGGGGGGGGGAGGATGTTCAGGCCAGCAGCAGATGATTGCCGCGCACTGTGCCAACTCCGGGCGCTCCGGTCCCAACTTGCGCTCGTGGGCTCGGAGGGGCGCTCGGGAGGTCTACGATCCACAGTTCACGATCCACACGGCGCTCAAGCCAGCATAGAGCATAGATCAGAAGCCCGAGTAGTTAGTTACGTTTTCACCCCCGCTTCAACCGGTCGACCTACCGCGCGAACACCCACTAAATACGTGAACAATATATATATATCCACAACAAAACCCATCGGCCTTTTCTTTCTGTGGCGACTGCTAGGAGTTAGACTGGAACCTACACCTCGTCGTTGGATAATTGAAACTCGATCCGCCCCCCTACAAACACGATGATACATCTGAAAACAGCATCGGGCGCAGCTACCGAATCAAGAGCACCGACAGTTGGTGCAGCAAGTAACAATTGTTACAATCTACTGGCCACAGCAAAGGTGGCAGTAGAAGCCAACAACGGGAAGGTTGCTAATTTCAGAGCACTGCTAGATTCAGGATTCAGAATGGCATCAATGTTTTCACTTGAACTAAAACACACAACATTACGGATAGAAAGAATTGGAGGTCAATCAAAGACCAGCAGAGCACGAGTAAATGTGCTAATGAAATCCCTTCACAATGGTTTTACGCAAAGAATTGAAGCTTTTGTATTACCACAAATAATAGCGGATCAAACAGCTCAAGCACTCGATTCAGAGAGCTTGAACGTACTAAGCAAGCTCCCACTGGCAGATCCAAACTTCCATAAGCCAGGCAAAATCGACATGCTAATCGGAGCCGAGCATTACTATTCGTTGCTGCTACCAGATCAACAGCAGTTAAGGATAGGAGGCCCGTTGCTACAAAACACAAAACTGGGATAGATTGAGGCAGGAAAAGTGAAGTCTGCCCACAGATCCTCACCCATTTGTGCAACAGGAGTCAACGAGCTCATGGAAAGATTCTAGACTCTGGACAATCTAGAGACGGAAGAAAAACCACGCACTCCAGTAGAAGCACAGTGCGAAGTTCATTTTATAGAAACCTTCAGACAGATTCAGATGGCCTGTTCAATGTAAAGCTCCCTTTAGCCCTGGGGGAGTCTTTTGAAACTGCAACAAAAAGATTCCTAGCGTTGGAGCGGCGAAGCTCAACAGAAACTTGGAAGAGTTATGTGGACTTCATGGAAGAGTATGAAGGACTATGACATATGAAGATGGTGCCACCATCACAGGTTTCTAAAAAACACTACTTCATTCCACATCATTGTGTACTCAAACCTGAGAGCACCACCACAAAGGTTTGGGTAGTATTCCATGCCTCATGCAAGTCAGCAAGCGGGAAATCTTTGAACGACATTCTGCGTGCTGGACGTACAGTTCAGAGCGAACTTATGTCCATTCTGTTACGATTTCGACCTCATAAGTACGCATTCACAGCGGACAGAGAAAAGATGTACCGACAAGTGTGGATGAGTCAGGAGGATCAATTCCATCAGATGATAGTCTGGAGAAACAACCCTTCCGAAGATATCAGGTAATATCGCCTGAAAACAGTCACATATGGGACAACAGCTGCTCCGTTCCTAGCAACGAAATGCCTGGATCACTTGGCAACACAGTATAAAGACAGACTACCAGTAGGATCATCAACATTAAAAACCGATTTCTACGTTGACGACTGTCTAACTGGAGCAAACACTATTCCAGAAGCAATTCAAGTTCGACAAGAAATAAATAAGATATTGCTACCATACGGATTCAAATTGGGATGACAAATCGCCATTACAACTCCAAAACGAATGGAAGGAATACCGGGAAGACCTAAAAACATTGAACAAGATGCCAACTCCCCGGCATATCTATGATGGTAAAGTTCCAGTTACCCAAGAACTCCACACGTTTGTAGATGCATCAGAACGAGCATATGGTTACATACAAAAATAACCAAGTGTCAGTAAGACTGCTCTGTTCCAAATCACGTGTGGCGCCGACAGCCAAACAATCACTACCACGGTTAGAACTGTGTGCTGCAGTCCTTGGTTCCGAACTCACAAACCGAGTCCGACAAGATTTGCATATGGACATTAACACGGTTCCAGGATGCTTTTGGAGTGATTCCACCGTTGTGCTATCCTGGATAAACGCATCGTCATCAACATACCATACCTTTGTGGCAAATCGAATAGCCAAAATCCAGGCGTTAACAAACCAGTCACAATGGCGTCATGTGTCATCGGCCAACAACGCAGCCGATGTCTTGTCGAGAGGGATCGCAGCAAGCAGATTGGCAGATCACACTTTGTGGTTATATGGACCATTATTTCTGCACGGATCTCGAGACAAATGGATGAAGGCACCCATCATAGAACCCAGCAATCTTGAGAGAAAGGCTAAGCATGTAAGCTTGCCAATCGCACCTAACGCACTTGGGGACGAATTATATACATGCAGACATAGCAACTCGTTTTATAAGCTGCAACGCATTTTAGCATATATGTAACGCTTCTGCTACAAAACCAGCAAAGCATACAACGACATGTGCAGGAGAACTGAATCATGCCCGCACTATAATCCTGCGAACTATCCAACAAGTCGAGTTTACAGCAGAGTTAAAACAGCTACAACGCTATAAGACTGTGGATAGAAAGAGCTCGATCATATCGTTATCTCCCTTCCTAGGAGACGATGAGCTCATCCGAGTTGGTGGTAGACTTGAAGAAGCTCTACTTCCATACAACGCAAAACACCCAGTTTTGCTGCCTTACAATGACCCAATCGTCAAAATGATCTTGCGGGAACTACATGAGGAGAACATGCATTGTGGTGCTAAAGGATTAAGGGCAATTGCATGACAACAATATTTTATCATCAATGACAAGACAATAGCTAGAAGCATCATTCACAGCTGTGTTAGATGCACCAAGGCTAGACCAAAGCTGATGCACCAGATCATGGGCAATCTCCCAGCACAACGAGTCACACAAGCACGCCCGTTTCTTAGTGCAGGCGTCGACTACTGTGGACCAATCTCGATCCACCATAAGATCCGAGGCAAAAGACCAGATAAGGCATACATCGCCGTGTTCTGCTGCTTTTCCACAAAGGTAGTGCACCTGGAGCTGGTAAGCGACCTGACCACAGATGCATTCTTCGCCGCCCTGCGTCGATTCTTAAGCAGACGTGGGAAGTGCCAAACTATTCATTGCGACAATGCAACGAACTTTGTGGGTGCAAACAACCAGCTTAAAGAATTAGAAGACTCTAATCATTGCAACAAAAAACAAGTGGATTTTAAATTCATTCCTCCCAGGGCTCCATCGTTTGGCGGCCTCTGGGAAGCGGCGGTAAAATCAGTCAAAAAAGCTGTTGATAACAACCACCAACACAGCCTCATTGACATTTGAAGAACTAAACACAGTGATAATCGAAATTGAAGCGATTCTCAATTCTCGACCCATTACTCCAATGTCAAATGACCCCACTGATACAACAGCACTCACCCCAGGACACTTCTTGATTGGTGAACCATTGACAACGCCACCTTTCGTCAATGTTTATCATCAAGGAAAAACATTGGTAAAGCGCTGGGAATTGGTATCGCGACTAAAGCACTCATTCTGGAAACAATGGTCTACGGAATACATCCAAGAATTGCAGGCTCGGCATAAGTGGAAGACCGCTTCACCAAACGTACCTGAAGGATTACTAGTCTTGGTGAAGAAAGACAACCTTCCAGTAATGAAGTGGCCAATGGGTCGCATCTTTAAGACATATCCTGGACAGGACAACCACGTACGAGTGGTTGACGTTAAGACAGCATCTGGCGTATACAAGCGCCCGATCACTCGTCTAGCGCCGCTATTTCCAGGAGATGTGGCAATCAAACGCTCCCACAACGTGATCAGTGACACCACGGAGATTGATGAGCCACCCACACAGCGAACAAAAAAATTGTTACCTACATTAACATCAACATTATTAGTGCTGTTGCTCATGCTTCCATTAGCATTGTCACAGTCAATAAATGTGACACAATTCGCAAACAAGCCTGGAATATTCTATGAGATGCTTGAAACATCAAGAATAGCAACTTCTGAGTAGATCATGATCGTATACTATGACTTGGACCCATATTGGAAGGATATGCAACTAATGTCTGCTGGAATGTCAGAGTTACGATACATGTGCCCTGAACTAAAAAATGTTCCGGCATGCAATTCCATAGTTCAACACTTTCAACATGTGTATAACGAGCTACAAACAGGAAGCGTTTTAATGAAAAAATCGAAAATGCAGATCACCGCCGGATATCATAGGAAATGTAGCAAGCAGTCTTTTTGGTGTTCTTGACTCAAAATACGCTGAGGAGATGACTCCAGTAATTGAAAAGGTGAAAACCAACAAAGACTTTCAACTACAGCTGAAAGAAAAGACAAAGTATCTACGGATAATCGCCTACAAGTTTTGGAACAGCAAATGACTACTATGAACCGAGAAAGAGGATCATATCACAGCGATCATCTGACTCAAGCGTACTTAGGACTAATAGCACAATTAACCCTGCTCACAACAACTCTCCAACGAATGCAGTCCGACATATCTGATGTCCTAATCGGTATTCATCTTCGGAGAATAAGCCCCACGCTGGTGTCTCCCGAGCAACTAAGAGACCAACTAGACCAGATACGGGATCATTTGCCACAAGATCAAATGCTGCCGGTCACAACGAAAGAGGTGATTCAACTATACAGAATCATGCGAGCTGAAGGAACCCCGACTGCAAAACACGTCATCTTCAAGTTGACGCTACCTCTGGTCTCAACAGCTCAGCTCGAAGTCTTCAGCATCATCCCAATTCCGTTTTGGGATTCAACAAGCTGGAGTCTATTTGACCTCAGAACCACCATAGTAACTGTGAACATCCACCGAGACCAGTTCATGGGCACTACCCAAAGAGTTCATCTGCTTTGACCATCAGACGATCTTCAATGAGGACAATCGCTGTGAGTTTCAACTGTTTAACAATAAAACAGAAACACTGTGTCAGGTAACACACACAAAGGCTGACATGGTGTGGCTAAAACTCAGCATCCAAATAAATGGATCTTCGCAACGCATTCTACAACTAAACTTCAAGCAGTATGCAACGGAGTTCCGTCAACCATAACACTGGAAGGAACTGGTCTACTCTCCATGTCCCCTGGTTGCACTGCTCGCAATACTAAAGTAAGCATCAGCACCTTCAGCACCACAATCAGCGAAGTAAAAACGACCTACACTCGGTTTGGTGACGTGAGCCCACCGTGATACTGTTATCGAACTCAATGAAAACCGCCACTGCAGCGAATTCTGCTGATAATGCGATCGTTTCGCAGAGGGCAAAAACATTGGTGCAATTGATTTCCGTCACAATTGCCCAATTACACAACAGACAATAAAGACAGAGCACTGTACCTTTTGTTACCTATAAATAGAATTAAGTGTATTGAATAAAGTCAGTATCAGAAACAGTACCAGAACCCAGTATGCAACCCAGCTTCCTACTCAAACACCCACACATTTACAATCGAGCTTTAAAAATGGACAGAACTAGCTATAAAATAGCTGATTTGACAACAGAGTCAGCAATAGCCTTTAAATTGTTGTTGCTTTGCCGAAAAGCATACACGGAGTGGGCATGCAAAAAATTCGGGTAATGCGAATGTCTAAGGCTATTCCGTCGAATTAGTTTGTCGTGACCCTTTGCGTCCTCCTTCATTCCTACTTCATTCCTACTCATGCAACTGTATGATGAAAACTATAAAGTCAACACACACTCGCATTCATATAAACTAAATTCATTGTGTGCGTCGCACTCACTCAATTAAATTCCATTCAAAAGCATTCTATTGGACTTATGTTTTAAATGGAGCCATGCAGATATCTAATACACATGTACACAATACTAATATATCCCTGTACTCTTTAAGTATATAACGAGAGTGATGACAAGAACACAAATCAAATACTTCGAAACAGTACTGGACATCAGACTGACCTGGAGAAATGGGCGAAGAAGGCCACCATTGTGCTAGCAAGAAGATGCTCAGCAGCACATGGGGCCTCTCACCTGCTCTAATGCACTGGATCTCGGTGGTGTGACCAACTCTGCTTTGTCGATTCTAATTTTGGTGGCAAGATACGGGGAAAAATACCTATAAACGCATAATTCAATAGAAGAACAGTTAAGACCTTAAAAGAAAAGTCTAGACATTTGCGAGTTGAGTTGTAAATTCAAACTAAATTTTATTCTTAAAATCAGAGCCTTATATGTGATTTGACAATGAGGTAGAAGGTACAATTTTGTATTCTATAATTATCGTTAGACCTACGCAGAGGATACACTTGACTGAGGGTGTCTATTTGAGTGCATGCTTACATTAGTGTTATTTTAGGACTGCATTTGTTAAGTGCTTTCTCCACTTGTGTTTTGTTGTCATATTAATGGGTTACATATCTCTGTTTACTCTGATTGTTATCTCTGTTATCTCTGTTATCTCTGATTTCTTTAGAGATCGGTTTTTTGGATACATGAGTGAATGTGTACAATAATATGTTTATGTTTTGAACATTCTGCAAGGGGCCGAAGGTGGCATGGTTTTGACGATAATATGTTCATGTTTGAACAGACACTCTGGACATCCAAGCATACCTAAATGCAGAAAAGGCGGCACAACGCCTTGTCGCAACAGGAACATGTGATTAAAAATGTTAAATGTCAAAGACATGGCTGTAGACATCGCAACAGCATCACTCATCACATCACATGTCTTTTGAGCTACTGAGCTCTTTCAGCAGCGTATGTCTGCGATCTCTATATTAAAAGTCGACGATTGTTCTGTTTATTACGAATTAATGTGGGGGATGGTATATAATGTGATACAGAATCGAAGGGATAGCGAAAGGTTCATGCTATGTTTACGACGAGAGCAAGTCGAGTCTGTTTGATGATTAGCTCGATTCAAGACAGAGTCAAGTCGCATTGAAGAACTATTCGCAATTCACAGTGCAAGTAACAAACAATAATAGGATTTTACTCTACTGGCGGACCACTGGCTATGCTATATAGTATTGCCGCGCCGGGCAACGCCTCAAATCTGGGGCCGTACGTTTGATAAGCCTCCCGCGTTCAATAGGCCTCCCGTGGTTTGTTCTTCAAATTGGTTTTATTCAGGTGTTTCATTTACAAATATCGGGGCAGGGTATTAAACTACGGGAGCTAGAGCTAAAAACTTGTACCGCTTCAATAAACTTTTTCCGCTGCCTTTCTTTTCGTTCTTCTTCTTCCTTCCCTATAGCTGCCGTTCGCCCTGATTAACCCTTTGCTCGGCGCTGTTAATGTCTGTGCTGTTAACGTCTGCGCTGTTAATGTCTGTGCTGTTAGGCGCAGTGATATTTAGAGCTGCCACTGCGGTTTCTGCCGTAACATTCCCCCCTTCGCAAACTTCGTCGCTTGTCGTGATGTTTGCCAAACTTCTGGTTACGCCTTGGTCCATTGGTGGGTTTGTTGTCTTCACGTCTAACTTGGCCAGTTTAACTATTGGCCGAGTTAGCAGTCCAGATGCAGTGCGGATCACCGCGCTTCGGGCGATCCGTCCTTGGCTACTCGAAGGTCCATGATGACGCCTTTCTTCCACTGCACCTTGGGGCTTGTTTCGTCCGTTAGAACCACGATGTCTCCAAGTTGGATAGGGTTGATTGGGGGTCCATACTCCTTCAGCCACCGTTTTCTGAAGCTGTCCACGATCTGCCCTGCAATGCGAAAACTCTTACCAAGCATAGCTCCTATTGCGCTGCTGTCACTCTTTGCTGCCATCGTGCTGGTCTCTGCTCTCAGAAAGTGATTCGGTGTAAAGTACGTCGGCTTCCGGGCTCTCCAACGGCACGTAAGTCAGGGTCGGGAATTTAGCATATTTTCTATCCTTGCTAGTGCTGTTCTCAGCACTGGTTCTTGTACGTGTGTCTCCTCTAATATTTCGGCTAGTATGGATTTCACCGATCTGATCATCCTTTCCCACGCACCTCCCATGTGGGGTGCTCCTGGGGTATGAAGGACCATTTTATTTGCGGGTACTTGGTTTCCAGTTCGTTCGGTAGAATTCTTTCAATTTCTTCTCGTAGTAAGCGGCTGGCTCCTCGGAAGTTCGTCCCGTTGTCCGACACGATTCTCTTGGGGACTCCTCGACGGGCTACGAACATTTCCAATGTTAGCATGAAGGCGTCTGTTGACAGGAGTTTGCCAGCTCGATGTGTACTGCTCGCACGGTGAGGCACGTGAATAGTACTCCCCATCGTTTCTCGCGTCGTCTTCCTACGTTTACCTCCAGTGGTCCGAAGTAGTCGATACCTGTGTTTGTGAATGGCAATTCGTTGATTGCTAGCCTCTCTGGTGGTAAGCTTCCCATCTCCGGTGCCTCTGGAAGCGCTCTTTTATTGCGACATCTTTGGCAGGTTTTCGCTACGGCGCGAACTCTTGCTCGCAGTCCTGGTATGTGGTACAATTGTCGCATCTCGTTGACGACGATCTCAGTAAGCTGATGCTGAAACTTCCGATGGAAATAATCAATGAGAAGATTAGTGACGTTATGTCCTCCGGGTAGAATTACTGGCCGTTTCAGGTTCCTCGTTATGCCGATCGACTTATCTATGCGGCCGCGTATTCTCAGTACGCCTGTTTCATCGAGGTACGGCGATAATTTGTAGATCGAACTTTTCTTACCCCCGATTCTTCCTTGTCGTAGAAGAGCCATTTCTTCAGAGTAAGCCTCTTCTTGGATCGTCCGGTATATAACGATGTTGACATCTTCCATGTTGCGAAAGCGTGCGGCTAAATTTGCCTCCTCTGATGCGAAATCTCTTTTGCGTATTTTGTCCAGAAATCTCATCACGCATCTCAGGGCTCCGTGAACTTTTCCCATTTGCTAAAGCGACATACATTTGGGATTATGCTACTCAGCTTTGATGGCGGTTTCGGGGTATCTATCCACTCGTGTACGTGTATCCGTTCCAGATTACTCGAGTTGAGCTGTGTAGTTGGCCAGTATTCTTCCTCGTCAAATAGGAACGGCGGACCGGAGAACCATCTCGCTTCTGGTTGGAAACTCGATTCTTTGGTCCACTTCGTTCCATCGTCTGCTACGTTCAGAGCGGATGGAACCCATTTCCATTCTGATATGTCCGAGGTTTCCAAGATCTCTGGAGCGCAACGAACTGATGGTACTTTCGAGCGTCTGAACATATCCTATACAACACGTTCTTGGAGTCGGTCCAAAAATCACGTCGCTTGACCTCGACGGAGAGCTCCTGTGTTATGAGTTTAGCCAGTCGTAGGCCGAGGATCGCTGCCATAAGCGATCCATTGGTTTCAATGGTGCCACTCTTGTCTTGGATGCGAGTAGTGTGCACCGGACTTCTCCTCTTTGTTCGATCCTTATGTAAACGACGGCTGCAAAGGCGTTTATGCTCGCGTCTGTAAAGATGTGTAATTGGATATTAGATGTTTCTTTCGTTAGACCGAGATATCGTGGAACCCTTAATTCTTCGATATTTTGAAGTTGCCGTGCCCATATCGTCCAACGTTGACGTTCGTTTTCTTCGACCTGTTCATCCCAGCCTACGGCCGACCTCCATACGTCCTGCAGTATTATCTTTGCCTGTATAATATAGAAGCCCAATAGTCCTAAGAGATCGAAGATGGTCATGACTATACGTAGAATTGACCGCTTCGTCACAGTTTTCGTTTCGTCGTATATGTCATCCCGAAACTTATTGACGAAGGTGAAGTATTCATTCCTTGGATGCCACCACATACCAAGCACTCGTTTTCGTCTTGTCGAGTCCGTCATCTCGATGGGGCGTTCTTGATGATCTCCATCTCCTGAGAGCGCTCTCATCACGGTGCTCGAGTTAGATATCCAACCTCTCATCTCGAAGCCTCCTTCTTTGTGTATGTTCCTCACTGCCAGAGCTAGGCGGACCATTTCGTCTTCTGAGTCACAGCTTTGGAGCCAGTCATCTACAAGGATGTTGCGAAGTATGGCCTCTACTTCTTCGCTCTTTGTTCCTTGATGAACCTTTCTGCGTTCCTATCTCTCACGTAGGTCGCCGCTGCTGGGAACAAGAAGCACCAAAGGTCATTAAGCTCATTACGTACCTGACCTGGTGAAATATTTCTCTAATATCTCCGCAGATGCCAATGGACTTCTCTCTCAAAGCGCGATATTACCCCTACCAGCGATGGCAATTGGTCGGGGCCTTTTAGTAGCATTGAATTAAGAGCGATGCCTTCCACTTTGGCTGCTGCGTCCCATACGAGTCTTAATTTGTCTTTGTTCGGGTTCTTAGTCACGAATACGGGCAGATACCAGGAGCGTTTGCCTTCGACCATTTCATCTTTTTGAGTTTTCGGACGTAGCCGATGTCTTCGTACCTCTTAATCTGCTCATTTACAAACTCTCGTTGCACCTTATCGCGTGTCATACGAGATTCTAGGCACCAGAAGTCGTCGCATTGCCATCTCTCTAGAAGAAGGAAGTTCCACGTTGTCGTACCGCCAGAGAAGTCCTGTCTCCCATCTCTTCATTTCGCTGCTAAACCTCGTGGAATTGTCCAGTATTGTTTTGCTCTTTCATCCTCTTTGGACCTGAGTGTGCTCTTCGCCATGTTTATGCCAACCGCGTCTAATGAGAAACTCTCTTTTTACAAGAGTGTCCAGCTGTGGGTGTTTTTATTACATTCGCATACGTGCATTACCCGCGGACTCGCCGGCCCGTCGCCCTTTCTGCGGCCATAAACAGACCACCCCAACCTGGACTTGGCGGCGATAAATTCGGAATCCTCGCGTTCTTTGACAGTCAGTGGCACTCCAAGTTTCACGTTGTCCAATCCGATGATCAATGACGCTCTCACGTCCTTGTAGCTGAGTATCGGTAGCTTTTCCAGATGCGAATGGGATCTTAGGATTGAGTCGTCCAGCGTCTGCTTCGGCAGATCCAGGTTTCTTACTGTTCTCACGTTTTGAAGCGTGAATCTGCGAGCCACATTGTCCCTTGGAGAGATCGCTAGGCTTATCCATTTGGTTTGAGATTCTCTCTGCGTGATGTCTCCAGTCCAGCGTAGGCATAGCTCGTCCGAGGGGCCATCGATACCTAGTTTTTCCGTTATCTCCGACTTGATCAGGGTACAGGCGGATCCTTCGTCTATCAGTGCGAACACTTGCATCTGGCCGTTCGGTCCATACAATGTGAAGGGGACATATCTAAACAACGCAGCTTCGTTCTGCATCGTGTGCAGTACCGTAGTGCTTTCCTTCGGCCTATTCTCTACCCTAGAACTTTGCTGGTTACTGTTGTGGAGGAGGAAATGGTGCTTTCTCGAGCATCCGTCGACGGAGCATACTCTTGTTGACTTACAGTGCCTTATAAAGTGTTTGCCAAGGCACCTCCAGCATAGCTTATTTTCTCTGACGAAGTTCCATCTTCCTGGCCCTTCTAGCTCCAGGAACTGCTTACAGTCCTCAATTTGTGGGCCCCATTGCACCTACGGCAGGGCGGTGGTGCGCTGCTATCATTGTGCACCATAAGCCGGACTCGTGGATTCTTCTCCTTCGTGCAGACTTCTTTCTAGGATGCTACTGGCATCACGGTGCTTGCGCACGATGCTACTCGGAATAGCCAGTCGTCGAAAACTGCAATATTCACCCTCGGAAGTCCAGCGCTTTGTCTGGCCCAATCCAGTTTCAAGTCGAATGGGAGTTTCTCCACGAGGTCGCGAAGTAGCATTGGGTCGTTCAGATAGGACAGTCCTATCGCGTCGACAGTATCACGATAGTTTTGCACCGGCAGCGCCAGGCGCACTAGGCTTTCGATGCTGCTCGATTTCACGGACGGCTCCATTCTTACCTTCGTTTGTAGGGTGTGATATATAGCCTTTGGTCGGCCATATAGCATTCGAAGAGTCTTGATGGCTAGTCGAACTGTTGCGGGCATCATTAATTTTCCTCGTACTGCTTCCAAATCGGCACCTTTCAGGCACTTTTGCAGCCTCATGAGATTCTCTTGATAGCTGAGTCCGCAGCGTTCTGTAGATTGCTCGAAGTTTACTATGAACATGGGCCATTCCTCGGAGTTTCCAGAAAAGCATGGTAGATCCTTGTTGATGACTTGTCTTGTGGCTATCTGGGATGCTGTCAAGCAACCCCCCCACTAGCGCGACCGCTTGATTACTCCCGTACGCGTACGGGTCCGAAATATTTCGACTCGTACTTGGGTAATACTGTGCAGTCGGGGCGCGAATGAAGGGGTTTTGCCCATGCAAGTTGGTACCCGGCGCCAGTGCGGCCATTGGATACCACATAGCGCCGACTGGCATTGTCTCGTTCGGATTCAGCCCAGTAGGAATTCCAATACGCGTTGCTTCCGTGGGTCCTGTGTGAACTCCGGTCCAGTTGGAAACTGCTCTGTCCCAGCCTCCGTTGGTTACCGTGGAGCTCATGAGGCCTCCTGCTTGAGGCAGTCTGGAATGCGTCGGGGTGGGGCGCATTCCCTCGAAGGCCGTGGCATACGTCGGCCTTCCTAATGTATCCGCTTTCTGCTGAGCGAACGTTTCTCAGTTATCTAAAAGGCTCGTTCTTGGTGAAAAGGTTTGATCCACCCCTTCCTCCTTGGTTGGTATGCTCTGGTACTTGATGACTTGACGGGGCTGTGTTGGACACGTTAGGTGCGGCCGTTGTTGCCGCCGAGATCACATCTATATATGTATCCCTAACGCGATGAGTTTCCCTTGCACCTCCTCAGCCTCAGAACACGCACCAGGCATCGTTTCCGGCTCATATATTTCTCCTAATCCACACGGGTTCTCACCGCCAGATTCCGACTGCTGACCATTGACGCCGTCCATTTTACTCCGGTGTCTTTTTTCGTACAGTCCTGGTTTGTGGTTATACACGAACCTCGTGTCGCTCGAATGTAAGAGATTAGCCTTTCTTTCCAACTGTATGAGGATATCTCACCTGCAAAGTCGAATCCCTCGTGACGCAGCTGACTACGTCGCACGCCGATCTTCTTTCTGTCGGTCGTAATTATTCGACTTGCTCTCCGTTGAGCAGGAAAAGTTTTTTAGAATATTGCCGCGCCGGGCAACGCCTCCAAATCTGGGGCCGTACGTTTGATAAGCCTCCCGCGTTCAATAGGCCTCCCGTGGTTTGTTCTTCAAGTTGATTTTATTCAGGTGTTTCATTTACAAATATCGGGGCAGGGTATTAAACTATGGGAGCTAGAGCTAAAAAACTTGTACCGCTTCAGTAAACTTTTTCCGCTGCCTTTCCTTTCGTTCTTCTTCTTCCTTGCCTATAGCTGCCGTTCGCCCTGATTAACCCTTTGCTCGGCGCTGTTAATGTCTGTGCTGTTAACGTCTGCGCTGTTAATGTCTGTGCTGTTAGGCGCAGTGATATTTAGAGCTGCCACTGCGGTTTCTGCCGTAACAATATAGATTAAGACTAATATCGAGCTGCGGTCGAAAAGTTCATCACTAAAACAGAGGTATAATATTTTCAGGGCTTTGAAAAAACCTTTTATATAAAAAAGGTATACAACATATTTAAATAAAAAATGTAAATATACTGTTTCATCTTGGTCAAGTCGAAACACCTTTCGGATAAGTTAAAATTCGCGACTAGTTGATCCGGTTGCTAAACACATATTCCATCAACATCACTTTAGAGAAAATTTGAATAGCCTACATATATCAATTCTGTTTTTTTTTTCTAGTTCGAAAACCAAATCACCTAACCCCGAACTGAAACTATATGAACTAAGAGCAGAAAAGTATAACGGAATGGTTCGTTTGTTTAAGCCTGGTTGCCGAACTTTATTGCTAATAACGGATGTTCAAAGTCGGAAAAAGCTTCTACCCCATTTTCATAAAGCTGTATGGCCATATCGGAAAACGAAAACTTTATTATTTGGGCATATGCTTATTGAAAAGGGATTGTCTTGGTACACAGAACTTCTTCGTTTATCATTGTGTTCTAATGAAAAATTGCAAAATAAATCCAAGAAATTGTGTTGGAACTGTATTAGCTTTGAATGGACACCGTAAATATTTTTGCATGTTTCACGCCAAGCATCCTGGAGTCGGTTCGAGGAACAAAGGTATGTAGCTCCAAAAATATATTTCATATTTGTATTTCTATTTTTTCCAGACTTTTTAATAGATTTTTAAACAAATTTTATTTTGGCATACAAACAATTTCTGTTTTTATGAATAACTTGAAAATTAAAGTCTTAACTTTCAATATGGCTTAAAGTAATAGTTTGGGGAAATATTAATCTTTTACACAACACGCATTGTTATTATAAAGTACTCTTTAAAAATATTGAAGTTTGCGATGTTGTTGTCCGACCACCCCAACTGCTGTGTAGGACTGGAAGGTACTAATTTCCAAATTACATTGTGCTCCCCTTACTATCTGTGGAAGCTGCCGAGCTTTGTCGGAATAAGATTTCTCTGGGCGTGGGCGTTAACTACGAGTAGTGACGACGAAAAATGTTGTCTGAGAGAAAGAAAAGAGCGAATCAATGATATAAGCAATAAGAATGTTACATAGGTATGTGCGTATATGAAATGAGAGCGTAATTAGGATGAGCGCGAAAACAGATCATTAAAGAGCATTCGAAACGCACAGCATGTTGACAAGTTGACGAGTAGTTCCAGTGGGTGCCCGCAGGGGTGGCAAATCCGCAAGCCTCATCAGCTCCATCGATGATCTCACCCGTGCTAATGGCCAAGTTTTATCCTTCATACAGGCGACCTCGTTGACTTGGATCGAGGTTGAGGAGTTCGCCATTTGGCACCTTGTCGGAAGAGTCTGGAACTGTAAGCGGATCGATGAAAGCTCACGATGATGGCGACCGTCAATAGGTGATCCCTGGACAAAATGATTGTGTGGCGCGAAGCCGAAAGTTGAGTGCCGCAAGCGACCACCAACACGAAATAGACCAAAGTCATCTTTGAAGGCGAGAGCGATATAATACCATAGATCAAGGCACTCAGGATACAGGCGATGATAAACGATGCGACACAAAAATTCGATCCTTTGCGAAGGTCCTCTGAAGAGAGATCAGGTGACTTCGTCCTTCTGATGAACTTCTGAATGTATCCAAAAATACGCAACATGATCCCAAATAAGTAGATGTGTTGCTTAACCGAAAGACGAGATGCAAAGCAGTCGATTACGATCCTCAAGCTTTATTGTAAAGCTGACCTCTTTAATGACATAATGAGCCTGAGTCTAAACGAATGTGATGGTTGACGAAATCGGCGATCGGCTCAAAGACGTGCTCCACTTCCCCTCCACTTATGTAAAGTTCATGCAAGAAATATTTGTGGATATCTGCGAGATATGATCCTGATCCAAATTTTCCAAGCGCCACTTTCATTGGAAGTAGGAATCGCATAAAAACGACAAGCTTCGTTTCATAGGCAACAAACGGAATATAAGCCTGAGTGTAAACGAATGTGATGGTTGACGAAATCGGCGATCGGATCAAAAGACGTGCTCCACTTCCCGAAATTGACGCACCAACTCATCGAGCCGAATGCTTTAATTGGTGTCATCCGAAGATTAGGTTACGATAAACGACGAGAGATTGGGGGCCGAGTGCCCGCCATTAAAAAAGAATCTTGCCGAGATGGCGCTAACTGAATTTGTCCCACACACAAGAAAAGTTGGGATTATCAATCCGCTGTGGCTTATTGTATCTGGATATTAGAAGGTATATTCCAATTAGCAGAGCTCATGACGATGCAAGGTTGATTGTTCCTTTAATCCTCTGTACAACGACGGCAGTGATGCTAGTGAACTCTGAAATCTGCTATTTCAGAAAGAGATCTTCCGAAACCTTCTGAAAATTCGGAAGAGTTTTCCAAAATAAACGTTATGATGACTCCGGTCCAGCGGGCTCTAGTTGCGGTTTTACTTTAAATTGTCCAGGTAATTTATGACCAAATAAAACAAGTGCTCGACTTCAAAGCATTTATTGGACTGGTCGCAGCCAGAGATAGCAATAACTCCCCGACTCCACCGCCGAGCCGATCTTGCATGCGCAGAAGAGCAGTACAAGAGCGCGGCGTGTGAAAGCAAAAGCTCTGCTCACAACATCACACACGCTAAAATGGGGTAATTAACATCGTCTGCTGCAACATTCCGGCCCCGTTGAAGACCTCCGGTGCTTCAACCGTCTATTAACAGTTTTGCCAATTTGTGTATGGGGCGTTTCATTACGCCCGCGGGTGTTCGCACCTCGGCGACGCGCACTCTCCCATCTTCTCCCTTGATTGCGGCCACCACTCGTCCTGTGGTCCACTTCTGTGGCGGTGTGTTGTCCTCGTGGACGAGCACTAGACAGCCAATGTCCGAATCTGGCCCTTTGGTAGCCCACTGGTGACGCTTCTGCAGGCTGACCAGGTAGTCCTTGGACCAGCCCTGCCAAAACTGCTGCTGAGCGCTGACAGCATTCGCCACCGCTTCAAGTACGCAAAGCTTCCCCTGCTGCATCTGTCGTCGTGATCTGATTCGGGCGGCAGCGAAAGAAACGGCCTGCCCGATCAGCAGGTGCCCTGGCGTTAGCGCTTCTCCATCGCTGGGATCGTTGCCTGGGGACGCGATTGGCCGGGAGTTGAGAAGAGCCTCTACCTCTACCAGGTGGGTGCACAGCTCGTCCGCGGTGAGCTTGGCGTGCCCACCCGCGTACCAACCTCTGCTTGGCTGATTTGACGGCTGCCTCCCACAATCCGCCGAAGTGTGGTGCTCTCGGTGGTATGAAACACCACTCGACGCCTTGGCGCGCTGCGTACGCCTTTGGCCGGTCCTGGTCCCTCTGGTACGCTTGATGCAGCTCGTTCAGCACCTTGCTCGCGCCCACGAAGTTGGTGGCGTTGTCGCTGTACACCTTCTCCGGAAGGCCTCTTCTCCCGATGAACCTTTTAAAAACAGATACAAAAACTATCAGTGGACAAATCTGCTACAAGCTCCAGGTGAACAGCTTTTGATACAAAGCAGACGAAGACGGCTACATATGTCTTAATAATAGGGGGCCTGCCGCGAATCTTGAGAGACACGTAGAATGGGCCGCAGAAATCTACCCCACAAATCAAAAAGGGCCGAGCTCTTCGCACTCTATCAGCTGGCAGGTTTCCTATGATCTGTCCCTGTAGGACTGGCTTGTATCGGAAGCAGTTCTCAGGATCCTTGTACATGCTTCTCGAGCATTGATTAGCCATATCTGCTGCCTTAGCAACGAAACCATGACTTTGGCGCCTGCATGGTAGAGAGTCCGATGCAAATTGCGAAGATAAAGCGTCACGAACTGCGACTTTGCGACAGTAGCAGAGGAAATTTGGCGTCATACGGAATCTCTGCGTTGAGCAACCTTCCTCCCACTCGAATCAGTCACAGCGTTACTCCGTCGAGTTCGCTCGTATGTATGAACGGGTTTAGTCGTTGAAGATGCGGTGACAGGATTTCCGACCTCGCTAGCTTGTGGAATTCTGGTCCCCAACTCGTGTCTTTGGACTACTTCTACCAGCCTTAGAAATGAGACCTTAAGTTCTTTGGCTGACAGAACGACCTCTCGACTACGCTTGCTTCCTTGTAGGAACCGGTTTACATATGCCATAATCCGAAGCAATTTCTCAAAAGAAGAGCATCTTTCAATCAACTCGATGAAATCATTGGCCTGACACTTTGCCACTGAATGCGTTGCCAAACACTTCTTGTTTTCCGACCGTTCCATTTCTGGGGACAACTCAACCTGATGTAGACATGGCCACCTCAGAATTCCTGAGCAGAAATTGGGGACCATCAGTCCACAATGAGCACGTTACACCGTCTACGTCTGTGCCACGTGACACTAAATCGGCTGGGTTTTGCTCAGTAGGAACGTGCCGCCAAGTCACACCGCTTGAAGATTCCTGGATTTCAGCAACCCTGTGGCCACAAACGTTGCGAGCGTGGCTGGATCCCTTCCAGCCAGTACAAAGGTGACTTAGGAGTCCGACCAAAAGTTCACACTTTCGATCATGAACTTGTCCAGGAGCGGTTTTTACTTGAGCCCATAAAGTGGATAACAGGAGTGCTGCGCACAATTCGGAGTCTTGGAATCGATTTCGTTTTGAGAGGAGCTACTCGAGACTTTGCGGTAAGAAGCTTAGACACGACATTTTTACCATCACTGGTACGGATGTAAATGCAGCATCCGTACGCTTCACCTGATGCGTCTGCGAATCCGTGAATCTGAACGCTTTTATGCGTGGGAAGGCCAATGTAGCGAGGTATGGTTATCTTGTCTAATTCAAACAAATTTAGCTTGAAGTGGTTCCAACTCGTGTGCAAACTCATGGGAACCGACTCGTCCCAATCCCACTTTTGCCGCCACAATTGCTGCAGCAATATTTTTGCCCTAGTTATTAAGGGACATAATAACCTAATGGGTCGAACAATCCGGGACGCAACTGACAAGATGTTTCGCTTTGTAGGAGTCAATGAATCAAATGAGTCATCTAAATGATAATGGAAAAAATCATTTTGCGGATTCCATCTAATTCCGAGCGTTTTAACAGACGACGAAGGATCAAACTGCAGCGATTTCTCCTGGCCACTATCGGACAGCAGCTGGGGATGATTTGACGCCCACTTGGCCAACTTAAAACCCCCGGATTCTAAGGCCTCACACACTTCCAGCCGAATACGTTCTAAATCTTCCAAACTGTTTGCTCCTGTAAGCATATCATCAACGTAAAAGTCTCTTTTTATGACTTGTGATGCAATAGGATGGGACTCAGCATAAACGTCTGCCAATTCAACGAGACAGCGGATGGCCAGAAATGGAGCTGAGGCTGTCCCATAAGTAACCGTATTCAGGCGATACGTTTGAACATCTACATTTGCCTTATCCCTCCACAGAATCAATTGGAAATTTCGGTCTTCTTCGGCGACCTGAACTTGCCTATACATTTTGGAGATGTCAGCTGTGAGCGCAAAACGATTTAATCGAAATCGGGCAAGAGTTGCGTAAAGCTCCCTCTGAATAGTTGCACCCACCATCAAAGTCTCATTTAATGAGATTGAAGTCGATGTTTTGCTCGATGCATCGAAAACGACGCGTAGCTTGGTGGTTTTACTATCAGGTCTCAGGACACATTGATGTGGAATGTAGTAATGGCGTCCTGGAGGAGTGCCTGGAAGCAATGACATGTGGCCAAGGATGAGATACTCTTTCATAAACTCCATATACAGATCATGCAAATACTGATCTCGTGCAAGTCTGCGTTCTAGGGATAGAAAGCGGCGTTTTGCCGTCTCGAACGAGAAACCCAACACGTTGGGATTTATTTTGAATGGCAGCCCCACTTCAAAACGACCCGATTCGAGCCTGCGTAAAGTCTGCTTGAAGTTTTGTTCACAAGCCAATGGTTCAGCTGTATATACAGCCTTCGACTTCTCTGGGACCTGTTCCAATTCCCAAAAGCGCTCCACCAGAGAGTCGAGAGAACAATGATCGCTACCAACAGCGATATTGCATACAGCATCCTGTGCTGATGCCTTATATTTTCCTGATACAATCCATCCCAACAATGTTTTCTGGATTGTTGGATGTTCGGAACTTGCCTTTAATTGGCCTACACACATTAACTCAAAAAAGGTTTCTGCCCCTATCAATAAGTCAACCTTAGCAGGCTTTTAAAATGCGGGTCTGCCAGCTGCAGTTTTGCTGGTATCTTCCATTGGGCGAAATTGACAACATGATCGGGTTGGTATGTGGAAATCGACCTTAACACCCAAAAATCGGAATCAAAGTTGTGATCGTTGATACGAGATTGGACAGAAGTATGAATCTTGTGCTTTATGACGGAAGAGTTTTTTCCAACAGTTGTGATATTAAGGCACGAATCATCACGGCGCAATCGTAAGCGCTGGGCTAGATCCTCGGATATAAAATTAATTTGGGAGCCGGAATCTAGAAGTGCCCGTGCATACTGAAATTGTCGGACCGATCTTGCACCTTTACAACAGCGGTAGCAAGAATAACCTGGTCAGCACTAGCAACATGACTAGAATAAGCTGTCTGAGGCTCAGACGATGACGAATGTTCTACTGGCACAGAACTAGGACCGTTTTGCTGTGGCTCAACCCCGTGTCGATGAAGCAGAGTGTTATGGGGCTTAGAGCACACTCGACATTTTGCTGTCTTGCACCTCGTCACTGTATGACCTGGCTTCAAACAATTTATGCACAGTCGGAGTTGCTTGGTGATATCGAACCGTTGAAGAACAGGAAGAGCACTAAATGATTGACAATTGCTTATGGTATGATTCCCCGCGTGGCAATAGCTACATTTCGAATCAGCTCGCCTATCCGTCTTTGCACATGAAAATGATGATTTAGTGGGTCCTTTACTTGTCTCTTGTTTAGTTTTTCCCTTATTCCGTGTTGACTCTTCGGCAGCTAGATGCTGATAAGCGCCGATTCAGCTGGGCTGCGCACTCGGACCAAGACGGTAGTTTATCGTAATCAGTTGCTCTTCGAACCGAGACTTCGTTGTGGGATCTACTTTAGACAGCGCTATGTGAATTAGCATCGCGCTATTTATGTCTTTTCACTTCCTAACGACTGCAGAGAAGAATAGATGGCTGACACCGTGTCAATGAGGGACCTAAGGCATGAAGCAGAAGCTTTTGTTGTGCTGGGAATGTCAAACAACTGCGAAACAGTATCAGAAAAGATCAAATATTTTTTGTCGTAAACCTCCTTCAAACTATCAAGAGCCTTCTCATAATTTTCTGCAGAGATTTGAAACGCCTTCACTGTTCCCAAATGCATCGTCAACGAGACACGACAGTAAGTGGTTGAATTTTTCCACATTTGATAATATTGGGTCGTTATGCACCAAACTCTCGAAAAGGCTTATAAAGTTTTTAAATTCAGCATGTTTTCCACTAAACTTGGGGAGATTCATTTTAGGCAGATGTGATGAATGACGCTGGCTACTCCTATCCCTCCTCTGTATTCGCTGAGCTTCGGGTTCTTTAAGTGCAGACATGTACAGAGCCTTTGTGGTAACACACATATCCTCGACCGATGCTCGTAGATCGTTGTTGGGATTTAAAACAATCCACGTCTGCCTGTATATCCATCAACTTTTCACAATAATTTTCGATCAGCTCGAGTCTGCATTTAATTTGAAGAGAGTCGAACGAAATAGTTTTTCCTCAAAGGCCGTTCTCACACGCCTTAGATCGCCCATCACCCTATCGTGTCTTTGCATTGCTGTTGCTAACTTTTGCAGGACTTTTGGACCCCCTCCTTCTTTCGAACCTCATTCCCTGGTAACAATTTCCTTTTCCTTTTCACTAATTCTGGCGCTTTCTTTAATTCAAGAGGGTCGAAAAGTAATGCACTGGGTTTAGGTTAACCTAAATGGTTAACCGAAATACTGTAGGGTATGCAAAAAACTATGACAGAACGCGAAATTTCCACAAAAAATCTGTATCGGCTTCAATAGATAAATGGTCAACGGCAGCAACGGAAAAGTTGACAATTATCATGCCAATGTACACATCAAATTTTTCCAAAAACTATGTATCGGCATCAAAGGGTTAACGCAGCGAAACAAACACAAATTATGCTGCCAATGCACACAACCAAACGCAGCCAAATTATGCACAAGTTGGCGCAACGATAGCGTTACCGAAGTAAAGGCAGCACCAATAAGCGGTACTTCGCAAAAAGAGAATTGAAAACAGCGGCAATGATCGTCTGATTAGCAAGTACCGTAAACCCTCATCAATTTGCACTTTTCTTCAATTCACCAATATTCCGCATATAATAAATATTTTTCTGTTGCTGGCTGTTCACTTTGGTTTATTTTATTACTTTGTGTTTTATTTAATTGGTATTCCAATTCAACGAGGTGCCAAAAATTGAGACCAGTGGCCAAATAGAGAAACACAGCGCACAAAATGGTGGCTTGGTTCTAGCACTCAGTTTTTGTCGCACTAAATACCTGAGAATTCGGCATAGATTAGCCGAACACTTTCCTTTTCTTTTTTGTTGATTAAAGATGAATCCAATTTGTCGCACAAAACCAGCCAGCTAGAGCTCTATTCGCAACAGAACAAAAAAACCAATGACTTGTGCCGAGACAACGAAGATGCACTGTAGGTCACTGGTTTGTCGTGCGAATTTCCACGAAATGCTGGATGCCGATGTCCCTGCTCGGGCGCCAATGAAAATTCGGAAGAGTTTTTCCAAAATAAACGTTATGATGACTCCGGTCCAGCGGGCTCTAGTTGCGGTTTTTTACTTTCAATTGTCAGGTAATTTATGACCAAATAAAACAAGTGCTCGACTTCAAAGCATTTATTGGACTGGTCGCAGCCAGAGATAGCAATAACTCCCCGACTCCACCGCCGAGCCGATCTTGCCTGCGCAGAGGCAGTACAAGAGCGCGGCGTGTGAGAGCAAAAGCTCTGCTCACAACATCGCACACGCTAAGATAGGGTAATTAAGATCGTCTGCTGCAACACACGGCTAGAAGATCTTTCGCGAATTACCAATTATTTTCCTCAATTACAAGCTTTGATCAACACATTTTATACAATTTGTATGTAGTTTTGATCACTATTGCATCACTAACTTTCTGTTGATGTTGATAGGTGCAAGGCATTTCGTAAGGAAACATTTTTATTATATGTTAATACTTATCCTTGGTATCAATGTCACCGACGGTACATAAAATATTAATACACGGCTTGCAAATAATAAACCACTCTGCTTCAGAAGCAAGAAACAAGTACTATAAAAACGATAAGACATCACAGGCCCGAAAAAATCGCCGTTTAAGCAATATGGCTGATGTTTTTATAGAGCTATGGATTCTTCTGATCAACTTATAGCCAGCATATGTTCAAATGAAAAGGCAACATAAATTAAAGAAAAACCCTTGCCGGCAGACGTAATAAATCTTTTCAAATGCCCATACAGAAAATGAAGATTCGGACTCCGCTGACGATTCTGAATTTGAGTGTGTTGAAGGTGTGGTTTGATTGAAATATAGAAAAAAAAAAAAATTCTATATTAATATTTTACATTTTTTTGTGCAAAATTTGAATACAACTTTTTGCTCAAAGTGCAGTAGGAATCAGCCGAAAAGAGGTGGCAAAAGAAGAAGATTTTTTATCGCTTTGGATAAAAATAAATATACGCATCTAATAGAGAATTTTCCAGAGCTTTTAAAAAATTTTTAAAAATAATCAGACTTTTTAGTTTAGAAGATATGAGCACTCAAAGTTAAAAATTGTTTAAGTGTGCAAACAATTTGTTTAACTTTTATTCACATACTGCATCTCTCAGGTGGTATCTGTTATTGGTATCTTTTATTAGGTGCATTAATTCTTAGGAAAACTTTTTAAAAATCTGTAAAAACTTGTTTTGCAAACCATCTAAAATTTTGTCTGTTTTTCAACTTTGACTGGACTTTAAAAAAATATATCACTAAATTTTTCCGAGAATTTTTGTACATATGTTCTTTTGAATAATGTATTACCTAAGTCTAAAAGCGCATTCTGCGCTTCGGACCGTATGGCTTCTATACCGCTATACTGCTCTTAAATCCCATATAAAATCATATTTTGACCGTTTTTCGTGCAAGGTTGTGGCAGGTAAATCGGTATAGAATGCGCGTTTAGACTTATGTAATAAATAACTTGTAGATGCAACATGTCATGTAGGTACGGATCATTTATCGGAGACACAGTCAATTAAATGTACGAACAACAAAAGCTGTATCTAAGGCAAGCCCGGTGAGACTTGACAGGATAAAGAATAGCATCCTCACGCCACCAAATTCACAACCGAACTCGTACACCGTTGACGAGGCTTTGTCGTTGTTTTGTATTCCTTACAGCAGCATAAAGTCTATGTTCTCCCCGAATACAAACATATTGCAGATGCCAAATTGATGGCAAAGCCGGAAGAAAACTTCGTGACGGTGGAATCAGCAGTAGTAAAACTTCAAGACCTGGTGCAACACACTGCGAAACGGCTCATAAAGCATACCTCACCATCAAATTGAGAGTCTGCCGCAAAATAACACATTAATCAGAAAATGGGGCTGTGATGGATCTTCTGGGCAAAGTGAAACTATTACAGATTCTAACATGCTTCTATTGTACCCCTGCGGCTTAAGTCGGATACATCGGAATATTGGAAAAATCCTTGACCTTCTTCACAGTCATCACTGCCGTCCTATATTATTTAAATACGCCAAAGGAATCTTCGGAACTTATAAAGTCCACTGTAACTGATATAAAAAATCAGATTTCAAATATAAGACCGTTTGTACATAAAATTAACGAAGAAAAAACCATTAGTGTTAATTTTGAATTTTTCCTTACTATGATTGATGGAAAAGTTCTTAACGAACTTACTAATACTAAATGGACCTTGAAATGCGCATTTTTCAAAAACACAGAAGGAATTTCAAAATTTGGTCGATTCCATAATTGAAGAGGAAAACGTAGAATATGGCATTTCCCATTGCATGCAGCAATTAGATGTATGGAGTTCATTTTAAAAAAGAACTCGCCTGCCAAGGAAAAACAAAAAAGACTAGGAAAAAATTTATTCAAGAAAAATTCGTAGACAAACTATCACTGAAGGTGGACTGCCCCAAACAAGGATTTGGAAACACAAACGATAAAAACTCATCACGGACATTCTTTGAGAAAAACGAAAATACTGCAGAAATAACTGGGCTGGATATTGACGTTATCAAATTTAAATATTTTTAAACTGCAAAAAAATTAAATACCCGCACGAATTAAGCAAAAGCAAGATCTTTTCAACATGCTGGCAGCCTCTTCAGATCCATATATTTCATCCATTAGATACATATGTTATACATAATCAGTTATTCTTCAGAAATGTTAGATATTCCTGCAAACAGGAAGTGGAAAATATTTTACAGAAACAAAAATTAAACCAACTTTCAGAATAAAAAAATTTTAAAATTTATTTTTAAGTTGAAAATCAATTACAACATAATATTTTATTTATTTTAGTACTTTATCGATAAAAAAAAAAATACAAATTGAGCATTTTACATAGGAAAATATGGACTGGCAACAAGGTTCAACTTTAACACATTATTGTGAAGTTTTAGACATTGCATTGTAGCATTATTTACTTAAGCAGATAACATTTTGAAGATTTTTTCTTCCAAATGCAGTTTGTTTTATGAAGATATCTTTATTCGTTCAGAAGTTATTAATTTATCAAAATGAAACGGCCGAATGTCCCACTGGTTCTCATAAGACGCCTCGCCAATACATTAGGGTGGCTTCTGAGCTTACAAATTTGGCTCTTCGCTTGTTTGTTGATAACATCACCAACTAAAAGGCCGTTAAGGTCCTTGGCGATGTCCCGGTTACGGATATACCACTCAGCTCGGAGATCCTGCGCAGAAATTTACTCTGGAACGTCTTGATCCTCGCAAGGTTAGTTTTGGTGACAATTCCATACACCTGAATGCCGTACTTCCAGGCAATGGCTGGTATGGCTTTGTAGATCAGGACTTTGTTTTTTTTTAACTGAGCTTGTTGATTTGTTTAAGTGGTCAGAACATTTTCTGGGCCCATTTTTGTATTAAAAGTGATATTTAAAATGTATTTTTATAAAATTTTCATTAACTCATCCAACTCTGTGGGGCTAGCTAATTTTGACATGGTCGTTACCAATCATGCTTAGGTAATTATGTGGCACTTCGTAGTAAAACAATTTTTCCAAGTTTTCGCAAGCCATACCTGTATATTTAAATAAAACTAGTAATATCCTTTCACTGACAATAAAACTTTACCTTATGCACAGAATGCTATTGGTCCTGCTTAGTTTCATGGAATTCCTTGGTTTTGTCTTAACCAGATTAACCTGGCTTAATACCCGCTCAATTTCTGCGTTTGACCACTGCAATGATAGCATTTGCAGTGCAGCAGCTGCCAGGTCAAGAAATCAGCGGCTTTCACCAGAATCTTTATAGAAGTAAGCATCACTCCAAGGCCTAGTGCTGTCGCTGATATTTTCGCTCTTTATTCAATTAATATCGCTATATTTTCACTCAATTTCTGAATATTTTCAACTTTAAGGTACTCCAAAATTATGCTGATTCCATTTTTCTTAGCGCACAAGATTTTGTTGACGGAAAAAGTCAACCTGTTTTAGAATTTCTAAATTATCTGATGGTGGTATTGGCAAATATCGTTAAAAATAATGATGAACCGGCCACACTTTCTTTACTTTTTATGTAACCGGTGGCAACATTAAAAAAGCTGAAAAAAAGCCAAACACATCTCTAAAAAATCAAGAATTCCCGCCTCTCGCAATTCCTGGAATTTTTCCCGCATTTGGTCTTCAAAAAAGCGTAATCGGCAGCACAGATGGCATCATGGTGGTGGGTGAGGGATCAATTTGTAATTTCTAATTCATGAAATTTTTCCAAAGAAACTTGCATTGTCCTGGTGGAAAATTACGTTTTCTTGGCCAAACGTGGTTTTTTATACCCTTTTTTAGGTAAATGTCGATAATAAACAAAAATAATAATTAAGTAAGCATATTAGGTAAGCAAAAAGCTACATAGTGTTTGGGTCCGACAACTAATCACGTCGGGGTCACCATACATATCGTAATTTTATTTCTGCGCCGAGTTTTATTTAATTCGAAATAATTAGTCGGCCGATTGGGGATAAAAAAACATTATCTCCACATAAAATTTGGTGACCCTGACGTGATTTCTGAGTTGCAGTGTCAATTAATAATCGTTCGCGATCGACATTCGTTAGCCTTAGCAAATTTTCGGCGGTTAAGCACAATTCGGTGCTAAAACATACACGCATTGCTGGCTATTAATTTCTCTGTCGCGACAATTCGGTCAGTGCAGTGCAGTAGGCCGTGCAGTGAACTCACTAATACACACAAGCGGAATACAAAAGCGGAATCGACAGCTCGCACAGCCGCACAGCTAAACGCGCATCAGCTGTAATCCCTTTGCTCGCGGTTCCCACGTTTATACGTATACAGGGTGTCTTTTTCGGTCGTGCTGAGTGAATCTTTAAAACCTCAACATGGCAGCACCTGAGCCTACCAATGTCGCGAACGCAGCAATGCCGATGATGTAGAGTTCTACAAGCACAAGGCCGAGTCCATCGTGCGCCAACTAAAGGCCATGGATCGCTTTCTCAACAAGGAAGAGCTTGCCGAGTTAGAAGAGGCAGAACTTCAAGCTCGCTTAGAGCAAATCGAGCGAATGAATGCGGATTTCGATGCCGCTCAAACGCGCCTTGAAAGGCTGGATTTCCTGCAGTTAGCCCATGATGCCCGACTGGACTTTCGAATGTTTATGTGAAGGTTAGGTCCAGGCTGTCGCGGGAGTTGATGGCTCGGCAATTCAACGGCTCGGCATACTCTCGAGGAGAATTCGTCGTTGTTCGCCTATAATAGTAAAGGCCGTTCTCGAATGCCCGAGTTGCAGCTTCCGCGATTCGGTGGGAACTACATGAATTGGCCAGAATTCCACTCAATGTTCTCGACAATGGTGCACAAAGACCATCGTATACCAATCATCGAAAAATTCCAATATCTTCGTGGATGTCTAGATGGTGCTGCGCTGGATACGATTCGTTCCTTGGAGCGTCGACAAGGCGTTGAATTTACTAATGTTGCGATTCGATAATAAACTGTTACATTTTCAGGCACACGTTAAGGCTATTTTCGGGCTGCAAAGGGGTGGAGAAGGGCTCGGCTTGCGCGCGCTCAGCGACAAAATCAATTCGCACTTGCGTGCTCTTCAGACCTTGGCAACCCCGCAGGAGATTTCGGATGGGTTACTGATCTACATCATAGGCACGAAATTGGACCACAAGACCAAGGTGAAATGGGAGGAGAACCAGCCGACCTCAAAGATTGCCCTCAGTGGTCAAAGATAGCCTAATTTTTGGAAGCGAGATGTCGGATGCTGGAGAATTTGGGATCAGCCATGGCAAATAAGTCCTAGTCAACAGGTGGGAGAAGGCAAACCTATCACTCTTATCACCTCCAGTAACGACCATCCTAACCCCCACATGTAACCATTGCAATTCCTCCAGGCATTACATATCTAGATGTCAGGCATTCCTGAATCTCTCTGCGTTTGAGCAATACAAAGAAGCAAAGAAGAGCCGCTTGTGTTTGAACTGCCTCAACAAAGGCTATGAATTGCAAAGGTGCAGATCAGGACTTTGCAGGCATTGCCAGGCCAAAATCACACGCTACTCCACATCCCATCGGGAACTGGTGCTTCATCTTCCTCTTCACCGACCGAGGAATCGACCCAGCAAGAGGCCGCGACTGTGCTTCAAAACAAGCGGATGTTCTAGCCCTCCCCTCGATCCAGAAATCTCAGCCTAGCCAGAACGTGTTGCTACCTACTGCCCTCGTCCATGTAACAGATCGTCATGGAGCACTTGTCCCATGTCGTGCCATTTTGGATTCTGCATCACAGGCAAACTTTGTAACATCTAGACTTGCTAATCAGTTGTAGTTGGATCATCGTTCGTCTTATGTTAACATCTCCGGTATAGGAAATTCCATTCTACCTTCGAGCAAGGACGCAAGCTATCGAGCTTCCTTCGCTGCAATTGCGACCAACTCAATTACGGAAATGCAGCCTAACTTCGGCCTAGACGCAAAAGAATTGGCCAATGCCGAATAATCTAAAACTAGCTGATCCTAATTTCTCCAAGCCCCAACGTATCGATCTGTTGATAGGTTCTGGTTTGTTCTTCGATTTAATGTGCGTCGGACAGATTCGACTATCAGACCAATTGCCAACATTGCAGGAGACAAAACTTGGTTGGATAGTGTCAGGAAGCATTGCAAGCTCGGAGAATAAGCGTGCAGTTTAGCCGCTTTTTGAAAATTCCTCTTGCATCTCTATTGACGATTTTCGACCCACAACGCTGGAGTACCAAAACTTAGAGCAGCAATGCAGGAAGCAGCTGCTCGAGTGCCAGGTGCAAGTGGAAAAACTGCGATCGGAGCTTGCGCTTGCTTGCCCTGCTAAACGCTCTCTGCAAGCTCGCTCTTCGCTATCTCCGCTTTGCGTCTGCCTACCGACGTCTGCCGAGCGAAGCTGCGCTTAGCGATCGGAGCGGCAATGTAAAGGGCAGGCAAGCCAAAATTGCAATTTGGATGTCACGCATTAAAGTACATATCGTAATTTTATTTCAGCGCCGAGTTTTATTTAATTCCAAATAATTAGTCGGCCGATTGGGGATAAAAACATTATCTCCACACACGTCAGGGTCACCAAATTTTATGACCAAATGACCATATCTACCGGATTGTCAAATCTGGATCAGATCGGGTTATTATAATAGCCAGAATCTACAAATCGACTTCCACGCTCTTACTTATTCTCTCTCCTCTCTCACACACATTCTTTCTCTTGTAATGTGATCCCTGGCGGAGGAAGCGAGATGAAACGGCTGGTGTAGGTGTGAGAATAGAAAAAAAGACAAATTAAAAATATGGGAACGGTTCGACCGATTTTATGAAATTTTTTGTTGACAATAAATACACTTTTCCCCTTTGCGAACAGCGGTACCAAACGTAGTATAAATTATACTATGCAACACCACATTTTCCACAAACTATTTGGTAGGAAGCCACAGAGAGCAACAGAGTCTGTAGAGATAACAGAGCAAGTAACAGAGAGACTGAAGCGGCCGTCGAACAAAGAGAGGAGAGACACAGCCTCAACGATCGACGCCATTTAATGCGGTGCCAAAGTCGCACTCGAACACACACGCAAATTACAAGCGCAATTATTATACCCGATACTCAAAATGAGTATTTGGGTATATTAGATTTAATGGTAAAAGTGGATGTGTGTAACGTCCAGAAGGAAGCGTTTCCGACCCCATAGAGTATATATATTCTTGATCAGCATCAATAGCCGAGTCGATTGAGCCATGTCTGTCTGTCCGTCCGTCCGTCTGTCCGTCTGTCCGTCCCTATTAGCGCCTAGTGCTCCAAAACTATAGGAGCTAGAGCAACGACGTTTTGTATCCAGACTTCTGTGATATGTCACTGCTACAATTGTATTTCAAAACTTCGCCCCACCCACTTCCGCCCCCACAAAAGACGAAAATCTGTGGCATCCACAATATTAAAGGTACAAGAAAACCTAAAACGCAGAATCGTAGATAATGACCATATCTTCTAAACTACTGAATCTGAATTGGATCGTATCATTTTTATAGCCAGAATGAAGAAAACAATTTCATTTTTTCTCGCCCTGTCTCGCTCTAACACACACGTATCATAGCCGGCTTTGCTTAGCGCAAAACATTAGCGCCTAGATCTCAGAGACTATAAGAGCTAGAGCAACCAAAGTTGTTATTCACATTTCTATGATATCGAACCTGCACAAGTGTATTTCAAAACTTCGCCTCTCCCCCTTCCGCCCCCGCAAAGGACGGGGACCTGACTGTAGAGCTCTCACTGACTGCTGCGTCTCGTTTCCACGCACGAACTGCCTTGTATATTTTCTCGCCGCCTTCTTGCTGCAGACTTTTTGCCTTGACCAGATGCCTTTATCGCCGTCCAGCACTTGTGAACCACCAGCTACCTTCTCTGCTCCACCTCTTTCTCCTTGTCCAGATGATGTTCACCGCCAACGATCCTGCCTATTGCACGTTGCTGACCATCCACCAAGTCTTGCGTTGCCTTCAGATTGGGTACTGGGTTTCTTTATCGCTGTCTCTTCTGCTTACGCCGTTCCTCTTGATTCGGTTTGCTTCGGTTTTTCTCCTCCTTTTTACCGGAGCTGCTTGCTGCCGTCTCGCTCACTCTCGCGCTGCTTTGCCAATTGTCTTTTGTTTGAATTTTCGCGCAGCAGAGTTTTTGGAGATTTCATCAGAATGTTTTTCAAACAACAGCACAACAATTCACTGGAGTTTTCGCAATATTTGTAAGACCTGGCTTTAGTTTGATGACTTTCCGTTTGTAATCGTTCAAATCTCCGGCAGGTGCGATAAAGGCGGCTGGTCACGACGAAAATTCTGGACCTGTGTTGGTGTAACGACGACGAAGATTCTGGAGCTGTGTTGGTGTGACGATGACGAAGATTCTGGAGCTGTGTTGGTGCGACGAGAACGAAAACATTCTGGAATTGGTTGTTGTTGGTGAGTGCAAGCGAAATATTTCAAAGATGCAGACAAACAAGAATTTTGTAGTGGTGTTTTGGATTGCGTTTGGCAATCGTGCAGCTGCGCTAGTAGTGGCAATTAACATAGTGTTAAGTTAACATATTCAGTAACATAATAATTAACATCAAGTTTAAAAGTGCGGAATATTGTTAAATATTGTGGTCTCTGAGAGGCGCTTTATTCTAAAACTGTATTTTGCCGAGCGAGCGGCATAGATCCATTTCTTATTCTATTATATTTCATACAAGTTTGTAAAATGAATAGAGATGAGATTTTGGCATTGTTGGTGGCAGATTTGCGCGATAAATTGGCCAGAAATAGGTTTAAATAGAATCGGAAGAAAATTTGAATTGCAAAACAGACTGCTGGTTCACTATGGTTTTCAAGCCAATTAAAACAATGAAGAAGTTAGGGATGAGGAGAGATTGCAGATTCGATTAATGAAGAGTTATCCTTTACAACAGTAGCCTCAAATACTGAACAAGCAGGTGGAAATGAAAGGCAAGATGAAAATCCAATTGGATCTGGTCAGAGGCGACAAGCAGACATTTCTAGTTCCGGGTAGGTCATGGTTTTACGTTGACGGATGTAGAAGGCAGTGTGTCACAGTTTTCGGGTACAAGTTCACCAGACATTAATCAGTGGATCGAAGAACTCGAGGTGTGCACTCACGGTGGAATGGAACCAATTACAGGTTGTTCAGGGCAGGCTTACAGCCTGTTATCGCTGCTGGGTACGCGCTGGGTTCTGTGCGCTCTTACGATCCGCACGTCGCTCACCGTAGACTTAGCATGTAAAAAGCTAGAATCAGTTGCGTTTCCCCTGAAGCTGCCGTCGTGCACATACGCGCGCCTACAATCTCCATATATACGAAAAATACATGGAACATATTTATTGGAACCACTCTGACTTCATCATTTGGATATTTTCCCACTCGTCGCTGGATACCCGCTCCGGTGATCCGCCCTCCTACAAACATTGGTCCTTCGAGCCGGATCTTCTCTAACCAAAGGAGAAGTGCACCCCAGCCAGCATCGGCGGATCATTTCTAATCAAGATAAGTACGACTTCGTCCTTGTCCATCACCAGTGGCTCCTCCTGGTGGTTCTCCGTTTCTTCGAGTGCTCCTAAGTACCCACATCCACATACCGAGTAAAACGGTCGTGCTCCGAGTTCCGTGGTCTGTGCATCCAGCCGCGCCACTGTGAATTTTCAATAATTCACCCACAGCGAGCTCAATCCAAGCCGCCGGCTAATACGCCAGCCCATCATACATACATACATCGGCATATGTACATATGTATGTATTTAGTTATCGCTCAAACCCCAAATTATACCATATTTCGTTCTGCCAACGGTTGTGGCCTCCTACTTCTCAAAGGTTTAATTTGATCCGAGCTAGCTCCTGCGTTCCCGCCTCCTTTCAAAGGCCACATTCTTATATAGCTGTCTGTAAAGAATATTCCTACCTCTCCCAGCTACCAGCTGAGCTTTCGTTACTGACATATGCACATGCATACAAACATATGTGTAAGCAGCGCAATCCAAGCAACTGGCAACAAACATAAAGACATATTCCTGTAATTACTTTGTTGTTTATTCCGTGCATGCTCAATGTTCTATAGTTTTTCGGTTTTATAAAAATATAAATAACAAATCACTGCGTCTCTTTATTTAACTAATAATATTGCCAATAAAAATAAAACACGATTCCATACATACGGCACATATACATTATCTTACATATACGTACGCCCATCACGGGAGGAGTCCCACAAGGATCTGTACTGGGACCTCTACTGTGGAATACCATGTACGATGGAATTCTTCGCCTCAATTTCCAGCAAAGGGAGTCGAAATCGTGGGATTCGCTGACGATGTCGCGGTGACGGTCACGAAGAAAACCCTCGCGGAGACCGAGAGCTGTATGAACGAGGCAATCGGAATCATAAGCGACTGGCTAGACCTGGCAGGGCTCAAAGCTAGCCGAGCACAAGACGGAAGCGGTTCTCATCAGTAGCAGGAAACAGGTGGAGACGGCGAGAATAACCGTAGGAGGAGCCTCAATTACCTCAAAACGAGCGATAAGGTACCTGGGAGTTGTGCTGGACACCAGGCTGTCGTTTAGAGAGCACCTGCAGCAGACACACCAGAAGGCACACGGCGTAGTCATGGCGGTTTCACGAATGATGCTGAACCACAGGGCCCAAAGTCAACGAGCAGGAGACTGCTATTTAACGTGGCCAAGTCATCCATAATATACGCAGCGCCAATATGGGCCCAGCCACGAGGACCAAGAGCTACACTAAGGGCATTGAGTCGGACTTCAGACTCCGGAGCCCTGCGGGTCAGCTCGGCGTTCCGTACTGTCTCCACAGAGGCAATAATGGTAATAAGCGGCATACCACCCGTAGAGCTCGCAGCGAAGGAAGCCAGCGAAATCCACAAGGGAAGAAAGGCCGCCAACACACAGGCAGACGCTAGAGCGGCTAAGACCAGGGCGAGGGCTGAATGTCTCGAGAGCTGGCAACTCAGATGGGATAATGCTGTAACCGGCCGTTGGACCCACCGACTAATCCCCAACATTGCAGCATGGACGAATCGGCGGCATGGAGAACTTACGTTCTCGCTGACACAAGTTCTCAGCGGCCACGGGTGCTTTAAAGAGCACCTTCACCGCTTTGGCCAATGAGGAAGACGGGCTGTGCAGCTGCTGCGGAATAATAGAAAACGCTGAGCATGTCCTGACCGCATGCGCCAGATTCTCAGAGGCCCGCAGGCGAGCAGAAGGCACCCTAGGGGTGCCCATTACGGTGGAAGGTTTGGTACCAAGGATGCTGGAAAACCAAGCAAATTGGACGGCGATATGCAGTCTTGCAACAGAAATCGCTTCGGAACTGAGGCGGCTTTGAACGCACACGAAATGAGCGGCCGTAATAGGCTAGCCAGCCTTGTGTGAAGCAATGCTTCACGGCAGTCCCGCGTCTGGTCCATATATATGTATACGCTATGTATTTTTATTCTAATTTTTATATTTTATATATATACATCCTATTTTTAATATGAATAAAAAAAAAAAAAAAACATATACGTACGCGACAGTGTCAAAGTATCAAAGTGCGGACGCGTTTTCCCGGTGCTCCCGTGTGGACGGCAAATAGCCGAGAAACCTGCAGGGAAAAAGCTCGGTCAGGAAAGAGGCGTACACATGGGAAGATTACGTACCGAATGGCCACCTATAGCGTGCACAAACTCAGCCCAGCGCAATAATCCAGACGCGGCAAACGGAAAATCCCGGTCGTCGGCTGAGGGGAGGGTGAGATTTGCTCTCTATGTCTCTCATTCCAAACATGCCACTAGTGTTGTAATCAAATGTCACTCTATGTCATGTGCCGTCTTGCTTTTATTGCAAATTGTAACAAGTCATGCCAGCTGATCGAGCCGCCAGCTGCGGATCGGTGCTTCGCAGCCCTGCAGCAACCCTGACGCGCTGCCGAAAAAGCGCCAACAGAGGGCGCTGATGGCGATCCAACAAGGTCGATTAGAGCTACCTTACATAGGGCGCAGTGCGCGGATCTACCGGAGCCGCCAGGCGACTACCCTCCAACAGAGGGCGCTTTATAACGGACGCAAATGGCTGGGGCAAAAGGCTGCTCCAACCGACGGCCATCCTGCTAGGAAGCACCTCGAGCGGACAGCAAAAGGGAAATGGCTGGCTACCAACCTGCCCGTAGCACCAAACCGAGTAAAGTGCTCCGTATGGTATACTGGAAGTCACTTTAAGAATTTTTTCTGCTATAGGGCTGACGGCAACGGCATTCCATGACCTCAATAGGCAGCTTGATACGCTGTTGAAATGGCTCATGGCTAATGTTCTTGCCGCCCCGTCCCGTTAAAAACCATGGCAGGCCTCTTCTAACGCTCGGCAGCTGCACCATTAAGTTGGCTGCGTAGGTTTGGTTGATTCCATCCCAATCAATACCAATCTGGCACTGAACTCTGTATCTCATAAGGCCCAGAGTCAACTCTCGCATGGACCTCACTCTCGGAAAGGTACCCATAGGATCATGAAGGTGACTACGCACTACAGCTGACGACAACGGATTAGGAGTTGGGGACCCACTAAAAGGAAATGACTTCAACTATCAATAAATTGACGGAGGAGCTGAATTCTCAGCGAATCGAGATTTCAGAGGACGTGGTATTTGGGAGGCGGAATACCGTAGGAAGATCGCCACCTAAATCTGCCCCCTGGCGGCCGAAAGAGTCGCTCGACTCTCACAGAGGAATGGGAGCAAGACTTAAGAGTCCTTGCCCAATATGAGGGGGGAAGCAGAGGAAAAGAACTGACAACCATGATGAGCGAGCAGTGGCACGTTAACACTGCCATGAGGGATCTTGCGGCAGGAATAGCAGATTTGCAAACAACTGTGGCTAAAATGCTGGGAGATCTCGACCAAGGAGAAACACTCAAAGGAAAACCCGCCGAAGGAAAACTCACCCATGGTAGAGAGGGCCTCGCAGACATCGCCAGAGAGGGAGGCAGGTAAAGAGGAAGCGTTTACAAACGGGTACGCGAGGAGTCACACAAGAGCAGGCGTTTCTCACCAAAAGCGGCAATGGGACCGCCGCAGATCGAGTCCCCTACAAACTGATGTTGCCAGACCCAGGTCAAGGACATGCAATAGCGGGCGGCGAGCACTCCACAACCGCACTACCCAACCAGCGCGGATACCCCCAGCAGTAAGCTGCAGAAGTGGCAACTCGTCGACAGGAAATCAAAGCGGGAGCGGACCGAAAGGAGACACAGGCCGGATGCCATAATCATCCAACCTCAGGGTAACCTAACCTACAGCGATATGCTGCGGATGGTCACCAGGCGGCAGGACGACAAGCTGAAGGCTGTCAGCGAGAACGTCAACCGGGTCAGGCGAACAGCAAAGGACAACTACTGCTGGAGCTGGCGAAGGGGTGAGTGCGGCAGCAGCAATGAGAGGATGAAAGAAGACATCCAGCTGGCGTTGGGAAACCAAGTGGGCATCAGAGCCGTGACAGAGGAGGCCTTTGCCGGCACACAAATGGCAATAGTTTGCCTCCCACCGTCGGTCAAAAGGAACTGCTTAGAGAGGGGCAGGCAGAGGATTGGTTGGACCTGATGCCGGGTCAGTGAAGGCAAGCACAAAGGAGGTGCTATAAATGCCTGGAGTTTGGCCATATAGCGATGAACTGCTCAAGCGCTGTAGACCGCTCGGGTTGCTGCCTCGAGTGGCGAGAGGGCCACAAAGCAGCAACGTGCCAAAGGAGCCAAAGTGCTCTTGTATGTACCGAGGGCAACCGGCAGGACACAAGCACTATGTTGGCAGCAGGAGATGCCCCAATGGCGCAGGGGAGGCTCGCGTACCCAGCGTATAAAGTGAAGTTTCTACAACTCAACCTAAACCATTTGCGGCAGCTCCCAAGATCTGTTGAGCCAAACGATCAGGAGAAAAAATGTGGACGTCGCTATCCTTAGTGAGCCGTACAGGACGAGGGAATGACGCTAACTTTGCAATGGACGCTACAGGAAAGGCGGCGATCAGGGTTTGCGGAAAATGGCCGACCTGGATGGAATCAGTGGAGTCCGCAAAATCACTTCGTCAGAGTTAAGATCGAGGAACTCTGGGCTTACAGTTGCTACTACCTACCGCCGAGCCTGCAGGCAAACGAGTTCTCGGACGTTCTAGACAAGCTAACCGAGGACGCAAGAGGTCGTTCTGGAGTGGTGATAGCGGGGGATTTCAACGACTGCCTCAGCCCAGTCGCTGGGGCTGCCCGTCAACAAACGCCAGAGGAAGAACTCTGCCTGAGAGCCTGGCCTCACTTGATATTGCCCCTGCTGAACGCAGAAAAACGAGCACACCTTCTACAGGGGGCGGCATCGGATCGTGCATAGACCTGACCTTCGTCAGCAACTCTCTATATACGCGTGCTGAGTGGAAACTGAGCGATATTTATACGGCAAGCGATCACATTGCAATCTGTTGCGAAATAACCACTGGCAGCAGAGCCGGCTAGGCAAGAAATCCCCAGGCAGCAAGGATGGGCTTTAAAGCCGGATCCTTCAACTCAGTGGAATTTGCCGCGAACCTGGTCACCCCACCGCCAGCGGCTGATGCCTCTAGCGAGGCTGACAGGGTGATGGAGGCAGTGCTGCACGCCTGCAGTGCGAGCATGGAAAGACGTTACGAGTACAGGAGCCACAACCAGCCGGCTTATTCATGGAACCAACAGATCAAGGATTCGCGACGGAAATGCCTGCAGGCCCGCAGGAAGTACCAGAGAGCGCGCGGCCGGTCGAATTATGCGCACTTCCCAGGGCGAATACAATACAAAGCTGCTCGCAGGGACCTAAAGCTAGCCATTCGGGATAGCAAGCGGAAGTGCTTTCTGAAACTCTGCGAATGAATGAATGCTCTGAAACCGAAGGCACCGGTCGAAGCAGGAAAAATGAAGGACATCGTGGAGACCCTATTCCCCGTGTGCCTCATAGGGGGCATTCCACCAAGGCAGGAGTATGCGGAGAACCAAAGGGAGCCAGAGCAAATTAGCGAGGCAGTTGCTAAGGCTCCTGGCCCAGATGGCATCCCAAACAGAGCACTAAAGACGGCCATTATGCTCCACCCGGAAATGTTCGAAAGGATGTTTAACAGATGCTGGGCGGAAGGAATCTTCCCGGAGCGATGGAAGCTACAGAAGCTAGTCCTGATCCCGAAGCCAGACAAACCGCTAGATGAGCCCTCGTCCTATAGGCCGATATGCCTACTGGACACCGCGGGAAAATTCTCGAGAGGATCATCTGCACAAGTCTGGAGCGAGCCATCCAGCGAGGTGGCGATCTATCACCAATGCAATTTGGTTTCCGCAAGGTCCACTCCACATTAGACACGCTAACAACGGTGGCAGATATTGCAGCAAAGGCAATCGAAGGCACCCCATTGGAAGGGCGGAGCCAAAAATACTGCGTCGTGGTGACACTAGATGTACGAAACGCATTCAACACTGCCAACTGGGAATGCATCTTACGGGCGCTAACGGGCTTTGGGTTGAAGGCCATCTCATGCGCATGGTCCAAGACTACTTCCGGGATCGGGTACTAATGGATGATACTGAAGAAGGTACTAAGAGATACGAGGTAACTGGCGGCGTCCCACAAGTATCGGTCCTTGGGCCGCTACTTTGAACGCCATGTATGATGGCATCCTGCGTCTGCAAAAATACCTGAGGACACGAGAATGATAGGGTTCGCCGACGACGTGGCGCTAGTGGCCGTAGCAAAGAACCTCAAGGATGCGGAAGGCAAATGTGACGCCTCAATAAGGCAAAATCAGAGAGTGGCTAAGCTGCGCTGGGCTACAACTGGCCGACCACAAAACGGAGGTAGTCTTGATAAGCAGCTGCAAAAAAACAGAAACAGCGCTAGTAATCGTATGAACATGCAGGATAGAGTCCGTGAGAGCCATACGGTACCTGGGGTGATGCTAGACACAGGTGAGCATAAAACCACCCAGGTGAGCATAAGAGCTCAATAATGCTCAACACGAGGGGCCCGAAGCAAAGACGGCGGCTCCTACTACACAACGTGCTAAAGGCGACAGTACTGTACGGTGCAGCGGTCTGGGCGAAGGCGGTCAACACAAAAGCATATGTGAGGAACATTCAAGCAACATATCGGCTGGGAGCCCTGCGTGTATGCAGTGCATTCCGCACGGTATCCGACGACGCGGCTCTGGTCATTGCTGGGACGGCACCGATCGACCTTTTAGCAAGGGGGAGGCTGCTAAAGGGGAGGCAAGGGAGGCTGGACTGAGCCGCCGAAGGGAGAGATGGACTTATACCCCAATCCCAAGAGTCGAAGAGTGGTGCACGAAGTCACGGGAGTGTGAACTTCTACCTGACGCAACTTTTAAGCAGTCACTGTTGCTGTAAATCATACCCGCATAGATTTGGCCACGAAATAGACGGAGATTGTCCTGCCTGCGACGGAACACCAGAGGATGCGGAGCACATACTCTTCAACTAAGCGAGATTCGAAGCTAAGAGAGAGAGAGTATGGAGGATTGCTGTGGAGGAAGGCTGACTAAGGAAACACTTGTGAGAGCGATGCTGGAGGACACGCGCAAATGGGGAGGCAGTAGGCAACTTACCGTGCGTAGTAATGGAGTAAAGGAGCACCTGGCAAACCAACCTACCTACCTAACCAACCTAAAACTACTATTTTACTATTTCCATACTGCTGTATATATCCGTAAACGCTTTTCCTTTCTGTCTTCACTGCCTAATAAAGTATGAATTAAAAAACATATACGTACGCATTTTAAATTAGCATATTCTTGCACATCCATATATATATGTACATATATTTTGTATAAAAAGGGTTATACACCGTTTTAGCCGTTGTTTTAAATCTTGCCAAAAGGGTGGTTCCATTTGAACCTTTCGGCCTTTCTTTATTATTATTATTATTATTATTATTATTTATTTATTTCTTTCCTAGTGCTACAAACAAAGGGCTTATAATTGGAGCACTAGTCACTAGATGTCACATTGGTTTTGGTTGGGTCAAACTCAACTATTATGATTATATAATCTTTTCTAATTTAGGGTTACATATGTATGTTATATTCGGCATTTATTAGATATAGGTTATGTTGTCTTTTATTTTATTTTATTTAATTAGGTTTTGAGATTTACGGTTCTTAATCTACTATAAGGTGGGCTCTTAACTGCGTTTTGAACTGTGAAAGGTTACTATATTTTTTCATGTGATGCGGAAGCTGATTCCAAATGCGAATGACATAGACGAAGAAATGCCTCTCGAATTTAAAGTTTTATGTCGAATGGTGATAATATTATTTGTTCTGACGGAATTAGTGAATCTAAGAATTTGGTACAGGTATTCGGGTTGTTTGGTGAATATTATTTTATGAAGGAATGTTAGCATCTTATAGTCAATCCATTTAAAAAAAATGCATTTCGAATATTTTGAATGAAAAAGCTGAAATTCTGTCATTACGGCTCAACCCAAATATATATCGAGCAGTATTATTAAAGCACGTTCAATTTTTGCCTGTCTGCGTAACCACAGTTACCAAATGCCTCTATCCCATAGGTGAGTACAGGTACAAGGTATGCTTTTGCTATTTTGCATCCGAATGTTTAGCGGTATAAATCGTTTGGTAATATTTAGTGACCTTTTAAGATCCCATAGGTTTTTCCAACGGCTTTGCTCACGTGATTATCCCACGAAAGCGTATTGTTTAGTACAAAGCCTAAGTTGTTTGCCTTCTACGTAGCTAATGGGAGTATTTGAGATTTCTACGTCTTAATAGTGTTGGGTTTATCTTTTTTTCTTGTTTTTGAAGATAATCAAACATTTTGACTTAGTTGGATTTAGGCATAGGCGATTGTGAGTCGCGTTTGCACTAATCTTCTCAAGTTCTACATTGCTAACACTGATACACTCATCTATTCTACTTAACGGTCGACTAACATATAATTGGACGTCATCGGCGTACATGTGCACATCACAGTCGGACAATACCATTGGCAGGTCATTTACATAAATGGAGAACAATAATGGACCAAGTACTGATCCCTGTGGGACACCACACTTAACATATGCAAAAGACGACATTTCAGTTTCGGTGACAACAGCCTGACTCCTATTTAAGAGATAAGACGATAGCAACCGTAATGCTGAGACAGAGAAATTATAGGATTTACGAAGCTTTGCAAATGAGGATACCACGGTCAACTGAGTCAAAAGCTTTAGTATAGTCAAGAAGAGTTAGAATGTCACATTTCCGTCGTCCATTCTTTCGCGAATATCCTCTACAATTTTTATTATGGCGGTAGAACAACTTCTATTTCGTCTGAATCCAGATTGGTTGTTGTTGGCAGTGTATGCTCAGAAAGAAATGTATTTATTTGCACAGCCACCAAAGCCTCGAACGCTTTTGATAAGCTCGGCAAGATGGATATTGGCCTGTAATCTGAGAGTTTACTTTAGGATAGGGACTATTTTGGCCTCCTTCCACTTTTCAGGAATTTTGATGTAGTAATGGCTGTGTTAAAAATGTGGGTAACTTGCATTAAAATTCGGGGGAGAATTATTCTCAGAAATTTAGGGTTCATGTTGTCTAGGCCAATCGCATTCGACTTAATCTTAAGTAGGGATTCCAGAACATCACACGGACTAACACAACAGAAACTGGAAGCTAGGAACAGTGTTAGGATAGGTACTGATGTCAAGTTAAGGGTTGGGGAAAGTCAGGTACAACTAGTTGCACAAATTTGTTATTTATTTCGTTTACGTCCATGTCAACTTGAGTGTTTCGTGTTTTCTTCCCAATTCCAATATTTTTAATAATTTGCCATTTTTTCTTACCGCATAACGCGTTATTAAACTTTGACGTGTAGAAGGCGGTCTTGGCAGAGTTGATTAGCTTTGTTACATTTGATCTTAATGCTTTGTACATATTAAGGTGGCTTTCAGTCTTGTATCTTTTAAACTTTTAAAGGCGTCATTTCGTTTAATGATACCCATTTTATTTCATGGTTGAACCAGGAGTTATCTGTTGGTCTAACGGTCGCTTTCTTTGATAGGTACATGTTCATTATAAAGATAGTCGATGTTTGATTGAAGGTGGGCAAGCTGAGAATTCACAGACGTCATATAATATATTGATGTCCAGTCGAACATGTTAATGTCAGTGTCTAGTTTTCTAAGGTCAATGTTCCTAAAGTCTCTATAGAAGGTAACATAGTCATGGTAGTCAGGATTGATGTCGTAGGTCATGAAAAAATAAGGTCATGTTTTGAATAATTCTGGCACTGTGAGTTGATCATAGAGTAACAATTTTTCGGTGCTGTCAACAAAAAATAAGTCTAATAGTGTGTTTCTGGTTTTGTAAAGTGTGTGGGGTGTTGGTGGTTTACAACATTTAAAACCAAGACTGAACAGGCTATCTGGCAATCGGGATTCTCTAAGAATGTCACAGTTAAAGTCACCTGCAAGTATTATGTCTGTATACGTCAGAGAAATGTCAGTAATAAGTGTTGTCAAATACGAATAGTCAATGTTTTGGTTTGGTCGATATATACAGCCAAGGAGCAGTCTCTTTTTTGTTCATTGTGATCTTTAGAAAATGTATTCTATAGCTGTCCGGTATTTGCTTACAGACGAGTTTAGCAGCTATCTTGTTATTTATATATGCAACGCCCCCGGCATGCCCTATACGATCGGGATCGAAACACATTGTACCCATACATTCGATTAACGAGTCACTTATGTCGGGGACAAACCAAGTTTCAGAGACACATATAACATCCACTCCTGAATCCACGAACATATGTCTAAATTCTTCAATTTTTTTTCGGCAAGCTTTGTGCATTAATATGGCAGATTTGGAGACCCGATTTCTGCTTCACCAGAATTCTAAGCATCTGAAATGTATTCGCATTGGTAAAGTGTTAATAAATTGTCCATATCAAAATGAGTTTTATCAAAACTAAGAATGACAGTATAGTAAAAAGTCAAGGCCCACTTAATAATAGTATATAGGAAAACGGTTAGATTAGGGATTCTTAAGGCTAACATAAAAAATGACTAATATTTTTGTTATTGGCGAAACGAACAATTCTCGCCGCCTGCGGCAAGACCCTCGGTGTCGGCTTGCATCTCTCTCAGTTCCTGTATTTTGAGAACTTCCCAGAACTCGCTTTCTTGACGGACTTTTATGTGAACTGTTCCCCTGCGCGTACACACAGACTGCAGCTGTCGATGCTTCTTCATTTTAAAGCTTTTTAAAGATCTGGTAGTTTTCTTTTGTGGCGCGCTCGTTGATGTATACTGGCGCAGGCGAGTTCAGGCCGAGTAACTGCAAGGTGATTGGTTTTGTTTCCCGCCTGTACATACCGATATTACGTAGAAGTGCCGCTTTATCGCGCACCAGTTCCAGTTTGACCATGATGATAGGGTCAACAACAGAGTGGGGCAAATTTTTGTTCAGTTTCATACGGTAGATTTCCTTAATAGCAGGCGCTGGAGTGTGATTAAAGGCTGAGGCACAAGTTGTTGAAGATGTGCTTCAGTTTCTCCCCTTCCACGTAAGGAACTCCATGGATCCTAAGGCTGCTTGCGATGTTAGCAGTAGCCTGTTCATCGAGCTTTTGCTTAAACTGGGCTTCCATGTTATCTACCTTTTGTGTAAGGTGTTGAGTCTCACCCAGTTTGTCCTCGAGAAACTGAACTCTTTTGGTGAGATTATGGATCTCGCCAGCCATACTGCTAAGCTTTTCTGTCAGCAAGGTTAACAGCCGCTTTTCTGCATCATTCATTGTTGTAGAAATGAGACTGGCTTGCTCCTCAAATCGTTGGTTCAGTAGCTGAACCAATTCCTGGGATGGCGTTTCTGACACACGCGGCGCTTTTAGACTTGCCCCCGTGTTCTCACGCAGACGTTTGGAGACAGGCTGCATTTCGGTTTGAACTTTAACGGCTCGCTCTGTTGTTGTGGCACTGATGGTGAGCGCCCTCTGGGTGCAAAGTTGGTGAGCGCCCTCTGGCGGAGATGAATACGAGCTTCGGCTGATCCGATCGATCGCAAACAGCTGTCACGTATCAAATCTATCTAGTTAATGTTGTTTTCTTTGCACCCACACGCTTTTCACTCGGTATTTAGTGAAATTTCGTTTCCCGCTTTTTCCTGGCCTTCCTTCGCCAATATTGAGTGACTTTGGAGTGTGATGGTGATCAGGTTTGGAATGGATATTCTACACACGGACCTGCCGCTGGGGATCCGTTGACAGTGCTCAGATGTTGGTAAGCTCCCTATGCTTGGATTTTTGCAGCAGCTGATTTGTTGTTGTTCGCAGGTTCCACGGAAAACGCACTTGCTGACGGAGCGTGTCACTTTGCACGTCTGTTCTTCTCGAGTCAAACTTTAAGAAAAAAGTTTGTTAACCCAAAACGCGGTACATAGCACTTACAGACATACATACACACATACAAGTAGCAGCAGCGGTGCATTCTTTTCGTTTTTTTTTCGCTTTCGCTTCTCCACCGTTTGCTTGCGTTGTGGTTGTTGGAGAATATTTTTCGGTGCCGCGCTTGACCGTAACAGAACGCCAAGTGCGCTACCCTGCATTTCGAGGGTATATTGTTTTGAACGGCCGCTTGCAACCGACTCTATATATTGGTACCTCGTGCCTCAATATTATTAACCATCCTCAATTTTCGTTCTTGGTTGGACATTTGTTACATCTATATATTCCGGCCACGGTGTACGATTTCCATAATATAAATACTCGCAAAAAATTCCACCAAAACCACATATCCACTGTTCGTAGTACACGAACATCTACATCGTCATCTACTTTCTTCCCACTCCATTCAATTCGGTATATAGTGCGATCGTAGCACATATATCCAGTCCTGCTGCGCTGCACGGTATCCTCCGTACGCATAAGCACTTCCGAATTTAAGATAAATGGTCGCCAATCCAGGCACATTGCTCAATACGGCTTTCTCAGACTTCCTCATCCGATTTGGAATTTGTTTCTTTCTGCTTGTGAGTTCCGAATATGTTAACAGGTCGCGAAGAGAAAGCAAAAACTTTTGTCGGTGACCTCTCCAAGTGTCAGAAGACCACGCAGCTCTTCCGCCCTAGAAACGCCCACCGCGGTGACTCGCAAAGTGAAGTCTCCAGGTACTCTGCTCCAAAGAGAATCACCCAATCCGGCTATGCCTCACTTCCTCCAGATGAACGCTGATGCTCGTTTCAGCTGCAACAAACAAACACAGCTTTGTCTCAACTGCTTTGCGCGAGGCCATCAGATCCGGGAATGCCAAAGTGCCCATAACTGCAGTACTTGTGGGGACCGACACCACACGCTGCTGCACCGAGGCAATCGAATTTCCAGTGAGTCCACTTCGACAGTCGTACCAAACCGAGTTCCTCCGACGCGCCGCCCAGCGTTCAAAATTATTTCGCCTACGGTCAAAAAAGCTGTCCTTCTGGGCACGGCAATCATTAATATTTGCCACCTGGGGACAAGTTGCCGTGCCCGCGCTTTAGTCGACCTGGATCCGAGACAACGTTTATCACGGAACGTCTCTTCAATAGAATCAAGTTGCCGTTCCAACTCATCCAGGCACAGGTCTCTGGCCTCAATCAGACAGTATCCGCTCAATCCAAGAAGCTCTGTCATTTGGCCATCCGTTCGCCGACGATGCCGGGCTTGCACTTTAACGCCACAGCCTACGTGCTGCCGGAATTGGCGGGTAACCTGCCATCCTATCCGATCCCGCAAAATTCGTTGCAAGACCTGCCGAACCTGGCATGGGCGGATCCGACCTTCTATGAGAGTTCACAAATAGATGTCCTGATTGGAGCGGATATCCTTCCGTCCATTCTGTTAAGCGGCTCACAGACCAACATCTGTGGCTCTCCCTCGGGCAGGAAACCATTTTGGCTGGGTACTCACAGGCCCAGTGCCGAAGGTTACGAATCAAATCTCAATGTTTTCGAGTCAAATTTCCAGACTACCTATCAAACTGGTAGAAGATTCGGGGTCCTTCTACAAAAGCAATTTCTTCCAGCTCCCTCCATAGAATTTCTTGAACGGTCTCCTACGCTTGACCGAAGAGAATATTTTCAAAATATTCACTGTATAAAAACTCAACGCTTCGTTCCGAGTTCCAGCCTGAACTAAACGCGTGGCAATTTCCAATGTCCCAAATGTGCCTCTCTTCCGTTCCAAGCTCGGTACTAATGTGTCTTCGACTCCTTTATTTCATCGTAGCTTTCTGCATCCAGAGATGGACCCACGTTCACGTGCCAACCGCACCTTGGAAATCAGACGTTCACGAGGTATCAATTCCTACCGGTGTCGACTCTGCTCATCGACCCATCCGCTACGGAAGTGCCGCCGCTTTCTAGAATTAGATTCCGAAAAGAGGCCCCGAGCGGTCCCTGCTAACAGCTACTGCGCCAACTGCCTGGCTCACCAGCACTCCAGCACCAATCGGTAAGGTGTGTCACCGGAACCATCATACGTTGTTGCACCAGGACGATGGGCCACACACGCGCTTCTCTCGACGACCAGCTGGCGCAGCATTTCCAGCACGGAAAAAAAAACATCCTGTTAATGTGTGTGTGTGTGTAGGAAGCTGGGTTGCATACGGTACATAAACCGTCTACAGTTTGTTCGTCGCAACTAGAACTTGAACCAGTTGGACTGCGGGAGTGGGTATCCTACGGTGCGCAAGGGAGGGTTGAAGACACGGCGACAGCCTCTGATGATTGCGATGGAAGATGAGTGACAGGCAGTTATGGTACAGTTTCTGATACTGACTTTATTGATAAAATTGATTTTTATTTATAGGTAACAAAAGGTACAACAGTGCTGAGTCTGTAAAATATATGTTTGGGTATTATGTATAATTGTATTGTCTGGTGGGCACTTGCCACATTGTGATTGTCAGCAATTGCACCGCTGTCTTCGCCCTCTGCGGAGAGAGCACTGTCAGCAGAACTCACTGCAGTGGCTAGTGGTTTGTGTTGAGGTATTATATTACATGTTAAATAGAAAACTATGTCACGGTGTCGCTGTGTTATGCCAACGGGTATTATAAACTATTAATTAAGCATATTTCTGCAACTGAACATTCTCCCAGCCGTTGAAACGGTGTTCAACCATCGTTCAAGTCGACGGCAAATCGGCGTGCAAGGGGATAGGGGTGATGACACGGCTGGATCGGGATTTGATGGCCTTGGTTTCCATAGTTGATACTTCTTCCGGAAAATGTAGGCAATGATCAATAGAATTGATATTGCTAGGGCTGCACAGGGGAGCGAGTTGATGATGCTGCACGGTGGTGAGATGGTTTGGCAGCTCGTGATGATTGATGGCTGATAGTTGCTGACGTAGATCATCAAGTTCTTGAAGAAAGTCTGATGTCTGGTTCTTCAGTTTCCACGTTGGTGGCGAGGGTGATGTCTCCGGTGGGCTCACGTCACCAAACCGAGTGTAGGTCGATTTTACTTCGCTGATTGTGGTGCTGAAGGTGCTGATGCTTACTTTAGTATTGCGAGCAGTGCAACCAGGGGACATGGAGAGTAGACCAGTTCCTTCCAGTGTTATGGTTGACGGAACTCCGTTGCATACCGCTTAAAGTTTAGTTGTAGAATGCGTTGCGAAGATCCATTTATTTGGATGCTGAGTTTTTAGCCACACCATGTCAGCCTTTGTGTGTGTTACCTGACACAGTGTTTCTGTTTTATTGTTAAACAGTTGAAACTCACAGCGATTGTCCACATTGAAGATCGTCTGATGGTCAAAGCAGATCAACTCCTTGGGTAGTGCCCCATGAACTGGTCTCGGTGGATGTTCACAGTTACTATGGTGGTTCTGAGGGTCAAATAGACTCCAGCTTGTTGAATCCCAAAACGGAATTGGGATGATGCTGAAGACTTCGAGCTGAGCTGGAGAGTTGTTGTGAGCAGGGTTAATTGTGCTATTAGTCCTAAGTACGCTTGAGTCAGATGATCGCTGTGATATGATCCTCTTTCTCGGTTGATAGTAGCCATATGCTGTTCCAAAATTTTTAGCCGATTATCAGTTGATACTTTGTCTTTTCTGACTACGTTTATTGTCGCGTCGACAATTGATGTTTGGTTTTGGAGCAGATGTAGTAGAAAGTCTTCATTGGTTTTCACTTTCTCAATTACTTGAGTCATCTCCTCTGCGTATTTTGCGTCGAGAACACCAAAAAGACTGCTTGCTACATTTCCTATGATATCCAGCGGCAATCTGCGTTTTCGAGAGTTTTTCACTAAAACGCTTCCTGTTTGTAGCTCGATATACACATGTTGAAAGTGTTGAACTATGGAGTTACATGCCGGAACATTTTTTAGTTCAGGGCACATGTATCGTAACTCTGACATTCCAGCAGACATTAGTTGCATATCCTTCCAATATGGGTCCAAGTCATAGTATACGATCATGGTCTACTCAGAAGTTGCTATTCTTGATGTTTCAAGCATCTCATAGAATATTCCAGGCTTGTTTGCGAATTGTGTCACATTTATTGACTGTGACAATGCTAATGGAAGCATGAGCAACAGCACTAATAATGTTGATGTTAATGTAGGTAACAATTTTTGTTCGCTGTGTGGGTGGCTCATCAATCTCCGTGGTGTCACTGATCACGTTGTGGGAGCGTTTGATTGCCACATCTCCTGGAAATAGCGGCGCTAGACGAGTGATCGGGCGCTTGTATACGCCAGATGCTGTCTTAACGTCAACCACTCGTACGTGGTTGTCCTGTCCAGGATATGTCTTAAAGATGCGACCCATTGGCCACTTCATTACTGGAAGGTTGTCTTTCTTCACCAAGACTAGTAATCCTTCAGGTACGTTTGGTGAAGCGGTCTTCCACTTATGCCGAGCCTGCAATTCTTGGATGTATTCCGTAGACCATTGTTTCCAGAATGAGTGCTTTAGTCGCGATACCAATTCCCAGCGCTTTACCAATGTTTTTCCTTGATGATAAACATTGACGTCAGGTGGCGTTGTCAATGGTTCACCAATCAAGAAGTGTCCTGGGGTGAGTGCTGTTGTATCAGTGGGGTCATTTGACATTGGAGTAATGGGTCGAGAATTGAGAATCGCTTCAATTTCGATTATCACTGTGTTTAGTTCTTCAAATGTCAATGAGGCTGTGTTGGTGGTTGTTATCAACAGCTTTTTTGACTGATTTTACCGCCGCTTCCCAGAGGCCGCCAAACGATGGAGCCCTGGGAGGAATGAATTTAAAATCCACTTGTTTTTTGTTGCAATGATTAGAGTCTTCTAATTCTTTTAAGCTGGTTGTTTGCACCCACAAAGTTCGTTGCATTGTCGCAATGAATAGTTTGGCACTCCACGTCTGCTTAAGAATCGACGCAGGGCGGCCAAGAATGCATCTGTGGTCAGGTCGCTTACCAGCTCCAGGTGCACTACCTTTGTGGAAAAGCAGCAGAACACGGCGATGTATGCCTTATCTGGTCTTTTGCCTCGGATCTTATGGTGGATCGAGATTGGTCCACAGTAGTCGACGCCTGCACTAAGAAACGGGCGTGCTTGTGTGACTCGTTGTGCTGGGAGATTGCCCATGATCTGGTGCATCAGCTTTGGTCTAGCCTTGGTGCATCTAACACAGCTGTGAATGATGCTTCTAGCTATTGTCTTGTCATTGATGATAAAATATTGTTGTCATGCAATTGCCCTTAATCCTTTAGCACCACAATGCATGTTCTCCTCATGTAGTTCCCGCAAGATCATTTTGACGATTGGGTCATTGTAAGGCAGCAAAACTGGTTGTTTTGCGTTGTATGGAAGTAGAGCTTCTTCAAGTCTACCACCAACTCGGATGAGCTCATCGTCTCCTAGGAAGGGAGATAACGATATGATCGAGCTCTTTCTATCCACAGTCTTATAGCGTTGTAGCTGTTTTAACTCTGCTGTAAACTCGACTTGTTGGATAGTTCGGGATTATAGCGCGGGCATGATTCAGTTCTTCTGCGCAGAGCGTCGTGGTGTGCGCTCTGTTGGTTTTGTAGCAGAAGCGTAACATATATGCCACAATGCGTTGCAGTTTGTGAAACGCGTTGCTATGTCTGCATGTGTATAATTCGTCCCCAAGTGCGCTAGGTGTGATTAGCAAGCTTACATGCTTAGCCTTTCTCTCAAGATTGCTGGGTTCTATGTTGGGTGCCTTCGTCCATTTGTCTGGAGATCCATGCAGAAATAATGGTCCATATAACCACAAAGTGTGATCTGCCAATCTGCTTGCTGCGATCCCTCTCGACAAGACATCGGCTGCGTTGTTGGCCGATGACACATGATGCCATTGTGACTGGTTTTGTTAACGCCTGGATTTTGGCTATTCCACTTGCCAAAGGTATGGTATTTTGATGATGATGATGATGTTTTATCCAGGATAGCACAACGGTGGAATCACTCCAAAGCATCCTGAAACCGTGTTAATGTCCATGTGCAGATCCTTTCGGACTCGGTTTGTGAGCTCGGCACCAAGGACCGCAGCGCATAGTTCTAACCGTGGTAGTAATTGTTTGGATGTCGGCGTCACACGTGATTTGGAACAGAGCAGTCTTACTGACACTTGGTTGTTTTTGTATGTAGCGCGTACATATACTGCTGCGCCATATGCTCGTTCTGATGCATCTACAAACGTATGGAGTTCTTGGGTAACTGGAATTTTACCATCGTAGATATGCCGGGGAATTTGCATCTTGTTCAATGTTTGTAGGTCGTCCCGGTATTCTTTCCAGTCGGTTTGGTGTTGTAATGGTAATTCGTCATCCCAATCCCGTTTGAGCTCCCAAAGTTGTTGCATGAAGATTTTTGCCTTTGATACCACCGGTGGAAAGAGTCCTAGAGGGTCAGAGATTTGGGCCAGTTCGGAACATACCACCCGTTTGGTGATACGTGTAGCCTGGCTTTTCTGTGTTCGTCCACACAATTTATCCTTCTTCGGCATCCAGATGAGACCCAGAGTTTTCACGCTGTAGTGCTCTAGTGTCTCTCCCCTAGTTTTACATCGCTTACAATATCCTCTTTGGGGATTCCTTGGAGAAGTTGCTCATTGTTAGAACACCACTTGCGCAATTTGAATCCGGACGGTAGCAATATCTTATTTAGTTCTTGTCGAACATGAATTGCCTCAGGAATAGTGTTTGCTCCAGTTAGACAGTCGTCAACGTAGAAATCGGTTTTTAATGTTGATGATCCTACTGGTAGTCTGTCTTTGCATTGTGTTGCCAATCCAGACATTTCGTAGCTAGGAACGGAGCAGCTGTTGTCCCATATGTGACTGTTTTCAGGCGATAGTACCTGATCTCTTCGGACGGATTGTTTCTCCAGACTATCATCTGATGGAATTGATCCTCCGGATTCATCCACACTTGCCGGTACATCTTTTCTATGTCCGCTGTAAATACGTACTTATGAATTCGAAATCGTAGCAGAATGGACATAAGTTCGCTCTGAACTGTGGGTCCAGCCTGCAGAATGTCGTTCAAAGATTTCCCGCTTGTTGATTTGCATGAGGCATCGAATACTCCCCGAAGCTTTGTGGTGGTGCTCTCAGGTTTGAGTACACAATGATGTGGAATGAAGTAGTGCTTTTGCGAACCTTTGATGCTGGCACAATCTTCATATGTCCTAGTCCTTCATACTCTTCCATGAAGTCCACATAACTCTTCCAAGTTTCTGTTGAGCTTCGCCGCTCCAACGCTAGGAATCTTTTTGTTGCGGTTTCCAAAGACTCCCCCAGGGCTGAAGGGTGTTCGGAAAATGGGAGCTTTACAATAAACCGGCCGTCTGAAGCTGTCTGAAGATTTTCTATAAAATGAGCTTCGCACCGTACTTCTACTGGAGTGCGTGGTTTGTCTTCCGTCTCTAGATTGTCCAGAGTCCAGAATCTTTCCATGAGCTCGTTGACTCCGTTGCACAAATGGGTGAGAAACTGTGGGCAGATTTGACTTTTCCTGCCACAATCCATCCCAGTTTCGTGTTTTGTATCAACGGGCCTCCTGTCCTTTGCTGCTGTTGATCTGGTAACAGCAACGAGTAGTAATGCTCGGCTCCGATAAGCATGTCGATTTTGCCTGGCTTATGGAAGTTTGGATCTGCCAGTGAGATCTTGCTTGGTACGTTTAAAGCTCTCTGGAATCGAGGGCCTGAGCTGGTTGATCAACTATTATCTGTGGTAATACGAAAGCTTCACTTCTTTGCGTAAAACCATTGTGAAGGGATTTCATGAGCACATTTACTCGTGCTCTGCTGGTCTTTGATTGACCTCCAATTCCTTCGATCCGTAATGTTGTGTCTTTTTAGTTTGAGTGACTACATTGATGCCATTCGTTCAGAGATCAAGTTTATCTGTGATCCTGAATCAAGCAGTGCTCTGAAATTAGCAACCTGCCCGTTGTTGGCATCTACTGCCACCTTTGCTGTGGCCAGTAGATTGTAACTATTGTTACTTGCTGCACCAACCGTCGGGCCTCTTGATTCTGTAGCTGCGCCCGATGCTGTTTCCAAATGTAGCATCGTTTTGTGCTTCTTGTCACATTTGAAGCAGTTTCGACCTGGGCATGCGTTTGTTTTGTGATTTGTTCTAAAACAATTAACGCACATTTTTTGTTTTTGTACCCAATTTAGTCGTTCTGATGGAGATTTGGAGCGAAATTCTTCGCATCCGTAGAGCCAATGGCTTGCTTTCTTGCAGAATGTGCATAAGGGTGCTCGTGCTCTCCCTGTGTTTGCTGATGAATATGTCGTGCCTTTTGGCTCTCTCCTTGATGCTGGTGGCTTCTTACTGGTTCCTAAAACTCGAATTCTTTTGCTCCAAGGACTGAAGCATCGTGTCCAGCGCCTGAATGTCCTTTGAGCTTCCCAATGGTTGCTCATACAAGGCCTTATTTGTAACATCCAGTTTATTTCTGATCATGGCAATCAATTTTGGATCCCAGGTAGATATATTGATGCCCAATCCCTTTAGTGATGCAAGGGATTCTATGGTTGTTATGTACAACTCTTTTAATGACTTGGGGTCGTCATTAATTGTTTGATGATTGAGGAAGCGGTTTAGTACTGTATTCGAAACATCTCTGGGATTGTTGTATGCGTCAACTAGTATTTCCCAAGCGGCTTCATAATTTTCTTCCTTTAGATCGATATGTCGGATCAATCTTTCTGCCTCGCCGGTAACGGTGGTTTTAAGATACCACATCTTTTTCACCGTAGGCATGTTGGTTTCATGAACCAAGCATGAGAACAGATCGAAAAACTGGGTCCATTTTAATAGATCCCCATTAAACTTTGAGATGCTGATGCGTGGAAGCTGCACGTTATCCGTGTTTGGTGTGGCTGATTTTGCCAATGGACCTTACTTTCCAGTGTTAGGTAGGATTCCATGTCATATCCTCCTTCCACTGGGTCCTCGTATTACTCATGAATTGTGAAGTGGACTTCCTGTGCTTGAGTCCATAGTGATTTTATCAAATCACTTGATGTGCGTCCTTCCGCCTCTGAAAGTTGTTTCAGATTGCGTTTAGGAAAGCAAGTTGCTGTAATCCTTCGGGGACTGCTGGATCAGATCGCTTTCGTTGGGAACTACTGGAGGTTCCTTATGATTTTCTTTAGAGACGATTTGACGTTCCCCACGAACGCTAGATGTCTGCGATAGCTTGTCAATGCATTCGGTAAAAATCGTAATGCATTGCTTACATGTTGTATGTAAGTCTTCATGGAAATTTACATATTCATCCGTTTTGTCTGTTTTGGCTTGAAAATAAGAGGCCGTTTGCTTTCGTTCTTGGAAATCTTTTTACAGTTCCGAATGCACCTCGATATTTCTTCACCAATCTTTGCTGCACATCCATTGCCATTGTAGCGGCAGCTTCTTCCTCCATTTGTGTATCCATTCTATCTGTTTGTACTTATTACTTTTGATCCGTTGGGAGTGTTTTATTTGCTTTGCAGCTGGATACGCTCCGAATCGCAATCGTTTTCGGTCAGAAAAGTGATAGTACAGGTGATGTGTTGGATGGAGGGATTTGTGCTGTTTCCAATCTATAGAGCGCATGAAACAACAAAAATGTATTGCCTCGGTGGTAATCGAATTCTATAGCTGTTTTTCTGTTGGCTGATAACCTGAATATGTCAGATTTGCCAAAGTGATACTTATTGGTAGGAGATGCTACCGTAAGTGTATGGCCTGATGCCAAATTTTTAATGAAGATGTCCTGTTGACTGCTTCAATCTGATGTCCAGATCGAATCCTTTCACTGTAGCTTGTCTGACAGTTTGAAGGGATGACCAAGGTCGGGGTCATCAAGTGTTAATGTGTGTGTGTGTGTAGGAAGCTGGGTTGCATACGGTACATAAACCGTCTACAGTTTGGTCGCCGCAACTAGAACTTGAACCAGTTGGACTGCGGGTGGGTATCCTACGGTGCGCAAGGGAGGGTCTGAAGACACGGTGGCAGCCTCTGATGATTGCGATGGAAGATGAGTGACAGGCAGTTATGGTACTGTTTCTGATACTGACTTTATTGATAAAATTGATTCTTATTTATAGGTAACAAAAGGTACAACAGTGCTGAGTCTGTAAAAATATATGTTTGTGTATTATGGATAATTTTAGTGTCTGGTGGGCAATTGCGACATTTTGATGGTCAGCAATTGCACCGCTGTCTTCGCCCTCTGCGGAGAGAGTGCACTGTCAGCAGAACCCACTGCAGTGGCTAGTGTTTTGTCGTGAGGTATTATATGTCACTGTGTCACGGTGTCGCTGTGTTATGCCAACGGGTATTATTAACTATTAATTAAGCATATTTCTGCAACTGAACACATCCAAAAAACATTCCAAAAACATCGCCCTCGGCAACTCATGCACGCAGCCGTGGAGTCCGTCCACCTTTGCAGCCTTGCAAGGGGAGAATGTTCAGGGCAGCAGCTGTAACAGGGCAACCGCGCTATTAGCACCCCAGGCTTACAGCCTGCGCTCAGTTAACAGCTAGCTACATCGCCCTCTACCTCGCCCTCGCTCTCTCGCTTCTGTGCGCTCTTACGATCAGCACGTCGCCGACTGTTGTCTTAGCATGTAAGCTAGAATCAGTTACGTTTCCCACCCCGCTACAAGCTGCCGTCGTGCACATACGCGCGCCTACAATCTACATATATACGAAAATACATGGAACATATTTATTGGAACCACTCTGACTTCTTCATTTGGATATTTTCCCACTCGTCGCTGGATACCCGCTCCGGTGATCCGCCCTCCTACAAACACAGGTGTTCATTTATGCAAAGTAATAGCTCAGTGGGGCAGCGAAGCTATTCTAAGTCAGCGCGATATTTGTGATTGGAATGGTTTGAAGGGTTCATTGATCGACGAATTTGGGGTGAAGGTGTCATCAGCTGAGATACATCGTAGGCTAGGGAAGCGGCAGAAGAGGAAGAACGAAACGTTGCACGAGTATCTGTACGCTCTGATGGAGTTGGCAAAGCCAATCGATATGGATGACGAAAGTTTGATTGAATATTTTGTCAGCGGTATTCCAGATTCTAGTGCAAACAAGGCTTTACTGTATCAGGCTAGAAATATGAGGCAATTGAAAGTGCTAATCGAGGCATACCAGAAAATGGCAGGGTCTGTGAGATCACAAATCATCCGAAAAGTTTAAAAAGTGTTTTAGCTGCGGAGATAAGTCGCATATTAAGCGGGATTGTCCAAAGAGAGATAACAGGTGTTTCTGATGAAACCAGCTAGGACATAGGGCTGCTCAATGCAAGGTCGAGATGACAATTAAACAGGAGAAAGCAACCAATCTAGTTCTGGAGAAGGTTAGGACAAAGCCATCAAGCACTCCGTTCACTCCGTCAGGATTTGAGTTGAAAAGTAGTAGGAAAAGTAGGAAAAGTAGTGTTTAAAGGATTGGTCGATACAGGTTCAGATTTGTGTCTCTTAAGCGGGAAAACTGGCAGGACATGGAAAATGCTTAACGGGAATTGGTGAAAGCCAAATTATGACTTTTGGTAGCATCACAATACCTGTGCAGATTGATGACATTGACTTAATAGTAGAATTTCACGTAATTGCGGACGAGGACATGGCATTCGATGCTATATTGGGTAGAACAGCATCTGTCAAGTAAGTACTATACGCAATGTTCCAGAACATGGAGATTAAAGGGAAAATGTTCATTCATGTACGGAGTTTTTGAATGAGTTTCAGAGTTTGTGTTTGGTGAGCAGAGTGAGGCTATAGATTTTTATTTGTTGCATCTGCCCTATTCAGAGAGAGGTCAAATAAGAAAGATAATTGAAGAATACAAGCCGAGTCGAAATGTGCATTGCCCTATGGAGATGAAAATTGTGCTAACGTATGATTTACCTGTGTATCAGCATCCTAGGCGTATGGCTTGTAGCGAGCAGAACATAGTAGACAAGAAGATAATCAAGCCCAGTACATCAGAATATAACTCTCCGACTGTATTAGTACCAAAGAAGAATGGGCAGAAACGTCTGCTGCGATTATCGCAAGTTAAATGAGAAAATAGTGCGAGATAACTTTCCGATGGTACAGATGCAGGATGTTATTGAGAAATTGCAAGGAGCTTTGATTTTTACTGCATTAGATTTAACTAACACTTATTTCCACGTACCAGTTGAAGTTCAGTCACAAAAAGTATACATCATTTGTAATGCAGAAAGGACAATATGAGTTCCTATTTGTACCATTTGGGATTTCGAATTCGCCAGCAATCTTCACCCGTTTCATAGTCGCGGTAACGAGAGAATTGGTTCAGAAGGGTGACGCTGTAGTATATATGGATGATTTCATTATACCAAGTAGGGATGTTAAGGAAGGCTTATAGAATTTGAAAAGAGTGCTGGAAGTGGCAGGAAAGAATGGTTTGAAGATAAACTGGAGTAAAGGTCAAATTTTGCAAAGTAAAGTCGATTTCTTGGGGTATGTTATACAAAGTGATACCATAACACCCGGTAACGAGAAAACGCAGTGTGAAGCAAACTTTCCGATCCCAAAGGATAAAAAGGCTATACAACGATTCATTGGGCTGACTTGGTATTTCAGGAAGTTCGTTGAAGGATACGCAGTCATAGCCAGGCCATTGTCAGATTTGTTGAGAAAGGATTCTAAGTTCGAGTTCACGGAGTCGCAGCGATTAGCATTCGAGCAATTGTAAGCCGCTCTCACTAGAAATCAGTTTTACGATTGTACAACCCTAAATTATCTACGGAGAGACTTACGGATGCATCTAACTTAGGTTTTGGGGCTGTCTTGTTACAAAAGGCCCCAGAAGATGGTCAGTTGCACCCAGTGATGTATGTGAGTAAGAAAACAAAGTCATGTGAGGAAAACTTTCATTCATACGAACTTGAAGTTCTAGCAGTGATAGGAGCATGTTCTGTATGTTCTGGGACTGAAATTTAAAATCATTACGGATTGTAACGCGTTCGCCATGACGATGAAAAAAAGAAAGACGTTCCATTAAGAGTATCTAGGTAGGCGATGTATCTGCAGGACTACGACTACGAAATAGAACATCGTTCAGGATCGAAGATGCGACACGTAGACGCACTCAGTCGAGTTGATTGTTACTTATTGACAGAGAATGTTATGCACAGGCTTAAAGATGCACAGTGTGCAGATGAATAGACAAGGGTGGTTAGGAATCTGGTGGAGAAGCAGGGATGCAAGGATTATTATATAGCAAACCAAATCTTATTCAAAGATCTAAACCGAGAGTTAGTTGTTCCATCTCAAATGGAAACCGAAATTATACAGATTTTTCAAAGGTAGGGACATCGGTGAAGAAAACACAGGATCTGGTGGAGAAATCTTACTTTGTTCCTAAGCTAAGAGATAAAGTAGAAAGAGTGGTAGGCGGTTGTGTGCAGTGTATCTTAGTTAATACAAAAGCGGTCAGACAAGAAGGGTACTTAACTCCCATTGACAAGGGTGATAAACCATTAGTTACCTATCACACAGACCACGTCGGAACGATGGGAATTACAAAGAAAAGATACAATCACATTGTGGTAGTTGTCGATGCATTTTCAAAATTCGTTTGGTTGTACCCCACACGTAGTACTGGAGTAGAGGAGGTGTTGAACTGTTTAGAAAGGCAGGCAGTATTATTTGGTAACCCATTTAGAATTGTCACTGATCGTGGCGCAGCTTTTACATCGCACTTATTCAAAGAGTACTGTGACAAACAGAAGATACAGCATTTGTTAATAGCTACAGGTGTACCTAGAGGCAATGGACAGGTCGAGAGAATGCACAAAATAGTAGTGCTGATGCTGTCAAAGATGAGTTTAGAAAATCCAGGGAATTGGTATAGGCACGTGGGTAGAGTGCAACAAATAATTAATGTCGAACCTAGGAGTACCAAAGTCACCCCTTTAAAACTCCTAACTGGAGTAGGGAGCTAGACGAAGAGCGTGAGCAGTTAAGGAAAGAGGCTAGGGACAATATTCAGTCGTTTGCAGGATGAAAATAAACGATCCTTTGATAAAAAGAGAAAGGATGAAAAGCTCAATGACTTAGTTTCAATCAGGCGGACCCAATATGGTTGTTAATGTGTATGTGTGTGTAGGAAGCTGGGTTGTATACGGTACATAAACCGTCTACAGTTTGGTCGTCGCAACTAGAACTTGAACCAGTTGGACTGCGGAGTGGGTATCCTACGGTGCGCAAAATGAGGATCTGAAGACACGGCGACAGCCTCTGATGATTGCGATGGGAAAAATGAGTGACAAGCTGTTGTGGTACTGTTTCTGATACTGAGTTTTATTGAACAAACGCAACTCCTTATTGTGGCGCGGTTCTTGGTTTACTTTTATTAACTTCTTTATTTCACGTCTTTTCTCTCTTCTTGTCGATCGTCGAATGACTCGCTTCAGACTTATCGCAGTATCATATCGCAGTATAATATCGCATAAAACTTATCGCAGTATAATATCGGTAAGGGCTAATATGGGGTTGGTTAGGGTTAACATGTGTTGCCTTACATTATATAGCTAGCAGTGGTACTCTTATTGTATGGGAAGGAACGCACAGGCTCCTTGTGAGTGTATTTTTAGATAGGGTGAACTTACTCTGTGCGGGGGTTACATTTCAGTGCATTTATTTAGGTACTTGGCAGCAATAAAGTAGATAGTTTATTGCTTGATCCCTTTTGGTGGGTTCGAGTTTACAAGTGCTATTATCTATTCTTAGTTGCTAATGTAATTTGTTTGTCGTCATATTCATTCACATGAAGTGACATGGACAATTTTATTTATGAGTATTTGTGTATGAGATTGCACTGTATATTCTGTAATATTAATTAAGTATATGTCTGTGACTGAACAATGGTGTTGGTTTGAAGTTGAGGGAAAGTTTCTGGGCTTTATAAGGGGGTCAAGATTCACAAGCACGGCCAGTATGATGTAGAGAGAGAGGAGAAGGCCCTTTTAAAAACATATACGGGCGCCGAATTCATGAAGGAGTTCGGGGCGAACTCCATGTGAGGATTGCCGAGTGTGGGATTTGGTAGGAAGCCACAGAGAGCAACAAAGTCTGTAGAGATAACAGAGCAAGTAACAGAGAGAGAGACTAGAAGCGGCCGTCGAACAAAAAGAGGAGAGAACACAGCCTCAACGATCGACGCCATTTAATTCGGTACCAAAGTCGCACTCGAACACACGCAAATTACGAGCGCAATTATTTCTACTTATTTTATTACAGTTAAAGCACAGCGACCATTGTAATCATAACTAATCTTACATAATATTCATAAATAAAGACTAATTATAATAAAACCTGGCGTCCTGGACTAAAGTATCACTACGGAAAACCCGGGGCCACAATTTTTAGGGGGCTCAGCCGGAGATTTGAACGATTACAAACGGAAAGTCATCAAACTAAAGTTGTGTCTTACAAATATTGCGAAAACTCAGTGAATTGTTGTGCTGTTGTTTGAAATATTCTCTGGAAATCTCCAAAACCCGGGCAGCAGAGTTTTTGGAGATTTCTTCCAGAATGTTCCAAACAACAAATCTATCAAAAAGTACGTTTGGTTCGAAGCCTAAATGTGGTGTTGTGTTATTGTTTTTGCTTCGCGTCTGCGCAGAGTTCTATCAAAGACAACACCCACCCATGGCTACCTGAAGAACGCCGACCAGTCTTCGACTACGTCCAGCGATGAGTGGCTAAATCTTCTCCTTAATACCCACTACTATGGCTGCGATGAAAACAGACCCAACTACTTTGCGCCTCCTTCTGTCGCCTCAAATGCTATGCTGAACCTGCTAAGCCAGGAAAACATTTCCTGGGTGATCAAAAGCTTTAAAGCTTGACTCCCGGATGGTGAGCCTAATCGATCAGATGCTACAATGCACCACCAGGACCACCAGATTTGCCAGCAGAAGAACTCCGCAGGGCAGAGAAGAAAAGAGGTTGCAATACTTTCCGCCTGTTGAGGAACGCAGACGATATTCTTGACTTCTCATATTTAGAAATAAGTCCATCGCTAAGCGACGAAGCAATCGGGAAAAGGGAGCAAGAGGAGAATGGAAGAGACGAAAAAATCTGTATACACACATATTCTTTTCGCCGCTGCGACGGCATTTTCAGTACCAAATAGACATCGAACTGGACAAGAACAAAATAAATACAGTCCACTAAAATCAAATCCCTCGAGCATATTATTCGCGAGCATTCTTTGGTCATTCGAGACGGATTCTTGAACGGTTTTGTGTGCTTTTGGCTCGACTTCTTTTCGCGGAGTTGAGTTAGTAGAAATTTCTAGACGAAACCGCCCGCACGCATACTTTGTACCGCCGCATCATCGACACCCCCGCTGTTCATATACTTGTAATATAACCACCAATATTCAATAACCAATATAAATAAATAAGCTCAATATATAAAACGATTATACAGTCCACTAATTCATAACCAGTACTCATTGAAAATTGTTTACAATGTAACAATTAAAGGCATTGGTAAAAGCCCGTTTCAGACTCAAGGCCATTATCACACGCGCATTGGCTTGGGCTGAACGGGAAGAACCAACTACAACGGCGGAGGTCACCTCACGGATGGAACTGCTCAATCGGCTTGGAAAGAGTTCTCACAACTTGAGACTCCATAGCCCTTCTCGAACACGTGGATGGGTATGGGGATCCAGAGAAAGACAATGGACTCTACGAGGAAAAGTATCTATTGGCACATGCAATTATTTTGGAAAAAAAAGGGTTAGTACAACCAACTACAACTACAACGATCAACGGGGATGGCAGCAGAGAGCTTCATCTAAACAACGACGCAGTACTCAGTCTGCTACAACAGCTTTTTGAACAGTTAGCTGCAAACCAGAACACGACGAACATGTCTATGCAAGCTGCTGGAGAGAGCGAGAGCGGCGAGTTTAGAGGAGCGGCGAATTCGAATTCGGCAGTTGGTGCGGTCACACCAATACAAAGCGAATTGCCAAAACGGTTCGCTGGCAACTACACAGAGTGGCCAGCTTTTCAGGATATATATGAAAGTACAATTCATAGCAAGCAGCATTTGACGAACACACAGAAATTTCATCATTTGAAAACACTACTTATCGATGAGGCTGCCAACTTGATACGACAAACGAATTGTAAATCAAACGGGACGCGACTGTTGGATTATATATCTAGCACTGGAGAAACTTGATGCCGACACGAGGCGCAGGTGGATTGAACGCAGTATGGATAAAGACTCACCCACTCTCGACGACTTCTTCAAGTTCTTGGATGATCGTTGCGAGGAATTGGAACTAAGCAAAGGGGAGCCTGCGTCTGCAGGGAAAACAGTAACTCAAGGGGACAAATCAAAAAGGTTCACACACTCGATGGTGGCAGTTGAAGGCAGCAACTGCACCAAATGCCATTCGACAGAACACATTCTGTATGGCTGTCCACAATTTCTGGATATGACAGGTTTGCAAAGGCAATCTTTTGTAAAAGATAAAAATCTATGCTATAACTGTTTGAAGGCTGGTCATTTGAGCAACAAGTGTAAATCAAAATTCACATGTAAACAGTGCAAAGGTCACCACCACTCACTACTCCATTTAGTAGATACTACATCGGGTATTATCGGGACCTTTGATCAAACAAAGGGAGAGAATCAGAGCAATTCAAACGCGCATTATAACACTGCGGTGACTTGGAGTCACATTGCCCAAGCAGAGGGCCCACCATCGATTGTATGTGCGCAAGGCACTGCACAATCTACTCAAGCAAAAGGATTGAACAGAAGCACATTACCCACGGCCATGGTTTATGTTAAAACGCAAATGGGGACTACATAACATGTCGCCTCTTATTGGATACTGGCTCAGAACTCTCGTATGTATCGGAACGTTGCATTCACGCTCTTGGGTTGTCACGTTCACAATCACGCATCCTTGTTTCGGGAATATCTTCAGTGAAAGCTGACACCACAAGGGGATTCAACACACTTCACATCAAGTCCCGGATTTCTGAGGATCATTTGACTGTAAACGCCCATGTACTTGGCAGAATCACTTCATCATTGGGAAGGCAAAACATTGATGCATCGGCACTCGATGTGTTTAGTGATCTTCAATTGGCTGACACACACTTCTGCACAATCGCACCAATTGACATACTATTGGGTAGCGAACACGTATGGTCTACATTTACAAGGAAGATGTATGACAGCAAGAGCAATCTTATCGCCATTTCATCAGTTTTGGATGGGTTATTACGGCACTCATGACACCGCAAGCAAGCAACGCAATTGCACTAACAACAACATTGGATATGGATGCTTCGCTACAGAAGTTTTGGGAGCTGGAGAACGTCGACTGCACGACCAAACTTGAACCCCAAGATGAACAGGTCGAGAAACATTTTCTCACCACACACACTCGCGATGAAAAGGGGAAGTATATCGTGGAGCTTCCATTCCACACCACACACCCTGAATTTGGAGATACTCTACAAGGAGCTCTCAAGCGTTTCAAATCGGTTGACATTTCATGCGAGAATATCAGACTTTGGGACACATGCGACAACTGCCAACGGAAGAAATCACCTCTGGGCAACATTTCTACATGCCACACCACCTGTGTTGGGTCGAAAACTCCGAGTAGTTTTCGACGGGTCATTCCGCGACGCCAATGGTAAGGCTTTGAACGACACTCTCTTTACAGGGCCCAGCATTCAACGCGATCTATTTGCTGTGTGCCTGCGCTTCAGAATGTACAAATTCGTATTCTCAGCGGATATTGTGAAAATGTTCCGCCAAATATGGGTCTGCAATAAGCATCGAGATTTTCAGTGAATCGTTTGGAGAGAAGATCCAACCGATCCAATCAAGCACTTTCAACTATGTACCGTCACCTACGGAACTTCATGTGCGCCATTCCTAGTTCGGGTGTTGCAACAACTGGCTTCGGATCATCATCATGAATTTCCGAATGCTGCGAAAATCTTACTGGAAGATTTCTATGTTGATGATGTTCTTACTGGATCAAACAGTGAGGATGAGCTACTACGGAACCGGAACGAACTTATACAACTAATGTCCTGTGCCAAGCTAGAGCTCGGGAAATGGGTATCCAATACCAAAGGCATAACAGAGGATACCGACGCCTCCACACAACCAACTCAATGGTCACCAGTAAAGGTTCTGGGACTCTACTGGCATCCTGGAAAGGACACGCTAACATACAATGTGGGTCTATCTGCAAATCCTAACTGCACAAAAAGACAAGTCTTGTCCGATGTTTCACGGATATTCGACCCACTTGGACTCTTGGCACCCGTAGTGGTTCAGTTCAAGATTCTTTTTCAACGACTATGGCTACTCAATCTGGATTGGGATGATCCACTTCCAACAAAACTGGCGGACAATTGGCTGAAGTGGCGAGCTGACCTCGACACATTGCAGCAGTTTCAACTACCACGTTTGGTTGTCAACGACGCAGACAACATCGAGTTGCACGGATTCTCCGATGCTTCTATCAAGGCATACGCTGCTGTAGTTTACAGCAGAGTAATACACGACGACGGCTCTGTGTCCGTATCTTTAGTGGCTGCAAAGACAAGGGTGGCTCCACTCAAGCAGCAATCCTTGCCACGCCTGGAGCTTTGCGGAGCACTTCTTCTGAGCCAACTCATACGATCAATTAAGGCTAGATTACGACACAGAGATACAACTGTATATGCATGGTGCGACTCTACAATTGTTCTATCGTGGCTATCATATGCACCAGCCCAGCTGAAGACGTTTGTTGGGAATCGAACCTCGGAAATTCTGGATTCCAATTCATGCCATGCTTGGCGTCATGTGGACTCCAAAACAAACCCAGCTGACTGTGCGTTTAGGGGGCCTCATGGCTGCCGACCTCATCGACTTTCGGCTGTGGTGGACTGGTCCTTCATGGCTACGTGACAACGATCAATTCTTGGTAAAGTTGAACAACTCAAAGTTTTACGTTACTCTTTCAGAAAATGGCATACAAAACGAAGTCAAAACCAATTGTTTGTCTACATTGGTCGAATCAAAATTGGATAATCCACTGGAAGAACTAATAGCCCGAGTCTCCTCCTGGCAGAAGCTGGTGCACACTATTGGCTATGTTCTTCGCTTCATCCAACGCACAAAACATCTCGGGACAGGAGCTCCCAATCTCTTACATTTCATGAGATCAGGACTGCACGGATTCTGTGTTTGCGTTACGCGCAAACCTGCTTTCAAGATGACTACCAATTGCTACTTGTCAAGAAGCCATTACGGAGCCGATCGCAGCTTGCGAAACTGTCACCAATCATTGACAAAGACAATCTACTCAGGGTCGGCGGACGATTGCATCACTCTCAATTGCCAGCAGAGGCGAAACATCCAGTTTTGCTCCCAAAGACTCATCGCATCACGAAACTGATTTTGGAACACGAGCACCGGGTCAACCTCCACCCTGGTGTTTCTGCACTCTTCGTAATTGTTCGGCAAAGGTTCTGGATATTTGGCCTGTTTTCGACAAAGACAGCATTCATCACAGCAACGAATGGCTGATCTACCCAGCATTCGTATCACTTAAGCACTGCCATTTGTCAACACCGGTTGCGACTATGCTGGACCAATCCTTCTCCAAGGATGGCAAGGTTCGCAAACCACGTATAAGCAAGGGCTATATATGCCTATTCGTTTGCCTGGTCACATCGGCAATACATTTGGAACTTGCCACGGATCTCACCACTGAAACATTCCTGGCTGCACTGCGGCGCTTCATATCTCTACGTGGCAAGTGTGGCAAAATCTACAGTGACAACGGCACAAATTTCATCGGCGCGAAACGCTCACTCGATGAAATGCAAAGCCCTACTGGCGTCACAGCAACACACCGACCTGGTTACTCATGCCCTGGCGGATGAAGGCATCAATGGGTATTCATTCCGCCTGGTTCACCTCATTGGGGTGGAAAATGGGAATCGGCAGTTCGATCGGTTAAACTGCACCTTCGACGAGTCGTCGGAACCTCAACGCTTACATTTGAGCAGATGCGTACCCTACTTGCGCAAGTCAGCGCAGTGGTCAACTCACGTCCTCTATGCTACACACCGGATACTGAGGTCAACTATTTATCGCCGGCTCACTTCTTAATTGGACGACCATTCACCACCATACCGGAGGCTGGCTTGGGTCACATTCCTGTGGGTCGATTGGGGTACTGGCAGAGTATCCAGTCCATGTACCAAGCTTTCTGGAAACAATGGCATCAGGAGTACCTGACCACTCTGCAACAGCGTCCAAAGTGGACCACGTCAATCCCTAACATCTCGATCGGGGACGTTGTGCTTGTTAAGGAGTCCAACAGCCCACCGGCTTCATGGCAAATTGCACGAGTTATAGAAGCCTATCCAGGAAAGGACGAACTGGTTCGAGCAGTCAAGCTCAAGACCGCATCTGGAGAATTAATCCGACCAATTACTAAAATTGCGGTATTGCCCAGGGCGTGTTTCAGGGCGGGCCGGGATGTTGAGGAACGCAGACGATATTCTTGACTTCTCATATTTAGAAATAAGTCCATCGCTAAGCGACGAAGCAATCGGGAAAAGGGAGCAAGAGGAGAATGGAAGAGACGAAAAAATCTGTATACACACATATTCTTTTCGCCGCTGCGACGGCATTTTCAGTACCAAATAGACATCGAACTGGACAAGAACAAAATAAATACAGTCCACTAAAATCAAATCCCTCGAGCATATTATTCGCGAACACCGCCCCCTCAGAATGAGAGAAGCCAAACTGTGGAAAGTATCCGCGGTTGGGCACTCGGGAATCCTGACGAGACTCCCGCAATTACCGGAGAGGACAAATTATTGTATCCCTAGTGATCACCTCTCGCGGCCTTTCCAGGTATCAATCCCACTTAGGGAGGACTGGGAGATGGGCGAACCATGCCTGCAAATGCGGTCCACTTCTACACTGATGGCTCAAAGTTAGACGGCCGCGTGGGATTCGGAGTCTACTGTAACGAGCTGAACATCTGTTATTGCTTCAGGCTCCCGGATCGCTGTAGTGTATTCCAAGCGGAGGTTGTGGCCATTAAGGAGGCCATTTCTATTGTCTCCAAGCTACTCCTAGACACGCACTTAGTGTGTGTCTTCTCGGACAGCCAATCAGCTATTAAAGCTTCAGGCCCAATATCGTCGAATTCAGCGACTGTAAACGACTGCCGCAGGCATGAATTCGCAGAGCTGTTAGATCTCTTCCTTATATGGGTCCCCGATCACAGAGACATCGAGGGGAACGATGCCGCCGACGAGCTAGCCAGGCAGGGCACTACGATTCCTCTCTTATCAGAGAGGGAGCAGTAGCGAAGCCTTTGGCTACGTGCAGGCTTCTCACGCACGAATTATTTGAGCATAGTGCAAATGGGAGATGGCAGCAAACCATTTCCTGTAAAGTCTCGAAATCGATATGGCCATATCGATCGAAGAAGTGCTCGGCAGAGCTGTATAGACTCAGCAAAGCACAGGGCTCTGCAGTTACTCGAGCCATCACGGGACACTGGCAGATCGGCACTCACGCCAAAAGACTGTTATCCCTCCTCCCCGGCTACCGCCTTAACCTAACCTAACCACCTAGGGGCGACTAGCTAATGCTCCTATGTCATATAATGCCAAGTTTTCTTTGTTACCGACAAAACGCTCGCAGTTTGTGTAGACTTATGTTCGCTATCTGCATCAAACGAATTTTCATGCCGGCCCACGAGCCCTTGTGAGTATCCTTAGGCAGCGTGGATATTAAACGCTCAGGAGGTCTGCCATGCGACAGTCTGCAAGCATCGACTCCAGAACCAAAGGATGGACAATTTACCCGCAGAGCAGCTCTCCGCCCATCCGAGGATCGAGGCGGTGCTTAACTCGCTACCGCTAGGACCACTAAGGCCAGACCCAAGCGACGGAGATGCGCTGACTCCCGGGCACCTGCTGAGCACCTGCTCATTGCACACCCAGGACCCCAGACCAGGAGGGCTCAGTCTTGGTATCGTCAGCCAGGCGAATGTTCGCAATTGATAGCAATTGTCCCGGAGTATGTCCTGTTAGTGCAAATACGAAGCATGTTAATGGTAAGGCTGAGTTGAGTTGTAAATTCGAACTGTTTTATTTTCTAAACTTATGCACTATATATAGGATGCTATCTAATCTATTTACAAATAACACCAACGCTAAGAAAAGGAGGGATGTGCGGCACTTGTTCCAACGCTCATCCCTTCTAATGACACCTACTGCATGCATACCGCATGTGTTAATAGATTTGGGTTCGACGCGACTGTCGAACCGCTCATTATTCTATGTGTCCTTTTTCTCAAGTGGCATCCTTCAAATGGACTGTATTGTTTATAGGATGGCCTGTGTTGATTCCTGTTCATGTTCATGAACATCTTGCCCGCGGTCCGCTAGAGATGTGATTACTGCGGGTTTGTTGGCCTCCTTCAAGTAGACTGTATTTTGTTTATGACGTGACCTGCTGTCGGGTTCTGTTCATGTTCATGAATACCTTGCCCGCGGCCCGCCAGCGTAGTGATTACTGCGGCGTAACCAGGTGTCCAGTTCTACTTATGTTCTGAACATTTTGCCGGCCAGGATTGTCCGTCAGGGCTATGGTGACTGTATTATCCGATTCGCATATCTTTCTTAGATACATAATCAATAGTACCAGAATAATGATGATAATAAGTGATAGTGTGAAAGATCCGCTGTACCTGTGTACTGGGTGGAAGTCGAGTCCTCTAAGATGAATATTCTCTTTTTTTATTTCCTTAATCCGCCTTTGGAACTCATTAATCTCCCTTCTGTTATCGATTACTCTTGATCTCAGTGGTTTAAGGGTAAATTCTGAGATTTCTGCGCTTTCCTTCGTTAACGGAATGGTAACTGATTTCGACGATTCACTCTCTATCTTCATTGGCGAAAACAGCGTAGTTCCTCCGGACTGAACTGTACATCCATCTTGTAGAAAAGTACCCTTGTCGTGGTAGGTATTTCATTATCTCATGATTCCCGTTGCATTGTATATATGCAGACATCTGTCTTGTTAAACGTTCTAAAGGGCTAGTCGTTGTCCTTTTTCAGCTTTACCCAAAAGGTATTGGTGTGGCTTCAATAAACGGGCATTGGTAAAGTGCCGGACGGCTTCAGAGGTGCTATTTCGCACGCATCATCATTTGCATTGGCCCATGGCCAATTTCCGTCGCAGACATATACGTCAAAAGTAGCTCGTTCGAATTTATGTAAAGATGCTTCGGACATTACATCGTATGAATCAAGTATGAAGTTGTAAACGAGATAGGAGTCTCGTTCTACTGAGGTTAATGTGGTTATGCGTCTCAAAAGGAATGGGGACTATTTTATATAGTCCAGATGACTGACTGTTTATCAATGGAATGCTTACGCTAATAACTAATTTGTCGTCGACTAATGCTCCACTGGCAGTTAGAAATTTGTAAATAGCTTTTATCTCATTAGTACCTCTTCCAGGCAGCTTATACTTTTCAGGCAAATGCTCTCTAATTTTTTGAATTTCGCTTTTCATTTGGGTCGGAGTTATCAAGTCCGGATTCAGCTTGCAGTGATTTATATCAATCAGTAATCCCACTATGTCCGCTTGAATCCTTTCGCTTTCCGAAATCGACATAAGTTGTTTGGTTAGCATACAAAATCTGATTGTCTCTTGATAGATGTAGAAATTCTGCTGAACCGTTTGTGTTATTTTGTTAACATGAAGTTCAATATTGTTGAATTGTTCCTTGATTTCCTTTGTGGTTCGTGTCAAAACATTAGGAGTTGATTAACTATCGTCGTCTGCAAGCAATCGATGACGTGCAAGCAATCCATTTTGAATTTATCCAATTTGGGGCATGTATTGTTCTTCTGTAGCAGCATAATATTTATGTGATCATTGATTTCTAGAAATGAATTCATATCAAAGTATACAATCCATTCCATTTGGACTCAATAGCTTCTACTTGGCCTAGTGGATCTAGATATACTGCTGCCTTATCTGACATTTCGTGTACTATTCCATTTGGGACATTAATGGGTGCTGCTATCCATATTGGCAGTATCAGTAGTAAGCAGAGTATTGTTCCCCATAGGTTGAATTTCTTTGGCTTTAAGGTAGTGAGACTTGTTTCGTTCACCGTTTTTTATACCCGATACTCAAAATGAGTATTGGGGTATATTAGATTTGTGGTGAAAATGGATGTGTGTAACGTCCAGAAGGAAGCGTTTCCGACCCCATAAAGTATATATATTTTTGATCAGCATCAATAGCCGAGTTGATTGAGCCCTGTCTGTCTGTCCGTCCGTCCTTCTGTCCGTCTGTCCGTCCGTCCGTCTGTCCGTCTATCCGTCCCTATCAGCGCCTAGTGCTCAAAGACTATAAGAGCTAGAGCAACGACGTTTTGTATACAGACTTCTGTGATATGTCACTGCTACAATTGTATTTCAAAACTTTGCCCCGCCCACTTCCGCCCCACAAAGGACGAAAATCTGTGGCATCCACAATTTTAAAGATACAAGAAAATTAAAAACGCAGAATCGTAGAAAATGACTATATCTTCTAGACTGCTGAATCTGAATTGGATCGTATTATTATTATAGCCAGAATGAAAAAAAACAATTTCATTTTTTCTCGCCCTGTCTCTTTCTAACACACACGTATCATAGCCGGCTTTGCTTAGCGCAAAACATTAGCGCCTAGATCTCAGAGACTATAAGAGCTACAGCAACCAAATTTGGTATCCAGATTCCTGAAATATCGGACCTTGACGAGTTTGTTTCAAAATTTCGCCCCACCCCCTTCCGCCCCCGCAAAGTGCGAAAATCTGTGGCATCCACAGATCTCAGAGACTATTAGACCTGACTGTAGTGCTCTCACTGTTACAAAACTATTTGTAATTTTTCACTGCAGAACTTACTGTTACAAGTGTATTTCTTTTTTTTTTTTTGCTCAGAGAGCTCACTGCTACAAGTGTGTTTCAAAATTTCGCCCCACCCCCTTCCGCAGCCATAAACAACGAAAATCTGTGGCAACCACAATTTTGAAGATAGGAGAAAATTAAAAACGCACAATCATAGAGAATGGCCATATCTACCAGTTTGCCGAATCTTGCCGAATCCGAATAAGATCGGATTATTATTATAGCCAAAAGTAACAAATCAATTTGCAGTGGCTACGCAGCGCCCGTCGACACGTTCTAACTGATTTTCTGTCTCTCTCGCACGCTATGTCGTTTAATGTAGCCATACTGACTATGTATCGGGTATAAATGTAGAGTTGCGGTCGCAGCAGCAACTCACAACGTTCCCCCTCGTTTAACACTGCTTTCTGAGTATTCCTTGATCTTAATAAGGGGGCACACCTTATGTATTGGTCGCTTGATCGTAGTTTTTTCTAAATCTAACGATACGACTCGTACCCGGCCGTCGGTGCCTGGGTGGGTTTGTAAAACCCTAGCTAGTGGCCATTTTGATGGGTGAGTGAGTGTCTTCGTTTTTTTATAAGAACTATATCTCCATCCTGTAGTTCTCCTCAGGTTGTTTCCACTTATTTCTTTGTTGAAGCGTGTGCAGGTATTCTTCCTTCCACCGTTTCCAAAAATCTCTTTGAAGCCTTTGAACTAGTTTTCACTTATTAAGAGAGGTTATAGCTACATCTTCTTCTGGAACTGGTATCGACAACATTGGTTTACCAATTAGAAAATGCCCTGGAGTCAAAACATCTTCGCCATTAATGTCACTTGAGGTATAAAATGGTCGAGAGTTCAGTACTGCTTCAATCTGGGCTAATACTGTTGCCATTTCTTCAAATATGAGTTTGACCACTCCGGTGGTCCTTTTTAGATGATATTTCATCGATTTTACGCCTGCTTCCCAAATTCCGCCAAAGTGTGGTCCTGACGGGGGAAAAATGCCATGCTGTGTTTTCATTGCCTAGTATTGGGGCTATGTCTATATTTCCTTTAATTGGTTTTTAAAATCTGCGTCTAGACATCGGTTGGCGGCCACAAAATTCGTTCCATTATCAGAATATAGGTGAGCACATTTTTCCTAGCCATGCTGTAAATCGAATAAGTGCTGCTAAGAATGATTCCGTTGTCATGTCACTCACTGCTTCCAATTGAATCGCCTTAGTTGCAAAGCATATAAATACTGCAACATACCCTTTGTACGAATTCTGACCTATTCCTTTGGACCACCTCATGTGAAATGGTCCGGCATAACCCACTCATGTGTGAGTAAATGGGCTAGAAATTGTTATTCGTTCCGTCAGAAGGTTTCCCATCATTTGTTTAGCTGCTTTCTGACTGTATCCTATGCATTTGGCGCACCTTCGCACAAATAGCTTAATTTCTTTTTGGCTGATATCATCCAATATTGGCGTCTGATCATCGCTTCCATCATCTGATTTCCTCCATGAAGGGGTGGCGTGATGACATTCTTTAATTATGAACCCAGTTAGATGAGACTTCATAAGAATGATCGGAGGTTTTGTTTTAAATGGAAGGTCAGATTAAGTCAACCGTCATCCCACTCTAAGTAACCCATCTTTGTCTAGAAATAGGTAGAGGTTACTGATCCAGCTGGCGTTGTTTACCGTTTCTCCTCTTTTGAGCTGCTGAATTTCGTCTTGAAACCGCTTCTTTTGGTACAATCTGGTAATGAGCATTCCCGCCAATTGTAGTTCCATTGCAGTCAAGTACTGCGGTAAGATGCTTCCTCTCTGGGAAAAACTTTATGCATGCCACTACTCTCTTCAGTTTAAGCCAACTCGAAAAGCGTGATACGAGTTCATTGATAAACTCTCCTTTGTCTTTTAGATTGACAAATGTTGACTTATGTTCAGTATGTTCGTCTGAAGTTAACAGACATTGGTCTACCAAATGCTTAGATCTTTTAACTTGGCTGGAGAGATTCCTCACGATGCACTGTCTGCGGGATTGTCCTTTGTGCTAACATAATGCCATATTGCTTGTGGCATGTAAGCTTTTATTTCGTCCACTCGTATCCTTATGAACTTATCTTTGTTCTTACTTTCGCGAATCCATGCTAAAGTAGTAGTTGTAAAGTAACGTTTCATTATCTTGGCTAGCAAATGAGCGGCGCACAGTTCCAGTTTGGGTAATGTTTTCCTATTTTTTATAGGATTTACTTTTGTTTTTGCTGTCAGAAGCTTAATAGTGTAGGGGGTTTTTATATAAATTACTGCTGCGTATGCTTTCTCTGACGCATCGCCGAATCTGTGCATTTCCGCATAACAGTTTATTTGAGTGCCTGGCTATCGCGGAATACGAAGATCTTTTGCCATATCCATGCTCGCTGTAAACTTTATCCATTCGTCTGTGAGCTCCTTGGATAATTCTTCGTCCCATGTTACTTTTAATAGCCATAGTTTCTGCACATAGAATTTTGCAATGACTATAACTGGAGATAACCATCCAATTGGATCAAAAATTCGAGCTACCTGGGACAGAAATTACCGTTTTGTAGAAGTCTTCGCAGCGCTCATATTGACTTCAAATTTAAAGTTGTCTTCTTTTGGCTGCCAACGTAATTCCAGTGTTTAAACTGCTTCTTTGTCGTTAATTTCTACGACTTTATTATCCATGGTTGAGTCAATTTTTCCCACTATTTTTTGGTTGTTCGATAACCATTTCCGAAGATGGAATGCGAATGCTCTGAATGTTGGAGAAATCTTTGTTTGAATCATTTGCGCTTCCTCGATTGTATCCGCTCCTGTCATTAAATCATCCATGTAAAAATTGTTTGATGATGTTTTGCAATTTGAAGTCCGGAATGTAATTGACTATCTCTAATAATGTTCGAACCGCTAAAAACGGTGCCGACGATGTTCCATACGTGACTGTTTGTAACTCATATTCTTCAATGGGCTTCATTGGATCATCCCTCCAGAGCTCTGGATTGCAATGCATTGCACTGTGGGCCAGCGATCCCATTTTTTTACGTAAATTAAAATAACAAAGCTAGAGACTTCAAATTTTGTACACAAAATATTATCGACGTGTATATATATATATCTTAATTTTAGACCGATCCGACCACGCCCACACCAAACGCCCATAAAAGAAGAGAATCGCTAATATTGATTTTTAACACGTAGTCCATTATGATAGAATATGTTATTAAAATTCTTACAAATTAATATTTTTACACCTAAACTTAATACTTAGAGAGGGATGAATGTTTAAGTTTTCAAGTTACAACGAATTTATTATTAATCTTCTTCCACATCTATTTCTATTGAAAATGAATTTTCATTTTCGGAATCCGATTCGTCACTTTCACAAATACCAGAATAAGTATCAGTTTCTAGGGAAGCATTATTGTTATAAAAAATATTTTCAAAACATATTTCCAATATCATCCATTAATTTGAGAGGAACCATTGTTGTCGCGAAAAGGGATTGGTCAAAAACCATTGGATCGCTGACAAAAAAGTGTTGTTTATAAGTGCTTAGTCCGGTTGTTCCGTCAAATCCATAGCTTGCAATAAGAGTGACACTTAAAGTATTTCCAAAGTTTTTCGAATCTATCTTCTTGCATTTGAATTATGCGACAACTAGTGTGATCTAGAAGGCTTTGCAATGGGACTTGAGCAACTGTTTCGGTTACAGTAATATCCAGAGGCCTACATTAAGATTAAGCTTCTCTTACTTTGTTGTAAGCTGGACGAAGATCACACGATTTGCTATTGCTGAGATCGCGAAAGTTGTTATATTGGCTTTTAGTTAATGAATTTTCAAGCAGATATGCTAAAGCCTCATCCGCCGTTAGTGATACCGACTCATTCTTTACGGTAAAAGATTTTTCTTTACCGTATTGGGGTTTCTCGGATTAAGAAATGTGTCTTTCAACAATTGAGCGGTGTCTTTTTCGTTGGATTTTTCAGCCGAAAGAGCAGCAGCATGCACAAGAAGAGATGTGTTGTGATCTTGATCAAGCTAAATCTGATGCTAATTTTCTCTTCAAACGGGGTCCAGCATTTATATATTTCAATTGGTGGGCGTCCAACTGATCTTGATGTTGAAGTCATGGAATTCGATGACGACGTTCTTTCAACTTTGATAACCATCTTGGACAAAAAAGCCAAAAGTTATGCTTTTTCTTAAATTTAGACATGCTTCTCCCGCATTTTGCCAAATACTTTTGGATGTGTAGATAAAAGCTCCTTACTTTATTATTTATTTCATCCTTTTTCTCCGTGCTTATTTTGTATGCCTTCAGTTCTTCGAAAATCTAACTCGAAAAGTGCTGCGGCGCTTCGATTATTCTCAATGTAAATGCTGAGCAGCTTTTCATAAGTGAACTCCACCTCACCTACAAATAAATTAAAATGCGCACACCGGCGCAAAATGGCGCAAAACGAGTTTTAGGAATATTTTATACACAGTTTGCACTACAATATTACATAATTACTTTCTCGCACAATTGCGCAAAAAATTAGTTATTGACCATAAGAGACTGGCACATTGGTTAAGTGTTCTCTACCTTTGGACGACACAAATTAATACACACAAAACATATTCAAAAACATGAGAACAAATTTGTTTAATATAATCACTCTACATACCCTGGCCTTTCTTTTCCATTACTTTGATTTCAGTTTTTTGCACTTAGCTTCAATTTGGTAAGCTCTCAAAGTAAAACAAACAGTTTCACGCGTTTTTACTATCGCTTGCAGCTTATCAAACAGCTGACTTTAAAACGTTGCAAAATAGCCAGGGATGCATTAAAACAAAAAAGATTTTTAATTTTTTTTAATTAATGTATATACTAATTAAATGTTATATTAAAATTAAATTTCATTGACATGTATTTTTTCGAATTAACGTCGAAAAATGGGGTCGCTGGCCCACTGTGCATTGGTGCGAGCGTTTTTTATGATGTGCCTTTATGGCCTGCCTCTTCTGCAGAAGACCCGACTTGAGTAAGTTTTAATTAAATATAAAGTGATGAATTAAAAATATTAGTGATGAATTTGGTTAGTTACCGCTTGTTGCTGGTTTTCAAATGATTAAAGTTTTTTTGATTTCTAAACACCTTGATACCGTCGTTCCACAGCTTTGTTGGTGAAACCTCTCCGTGTTCATCACTAATGTCTCCTAGGTTAGGCGGAAAAAAGTCTAAGTGGGAGTGCAGGAAATGGATTTTAAGTGACATGTTTGCTCAATTTTTTTCATAGTTCTTAATTAGATCTTGGACGATTTTAAAGTAATCATAACTCTTGCTGTTACCAAAAAAATTGGTTGTAACCAGTCGGAATGAGTTCTAGGCTGCTTTTGAATTCGTAGATAACATATTTTCAAATCCATCATCTTTTAGTAGTTTTCGAATTTGGGGGCATTTTATGGCCTTTTTTAATTTTTGCCAGGGACAGTCCTGGACAATTTTTTTTTCGAAATAAAATGTCTTGGATTTTTACGAGAGGTTCATTTTGTACGTTTTGCCCCACAGTACAGTTTTGGCCAGTGCTTTATTGAGCAATGCCTTTTTCTATCTTGGCTATCCTATAGGCACAGGAAGCAGCAGTATTTTTTATATCATCCTTGCAATCCAGATAACATGGCTAAGTCTTTTTTATTTGATTTATTTTATTTTATATTTTGAAAAAATTTAGTCATTGTTTGATAGGACTCTTTCATATTAACAGCATGGGGGATGGGAAGAGATGGCTTTCCATTGTGTAGCAAAGCCTGCAAAGTTCTTAGTCTACTCATGGACCAGTCCGTATACACTACCGTATATGCCAAAAGTGCAAAAAGCTGATGACAACTGCAGGATGGTTGAAATATAATAAAATGAGATTTTTTTCTTGATTGAAAAATGTTTTACAAATAATAATAAAAATAAAAATGGAAAGTGACAAAATGGAATTGGTTTTTATACCCGATACTCAAAATGAGTATTGGGGTATATTAGATTTGTGGTAAAAGTGGATGTGTGTAACGTCCAGAAGGAAGCGTTTCCGACCCCATAAAGTATATATATTCTTGATCAGCATCAATAGCCGAGTCGATTGAGCCATGTCTGTCTGTCCGTCCGTCTGTCCGTCCCTATTAGCGCCTAGTGCTCAAAGACTATAAGAGCTAGAGCAACGACATTTTGTATACAGACTTCTGTAATATGTCACTGTTACAAGTGTATTTCAAAACTTCGCCCCGCCCACTTCCGCCCCCACAAAGGACGAAAATCTGTGGCATCCACAATTTTAAAAATACGAGAAAACGAAAAACGCAGAATCGTAGAAAATGAGTTTATCTTCTAGACTGCAGAATCTGAATTGGGTCGTAGCATTATTATAGCCAGTATGAAGAAAACAATTTCATTTTTTCTCGCCCTGTCTCTCTCTAACACACACGTAGCATAGCCGGCTTTGCATAGCGCAAAACATTAGCGCCTAGATCTCAGAGACTATAAGAGCTAGAGCAACCAAATTTGGTATCCACACTCCTGAAATATCGGACCTTGACGAGTTTGTTTCAAAATTTCGACCCACCCCCTTCCGGCCCCGCAAAGTGCGAAAATCTGGAGCATCCACAGATCTCAGAGACTATTAGACCTGACTGTCGAGCTCTCACTGTTACAAAACTACTTGTAATTTTTCACTGCAGAACTCACTGTTGATAGCTCACTGCTACAAGTGTGTTGCAAAATTTCGGCCCACCCCTTCCGCAGCCATAAACAACGAAAAATCTGTGGCAACCACAATTTTGAAGATAGGAGAAAATTAAAAACGCACGATCATAGAGAATGGCCATATCTACCAGATTGCCGAACCTTGCCGAATCCGAGTAAGATCGGATTATTATTATAGCCAAAAGTAACAAATCAATTTGCAGTGGCTACGCAGCGCCCGTCGACACGTTCTGACTGATTTCTGTCTCTCTCGCACGCACTTTTGTCGTTTAATGTAGCCATACTGACTATGTATCGGGTATAAATGTAGAGTTGCGGTCGCAGCAGCAACTCACAACGTTCCCCCTCATTTTAATCTTATATAAATATTCATTCTTAGATCGCTAACTACGAACTAGGTATCCGAAAATGAAACCTCCACAGATACTGTGTCGCATACGGATTTTTCGGGAATTTGGAAGCCTCCGAAGCTAAAAACTCTAGAGTTTTCTGTGGTTCTCCCGTTTAGTTTTTAATGGATGTGTGCGATATTGTTGTTCATATACCTTATTACTGTGTAGCTATTAAAGTTTCTGATATGCACGTTTTCATGCCGAGGTACTTGGAAAGAGTGGGCTTTTGATGTTGTTCAGGAATATAAATACTCATTGCGGTAGGAAACGGCTCCCTCGACTTATTAAATACAACATATTATTTAGTGATTACGCGAAACTCAATTTTTCTTTTCATTGCGACTCCATCAACTGTGCTTTCTAATAGGCTAAAATTTGGTACATCTACAGAATTACGATATACCCTTATACTCCACGAGTACTAGGTATCAATTCAGAAAATTGATTGGTTTGTTATGCTATGCGGATGGTATTTCTCATTATTACTTGCTCTTAGTCAAGAGTAACACCAAAGTGTGAATTCAGGGCGGAGTCAAAAATTCGTTTACATAATTCTCAGGGAAACTCTTAACAGTTTGGGCAAGATCAACATTAATATAATTTGACTTTTAGTTTACTGACTTTAGGAGCGAAACAGATAAGACTTAAAACGATTTATTGTCAGTAGAGCAGTAAGAAATAGTGTAAAAGTCTCTTTAGTTATAATGCTCCAGCTCTAAGTTACGATGTACCTTAATAGTCTATGAAAAAAAATCAAAATAGCTTCATTATGGGCCGAAATTGCTTATTTAGTATAGACAATATTTTGAGTAATAACAGTGTATTACAATCGAATTCCCAATTAAATCCTTTGAGCGAAGATAACATAGCTGCAACTGAGAATGCTGCAAAATTAAAACGATAAGTATGTATATCTTTATTATATATACTTGAATACCCTTTCAGAGGGTAGATGTGGACAGAGGAGTGTAATGCACAGAAGAAATCACCTCACCTCGTAAAGTGTAAATGTACATATGTATATATATTCTTGAACAGAATGAATAGCCGAGTCGATGAAGCGATAGCCGTGTTTTTCTTTGTAAACTAATCGCAGGTTTAAGGCTCTTTCAATCTCACTTTACTCAAGGGTAGCGAGGTACAATGGAACCAAAACAAAGATATGGGAAAACAATTTTCATGAACCAGATTGGTTCACTATCGTTCTTGTTAAAAACAGTTCTTGGGAAACACTTCTTTGTTCATGGACGTATTCCATTCCATTATATGTCAAGACCGTTCTAGTCCGAAAAACCGACACAATAATGTACCAATATAATCCCTGTGGTTCTGAAAACCAGTCCAGACTTAGATTTATGACTAGTCTGTATGGGCCACCCTAGCCGCATGTCATTCTTCCCCTGTATCCGTATCCGCCGCTCTGCATCGCTGACTAGTCTGTAAGGGCCACGAGTAAGCTATTAGGACGGGTCCATGACTATGCCAACTGGGGCAGACTGTTCCTAGTCCATAAATAATAGCTGGAATATAATTTTTAATACATTTTTAAAAATATTATTGACGAAATTGAAAGATTTAAAGTCGTAGATGTAACTTAGCCATTCGTATTTTCCGCTCGTTTTTTTTGCATTGTGATTGCCTTTATAAGTTTATGATGTGGCAATTCACCGGGATCTGCAATGCGCTCAATAAGTGCTCCATAAACATTTTTTAAATCCTTGAGAGTTTTTTTTTAAGGACCACATTGACGTTGAAGTTCATTGTGACCTCACCTATAAAAATTTTCTTCATGCTTTGAATTGGGGTTTTACATTTTTTTAATGAATTATGGTGTTTGTTTTTATTTCAAAAATTTAATTTTTTAATATTTTTAGAGGTAGAGTTTTCTTTTTTTTTTACACAACTTAAGTATACGTTTAGTTAAAATCATAACATATAAAACGGACCAACCCTTAAATTGGCATTTTTCAAAATTTGCACTAATTCTTTAGAACATTTATTTGCGAAACATTAATTGTATACCAATTTTAAGGTCTTCATTTAAAGTCATATAATGGTCTTCATATCCATAATTATTATAACCTTCCTGTGTTCATGTGTTCCTTTCCACTCTCCTTCTCATGTTTCTTACTCATTTCTCTTACTCTGCTCTTCGGTCTTAATCTTTTTCCTAAACTTTTATAAGCACTTTTCCTTCTAATCTTTCACTAATCTTTTAAAATTCCGTTTACTGTATATTTTTGTATTCATATTTGTACGGATGAACATTTTTTTTTAAAACGAGCGTGTTTGAGCAAAAAGGTACACTTAGTCTGCAATTTAAAAAACACTAATATCCAAAAATTCAGCAAATGTCTACTTTTACTTACCGATTATCTTTAGTTATGTATATATATTTACAAAGAAGACTAAAGAACAATCAAGAATAAATCGAAAATTGAGGACCAGCACTGTGCTGTTTCAGTTTTAGCTTATACCGTCGTTTTCGTTAACCGGTTATCTGCCTTGCATCAACATCGATGCGCCCACCATTAGTCCGGAGTCAGATTGGCTGTTTTCAAACAAGTGGGGAAAAGAGTTTTAAGGTAGTCTCCTGGCGTTGCACCTGCATTGATTGGCCCATGACTAGTTCACGTGGGCTAACCCTGCGTGTCCCGAGTGCCCTACCCAATGAATTTCTGTGCACCAGCTTATACTAGCTCCAGACTAGTCCATTTGAACTAGTGCTAGTTAATGTGAGCAAGTAGCCCAAGCTAGAACAACAGGGAAATAATAGAATTGTATTTGTGGTGTGTTGGCTTACCAAATCGCACATCTGACACAAATTATTCAAATTGGTATTATGAATTATGAGTTTATCGTTTATTTGCTGCGCTGTCAATCAATAATTATTCTCGCTCCCACTCCATGTTTTTCCGAAAAGGTTTTTATATCTGCCTCAAATTGAAGTGTACTAGAATTCGAGCATTATAAAGATAACACTATGCAACACCACATTTCCGCTGTGAACCAAAATTCTGATAGATTTGGGGCTTTAAAAATGTTTAATAAATTTTGTTATAATAGATAACTTTTTTCCTTTTGCAATTAAGATTTGTTTTTTGTATAAAAGCTGTTTACTTTTCATTTCGTCGAGGAAAATATTTTTGAAATGTGTATTTTATTTATTTGTATATATATATTCCTAACGCGACAGTATTTCTACTTTATGTTAATGCGCTAGTCACATGGAGTTCACATAGTTGTGTGCTTTTAAGCAGAATGATTTTCTTATTCTAACATTTTTAGTATGACTAATATTTTTATTATAATGACTAATATTTGTATTATTAATACTAATACTAATTCTAATTTTTTTTTTTTTATTATTATTTTGTTATTTATTTATTTATTTTTTTTTTATTTTATTTTTTTTTTATGGGTTTATCAAGTGTTTTTCTAATTTCTCCTAAATTGCGTTGCTCTACTAATATTTTAATATTGAAAGGTAACTCATTCCATAACCGAATAGCATTTGTTAAAAATTGTTTTCCTGAATTGGCAAGTTGGTACCTTATGGTTACCAGATTCAACGTTCTATTTGATGAAGCAAAGGTTAATTTATCATATAAGTAGCTCGGCTGTCTGGTATAGATTATTCGATGTAGAAAAATAATTGTTCTGTACCCTATCCATGTCTCTAAATCCATTTTGAATATTTGTCTTGCTAAGATTGAGATATGATCGGTTCGTCTCTTATTATATATGTAGCGGGCAATGTTGTTAAATGTTACTTTTAGTTTTTTGAGATTCAGCGTCACAATTTCCAAATATTTCAATACCATAGAATAAGGTGGATGTCAAATATGTCTTAGCTATCATTAGTTTGAGTATGTCTGGTAGGTATTTTTGTGTTGGTGCGAGTTTTCTTAGTAGACTATATGTTCTACCAGTAGCTTTCACTACTTGGTTACTCCAAGAAAGCGTATTGTTAAATGTTAATCCTAAGTGTCGATGGTCCCGCGGAGTTGCCTTTAACAGCACCAATTAAATCCGCTCTAGCAGTTAATCTGTCGCAAGTTGCTGGCTGGCTGACTGCCGTAGCCGCTGGCACTGTCGGTGCCGGTGCCGTTTTATTCTATAAATACATCGGTCATAACCTAGTACAATGTTTCTAAATAACCTCACCGCAGTATGTCCTCCTGCTTTAACCTCTCGACAGTAAAAGTGAAGCTTAAAATTATGGCGGCCTCGTGGTAGCCGAAAAATATGCCCGTTCATTCGTGGCTGGAAATTCAACATCTATCGATATACATTAAATACTAAATAGCCTATCGCGGTCAACTATCGACCGTCGACATCCCCGACCCCGTGAAGAACCGCTTCACTCAAATCCAAAACCGCAAGTTTGAAGACGGGACGCATCATAATCCGAGATAGGCCGCTGTCATTCACGCGCACACTAGCGCGTCTGATGACTCCATCGACTCCTTTGTAAACGGCTTCCACGATGCCCTTTTGCGCCACTCTCTTCGGGGCAAGGCTGGATCGCAGATGAAGACCATGTCACCCTGGCGAATCGGCTCCGTCCTCTGGCACCAGAGGCATCTAGCGCAGAACCTTCTTCACGCACTGCACCATTCGTTCCCAGACTCCTCCTTCAGATGGATTCACTGGGCAATTGAAAACCCACTCGATGCCTCGGCCAGATAGCTCACTCTGAATCCTCTCTGACTCGAACACGTCGCCAAATCGTCTGGCTTCCCCTGTCAGCTCCTATGAAGTTCTTGCCGTTGTCACTGCGCAGTCTATATACTGGGCCTCGACGGCAGACGAAGTTCCGTATCGCAATTATACAGGAATCAGTTGACAGGTCGTATTGCCCAACTCCAGATGTATCGCCCTGGTCGTCAGGCACGTGAAAAGGGCGACCCAGCGCTTCTCCGTGTGCCGCGATACTTTTACCAATAGTGGTCCAAAGTAATCCAGTCCGGTATTCTTAAATGGCCAGCCATTGGCCTCCAGGCGATCCCTCGGCAGGGGTCCCATTATTGGCGGCGCTGCCCGCGCCGATGCAACTTGCACACGTTGCATGCTGAGATCGTCTTCCGTAGTACACGTCTCTTCGTAATCCAGAACCTTGTTCGGATCTCCGCAATCGTAGCATCCACGTTTTGATGCTTCATCTTGGCGTGGAAATGATGCACAATCATCTCCGTAAGACTGTGCTTGTGTGACAGGATTATTGGCCTCCTCGCACTGTATGGCATACACAATGCGGCATCCACTCTGCCATATGCTCGCAGAACTCCATGGCCATCTATGTATGGCACCAGTCCTCGAATGTCGCTTCCACTGGCGACCGTCTTGCCGTCTTCTGTCGACCGCATCTCGTTCGGAAACGCCTCACGTTGTGCCTGTCTGACCAACAGGTTCTCCGCGGCCTCACACTCTGCTGCAGTGAGGCCGTAGTTCTCAAGCTCGCTTCTTTGTCCACGGCACCAGCGCGTGAACCTTAGGACCCAGGCTGTAGTCCTGAGTAGCCGACTGTAGCTTGAGAATCTCTGAAAAGAAATACAAAAAGTCGTTCGCTGCCACCAACGAAAACTCACTTGGCATCTCCTCTTCGTCGTTATCATCCGGAACTCGTTCAAATCCGGCTTCAGGCTGCGGCCAGCTGCCCGCTGGCTGCCTCAAAAATGCTGGTCCGCCTAGCCAACGTGACTTCTGACTGAGGTCCACGTGGCATTGCGAACGCGTCGCATCATCCGCCGCATTGTCGGCTGTTGGTACCATCTCCATTGGGCTACCTTCGTCGACTCCAAGATTTCCGCCACCCGATTGCCGACGAACTGCTTATATCGTCGGTGGGTGCTGCCGATCCATCTCAGCACCGTCTTGGAGTCCGTCCATAAAACGATATCACTGATGGCCACACTGTGTTCCTTCTTAACAGTGTCCATCAGCCTGGTTCCTAGAACTGCTGCCTGCAGCTCCAACCGTGGGATTGACACTGTTCTCATTGGCGCGCACTTCGTTTGTGGCACATACGAAGCTCACCAGCACGTCGTCGTCCTCATAGATGACCCTCCAGTAGGCCACTGCCGCGAATGCAGACTGACTTGCATCCACGAAGACGTGCATTTCTATAGCCTTCACGAGTCCACGCCCGAAGTAATGGCGAGGACATCGGAACTGTGCCACGGCGTCCATTTCCTTGCGCCAGTTCGCAAAGGCTTTGTATATCTCGTCCGGAAGTGGTTCATCCCACTGGATCTTCTGCCTCCAAATCTCTCGTAGCAGCAACTTCGCTTTTATCATAAGGCAACACAGGAATCCCAGGGGATCGAACGTGGACATGACCAAGCTCAAATACTCCCTCTTGGTAGGGATTCGATCGCCGTTCAATACGCTGCTTGGAACTCGATGATACTTCACAGTGAACCTGAAGTCATCCGTGGCTGCCTGCCAACACATTCCAAGAATCTTCTGTTCAGCCTCATTCCATCCGACGCTCACGCTTCGTCCTGGTGGGCCCAAGGCCGTCTCCACAATTGTTGAGCTAGATGAAAACTGGCACAGCTCAAATCCAGCGTTCGCATGTATCTCCTTCACTCGGGTAGATACGCTGATGGCTTCGCTCTCGGTAGCAAAGCTGTCCACATAGTCATCCACATAATGACAGTCGATGATGGCCTTGACTGCTCTTGGATCCGAATGTCGAAACTGTTCAGCATTCACAGTCTTCACGTAATGCGCAGCGCTTGGCGAGCAGGCTGCTCCAAAGGTCATTACGATCATCTCGTAGATGTCAGGATCTCTTCTGTCATCGCCATCTCTCCACAGAAACCGTTGGGAACATCTGTCTTCGGGTTGGATCAGGACCTGATGGAACATCTCCTTGATGTCACCACAGACTCCAACAGCACCTTCTCTAAAATGAAAGAGCACAGCTGGCAAGGGTTTATAATGTTGAGGCCCTTTGGCCAGCGCCGAATTTAGCGATGTTCCTCCAACTCTGGCTGCAGCGTCAAAAACCAGCCGAATCTTACCCGGCTTGTTCGGGTTTTCGACTCCAAAGTGTGGCAGGTACCATAGCCTGTCGCTTTCCACTGGAACCTCGTTAGGCTCCAGACGTCGAGCGTATCCTTTAGACACGTAATCCTTGATGATCCTGCTGTATTCCTGCGCGAACGACCCGTTGCGCTTCATCTTCTTCTCGACGTTGACCAACCGCTTGTACGCCATATCATAGCTCCGTGGCAGCACAATGTGGTCATCCTTCCATAGTAATCCTGTCTGGAAACGTTGGCCCAATCTCACCGTAGTATCTTCGAGTATCTTCTGCGCCCGCTCGTCGTCGCTGCCTGCAACTGGTGGCGCGGGCTTCACGCCGAAATAGTCTTCCACCATCCTCTGAATAGTGTCCTCCAGTGACACAGCTAGGAGGCAAGACCGTGGTGAAGGCATGTTTGATTTCCCACTTACCGGCCCAAAGACAACCCAGCCCAGCTCGGTTGCAGCCGCATACGGTCCCTGTCTGGCAAACCGTCTCGATCTAAGTGGAAATCCTAGGTGTCCGTGATCCAGTCCAATGAGTATCTTCGGCACTGCGTTGCTGTAGGGCCTCATTGGTAGGCTGGCATCCTTATCTACACCTTGAACATCTCGTCGGCGTAGAGTCTGCATCGGCAGGCTCAGGTTCGAAACGGAATACACGTTTCGCAACGCATGGCGAATTGGCTTGCCTGCTCCACTGATTTGCAGGCTTACCAAGCTGGTAAGCTCCCTGGAGGATCTACCTCAAACCACTGAATATTCAGATGTCGACGCTCACCTTGCACGCCCAGATCCTTTCTGAGGGAATCGTCGATCATCGTAACAGATGATCCTTCATCCAAGAGTGCGTATGTATCCACCCGTCGGTTTGCTCCGTACAGCGTTACTGGCAGTATACGAAACAGTAGGCGGCCTCTTTCTGCGTCGACACAATTTAATATCCTCTGTGCGGGTGCATCCGCCTGCGGAGCCCCTCTGTCCAGGCTACGTCTAGAAACTGCTGTCTGCTGGTTTCGCTGGCTGTAGCTCTTCTCACCGCCTCGTTGCGGCGACCTTATACGTTCGTTGTCCACACCATGTAGCAGACGGTGATGCCTCTTTCTGCATTCATTCACTTGACACTCACCATGCGAATTGCAGGATCTAGTCATGTGACCACTTCGTAGGCATGAAAAGCATTGTCGATGCCTCCTCACGTACCTCCACCTGTCTGGTGGAGAAGCTCCATTGAAGTCTCCGCAGCCTTTAACTGCATGTTGCCCTCCACAGATTGGACAACCTCTGAGACGGCTGTCTTGTTGCTCGCCTCGGTCTTGGTCGATGCTTGCATGTAGCAATCGACGCTTTGGTTCCTTCCCTTCAATGTCCACGATAGTACACACCACGTTAGCGTACTCCGTCAACCACGCACTAAAATGCACAATAGTAGGGAAAGGTATAATCGTTGCAGCATGCCTTGCCCACTCCACTCGCTTGCTTGTAGGGAGTTTGGCCACAAGCTCTTCCAAAAGTCTTGGGTTCCCCAAATGCTGATCTGCCCTCGCTGACTGCAAGAAGGCAGTGAGATTACTCACACGGGTTGCAAAGGGATAATCTTCGCCAGATTGTGCTCCGAAATATTGGGCACCTCTCGTATTCCACTCAGCTGGCTGCGTATAAGCTGCTCCGGTCGGCCATATCTGAAACGCAGCTGCTCCACAACAGTGCTCACGTTGCTTGGATGAATTAGGAGAGACTTGACGGTCTCGCGGGCTTCATCCTTCAGTGCCTTCAACAAGCGCTGGTTGTTCTCCAGGTCTGTACAGTTGTACGCTTGCGTTGTCTCAGTATATGCACAAAGGAAGATCGGCCAATCCTCAGGCTGACCTCCAAATACTGGCAGATCGGGAAGCTTGCGGGGCATATAGTTTCCACTGCTTCCATTTGGTGTCGTCCAGGCGTAGGATCCAGCTAGCGGCGTCGGCGTCGTGTCGCTGTAAATACCTACAGCCGGCGGCACCACTCCATGCGCTGTCTGCGCTGTGCTGGTTGCGCAAAATGGCGTAAAATAGCTGCTACTCGCAAGCAGCGGTGGTCCGCTATAAGATGGCGGCTGCGAGCATGCTGTACTGCTCGCACCGACCCCGTTAGGTATTACGGTATCGATGGGCGTACTCACATTGTTCTGGGCTCTTGCCCTTTCCAGCTCCTTCTCCAACGCTGCAATTCTCTCCAAGAGATCCAGCATTAGAGGTGGCTCGTTCTGTCCATGTGCAGAAACTCCTGCTGTGGTCGTAATACTCCTAGGTTGGGAAGCTACCAAGGAGGCTGTGGTGGCTTGGCTAGGAATCAGCGGCGCCGACGTAACTATTACTTTCGACTTCGGCGGCCTGTTTCCTGCACTACTACTTCCAGATTGCGAAGGCGCACTCGCTGTTGTGGGGGTGGCTTGCCCCTCCATTATTCGGTTACTTCTTCTGGGGGAATGTTGCATCCTTCTATTCCCTAGAAGTTCCAGCTAATCGACGCTGCCTGCGTCTGCTTTGGGTCGCTGCCTGCGGCCCAGTCCAAATATACACGCTGTCCGCGTTCCTCTGGGCGCTGCCTGCAGCCCAGTCCAAATATACACGCTGTCCGCGTTCCTCTGGGCGCTGCCTGCAGCCCAGCTCAAATCGACGCTGCCTGCGTCCCTGGCAATTCTCTGACTGGAGGTGGCTGACTGCCTGTACTCCAGCTCAAATTGCCCTTTGCAGTTCCTTTTGCCTAGGACTGCGAATAAAAGATCATGTCGATGGTCCCGCGGAGTTGCCTTTAACAGCACCAATTAAATCCGCTCTAGCAGTTAATCTGTCGCAAGTTGCTGGCTGGCTGACTGCCGTAGCCGCTGGCACTGTCGGTGCCGGTGCCGTTTTATTCTATAAATACATCGGTCATAACCTAGTACAATGTTTCTAAATAACCTCACCGCAGTATGTCCTCCTGCTTTAACCTCTCGACAGTAAAAGTGAAGCTTAAAATTATGGCGGCCTCGTGGTAGCCGAAAAATATGCCCGTTCATTCGTGGCTGGAAATTCAACATCTATCGATATACATTAAATACTAAATAGCCTATCGCGGTCAACTATCGACCGTCGACACTAAGTTTTCCACATGATCTACGTAATTAATTTGTTTTCCTTCGATTTCAAGTTTTGGATAGGCCATCGTATTTAGTTGCTTCTTGTATATAATTACACATTTACATTTATCTGGATTAAGTGCCAGACCATTACGCTTCGCCCAGCTACTCACATTGAACAAATCACTGTTACACACACTTATACACTCATCAATTTTACTCAATGGACGACTAACATACATTTGGACGTCATCCGCATACATATGACTTTTACAATTTAACAGGACGTCTGGCAGGTCATTCACATATAATGAGAACAAAAGCGGCTCAAGAACTGAACCTTGAGGCACACCACGTGTAGTGCTCATCATTGAAGAAATTCTACTTCCACTTACTACTACCTGTCTTCTATCCGTTAAATACGATTTTAATAGCTTTATAGCTACCTTACTAAAATTGAAAAAGTTAACTAATTTACTTAATAAGATTTCGTGGTTAACCGTGTCAAATGCTTTACTGAAGTCAAGTAGTACTAATAGCGTCATAGTACAGCTTCTTTGTCTTCTGTAACCTGACTGTTTGTCACTTAGTAGTGCATTGTTATCTAGGAAAGTTCGAATTTGTTGTGACATTAATTGTTCAAGAACTTTTTGACAAAAAACGATAGAATTGATATAGGTCTATATTCATTTTTCCTTTAGGGACCGGGGTTATTTTCGCAAGCTTCCATGTACTTGAAATATTGATTTTGTTAAGACAGTATTGCAAATATAAGTCACATGTGGTAATATTTTCGGAAGTAAGATTTTTAGAAATTTTGGATGTATTTCATCCAGTTCGATTGCATTTGACTTAATTTTAAGCACAGATTCAAGGACATCGCACTGACTGGCACACATGAAGCTAAAGTTATTATCACAGGAACTATTCGTTAGATTGGCAAGATAATGATTATATGCTACTTTAGGTACCCCGTTTATCACAAATTTTCTATTTAATTCATCTATGTCAACATCAATTTTGGTGGTATTTGTCCTCTTCCCTATTCCCAAGTCTTTGAGCTCCCTCCATGTCCTTCTTGTTAATATTGCACTTTGAAACCTTACAGAATAAAAAGACTTTTTAGCTGTCAGTATTAATAGGTTGGTTTTTTTCCTTAAAGTTTTAAATTCTTGATAATGAACAGACGTTCTGTAGAGTTTCCATTTGTTATATGCTTTATCCCTTAATGATATATTGTGTGCAATACATTGATTGAACCATGGATTTTTCTTTGGTGCAATCTTTAATTTACGCAGCGGTACGAATTTTTCATAAAGACATGTTATGTGAGCTCGTAGTTGTTCTACTTGAGAATTAACATCATCCATGTTAAATATTATATTCCAGTCATATGTATTGAATTCGTCATTAAGTTTGGTAATGTCAATGCTCTTAAAATTTCGGTACCATATGTCGTCGTCAATCTTTTTACAATTAAAATCATAAGTCAGGAAAAGTAGGTCGTGTCTGGAAAATATTGGGACAGATAACTGATCATAAAGAAGGATTTTTTCTTTATCATTGACAAAACAAAGGTCCAATAATGTACTTGCAGTGTTTGAGAAATGTGTTGGTCTGTTGACTTTTTTGAAAACGAAGCAATCTTGCGGAATGTGAAAATGGGAGAACCAATTTATACGATTTCAAAAGTAAATCGAAAACCGGAACCTGGCTGAAACCGTCTGGAAAATATTAAGCTTTAAATTTCCAAATTGATGATATTTTTCGGTATTTTTTTCCAATATTTTCAATATTTTCAATTAATGTCTTGTACTGTTGTATTTTTGTTGTATAAGTACATTAATTGTGCGTCGTTTAAGTTGTCGTGTGTCAAATCGATGTATAAACGGTTAAGGTGCAGTCGTTTGACCAAACCGTTGACCTTCTAACCGTTAAATTCCGTTCCCAAATGCCATTTTACCGTTAAAAATGTTAAAAATATAAAATTGTGGTATTTTTGTAAAAAACGGTCGTATTCTGTCAAATTAACTATCTATCCGTTTATTCATCGATTTTTCAAAGTCAAAATTTTTGAAAAGAATACCGCAAAAAATGATCAATTTTGAATTTGAAATCTTTATATTTTTCAGTCGGCAAGCTGAAGCTATAAAGTGTTTAGGAACGATTTATATCTACATTCATCTACTTATCAAATTGTGAAGTTCAATACAACCAGATGTAAGATACTTAAACTATGTGAAAAAAGGAAGCACTACCTCTGAAAAAAACAGTAAAAAATATCAAACTAAACAAATTTTTAAAAAGTAAACTAAAACTAGAAAAAAATTATTAAACAATTTGAAAGCCTCAAATCTATAAAAAAATCAGTTTTGTTCACAGGGGAAAAAAATCAAATTTGTTGCAAAGTGATATTTTGGTTTTAAACTATGTATGTATATACAATTTATATGTACTTACTTAAATATCTCAAAGAATAAAATTTAAACAAATTCACAACGTATTGAAAAATTTATAATTAGAATTAAATTAAAGGTTACAAAAATGTTTATTATTGGTTAGATTTTTCCCCTTTAGATAAGCTCCGTTGCGATACAAATATTTGAATATTGGATATGTTAAATATAAAAAAATATTTCTTATTTCTATTTAATTGCAGGAGGAAATGATTCCTTGAACTTGTTTAACCCAATAAAAAGTAAAGAGACTAAAGCCTATGAAAACTTGTTTGGTGATTGTGGAAAACTCAACTTTCCTTTTACTTGCGACTCCATGAACTTATCGTATTTTCAGTATATACCCCAAACTGCTGTGCCTCCTAATTGGCGTAACGTAATAACTGTGCAAGGTATATTATTGGCAATCATCCTATCCTATTTACTTAATATACGTTTATTAAATTATCAGGAAAACCATTTAAAAAAAAATGTGTCGACAGAAAACCACGGCAAGCATATAGTGCAAAACAGTTAGACCGACTGGAGTTCGAGTTTAAGCTTGATAAATACCTAAGCGTTAGCAAACGGATAGAGCTGTCTCAAACATTATCTTTAACGGAGGTTCAAATAAAAACATGGTTTCAAAATCGTAGAACAAAGTGGAAGAAGCAGCTAACATCATGCCTAAAAACTTCACAAAGTCCAGGATTATGCAATATTAGCATTAATATCCCCAGAGATAGTACATTAGTACCTCATTCATCTTATGAACCAGCTAGTCGTATATATACTGCACATAAATTTTGCCTTATTCAAACTGAAATAAACCCCTACGGCAATGAAAAGAAATAAAATAATACACAAAATATACTTACCAGAGCCAATAATTTCTTACCTTTCGAACGACAAAGGTGTGAAAAAGTGAGAGTGAGCGACCGCGTCGCAAGGAAATTGTACACGGGAAATGGTTTTCTTCGTTCTGGCTGTAATAATGATCTGGTAGATTTGCTCATTGACTATGATTCTGCGTTTTTTGTTTTCCATTTTTTTCAAAATTCTGTATACCCCAGATTTTGCACTTAGTGGGGGCGATAGCATTTTGGAAGAAAACTTGTTTCAGTGTGATATCACAGGAGTCTGCATTGGTTGCTCTAGCTCTTATAGTCCCTGAAAACTGAAAACCCTGACAAACATAGGTCAGACAGGTCAGTCGGAAATGCTTCCTTTTGGCTACATGTACTACATGGACCAACTGGCTGACTGTAGGCGCAGCGGTTGGCGACGGGGAACAGCAGCAAAAACAGAGCAATATCAACGGCAGAACAGAGAAGCAGAGAATCAGCAGCAGAAGGAGAGCAACGGCAGAGAAGCAGCAACAGGAAAGGAGAAAGTCGTTTGCAAAAAGAGAAGTCGCAGAGTCAACAGCAAAAGCAGCCAGAAACATAAAGTATCAGGAGAGATCAATCCATAGATTAATCCTTAGTAGTTAGTATGAATATTCCTACACTTGTCCCATTAATCTCAATGTAATATATTATCAATAAAGCTATAATTAAACAATATCTGACATATCCCAGCAGTACTGATATCACCCCACTCCCTAACAGACCATGGTTACTTTTTTACTAACCCTTAACAATGCTTTTCATCATTTCCATGCTTATCCGAAATGTCCTACGACATGGGGACCAAAGAGACCACATCGTTTACCCCCGAACTAGTGATATGGGTACTCGTCTGGTGGTTGACGATATAGGTAACCAGCTTGTAGATAGTGATTGGGTAGCCATCTAGTAGGTTATCAATTTGCATTTCATTTCATATTTCCATGTTTATTTTATTATTTATTTCATTTTGATTTTTTAATTAGCTTAATTACGTATTGTTGTTCGCGGTGGTACTATTTTTGAAGTAACTTTTTTTTGCAGCTGAAGCGCCTTTCTAAGCTATGGCATCTATAAATATAAATTACAAATATAATAGATGAAAAAAAAAACATATACGCCTACCAATCAAAACTCCATACAGAATGACTGTTGAATCTGAATTGGATCGTATCATTATTATAGCCAGAATGAAGAAAACAATTTCATTTTTTCTCGCCCTGTCTCTCTCTAACACACACGTATCATAGCCGGCTTTGCTTTTAGCAAAACATTAGCGCCTAGATCTCAGAGACTATAAGAGCTAGAGCAACCAAATTTGGTATCCACACTCCTGAAATATCGGACCGTGACGAGTTTGTTTCAAAATTTCGCCACACCCCCTTCCGGCCCCGCAAAGGACGAAAATCTGGACCATCCACAGATCTCAGAGACAATTAGACCTGACTGTCGAGCTCTCACTGTTACAAAACTATTTGTAATTTTTCACTGCAGAACTCACTGTTGATAGCTCACTGCTACAAGTGTGTTTCAAAATTTCGGCCCACCCCCTTCCGCAGCCATAAACAACGAAAATCTGTGGCAACCACAATTTTGAAGATAGGAGAAAATTAAAAACGCACAATCATAGAGAATGGCCATATCTACCAGATTGCCGAATCTTGCCGAATCCGATTCAGATCGGATTATGTTTATAGCTAAAAGTAACAAGTCAATTTGCAGTGGCTACGCAGCGCCCGTCGACACGTTCTGACTGATTTTCTGTCTCTCTCGCACGCACTCTTTGTCGTTAAATGAACCCATACTGACTATGTATCGGGTATAAATGTAGAGTTGCGGTCGCAGCAGCAACTCACAACGTTCCCCCTCGTTTTTGATCAAGAATAATGATTACTATTAGCCTTAATTTGACTTAATGAAAAATTTTTCTTCCGTATGAGAGGGTTCTGTCTCCACCAAATAAATTCCTAAGCTGAGTGAAGGAATGGGCTCATCATAAAAGCTCCTCAAATTAATCAGTCGTCGTCCTATAACTACTCTGTCCAAATCTTCTATATTAAATACAATAAATATAGGTATACCACCTACTATATAACAGTAGTTGTTGGGTTTATGTTCTGTCAATTTGCATCCCTTTAAAGTTATAACTTTATTGTCAATTTTAGGTTCTGAGTCAAGCGAGGAAGTTATCAACCTTTCAATTTTCTTATAAATTTGTTCCAATGTTTTCGTTGGCTTTTTGACATAACGCTTTAAAAGCTGTAAATAATTTTCGAAAGCGTATGAGGATCAACCACCACATCAACAACGAAAATTCCTGTGTACAGTAGGAACTGTCTAAATTCTGTAGCTTTCCATTTGATTAGTTCGTTTAAAGGTCTTGGTTTCCTAACAAACTCTTTAGGTAAATTTCTACGCGCAGTCACAAAACTCAAAGCTTATCGCAAAACCCCGCACAAAGCAGAATCACCAATAACTACCAACAACTATATCTATTACTGTAACAAACACAAACATTAATTTGAGTGACAATCTAACGGAATCAAAACCAGAGGCGCCGTATTGTGTCTCTCCCCAAAACGAAACCCTACTACAAACATCTGGACCGAAATTCCTCAACATCTAGAGAACAGAACCTAACAAAGATCTCAACTTGGTATCCCCCTTTCTCATCAAAAAACAAATTGACTTCATCTGTGGAGGTAAAGTCGAAATGTGCAAGAAAATAAGAAACGGAACAATTTTGATAAAGACGAAAACAAACATACAAGCGAAAAAACTTATACACCTAAAATCTCTTGCAAGCGATCTCTTGCAAATCTCTTGTAACGTCAACGTTACAATACACAATACACAACTCCCTTAACTACTCAAAGGGCGTAGTATACTCAGACAGGTGTGTGCATAATCACATTCAACCTGCTAACCCTACCGGAGTACATAACTATGATTGGGTATCAAAGAGCCCAAAAAAAAACGAGGGGGAACGTTGTGAGTTGCTGCTGCGACCGCAACTCTACATTTATACCCGATACATAGTCAGTATGGTTGCATTAAACGACAAAGAGTGCGTACGAGAGAGACAGAAAATCAGCCAGAACGTGTCGACGGGCGCTGCGTAGCCACTGCAAATTGATTTGTTACTTTTGGCTTTAATAATATTCCGATCTGATTCGGATTCGGCAAGATTCGGCAATCTGGTAGATATGGCCATTCTCTATGATTGTGCGTTTTTAATTTTCTCCTATCTTCAAAATTGTGTTTGCCACAGATTTTCGTTGTCTATGGCTGCGGAAGGGGGTGGGCCGAAATTTTCAAACACACTTGTAGCAGTGAGCTATCAACAGTGAGTTCTGCAGTGAAAAATTACAAATAGTTTTGTAACAGTGAGAGCTCGACAGTCAGGTCTAATAGTCTCTGAGATCTGTGGATGCTCCAGATTTTCGTCCTTTGCGGGGGCGGAAGGGGGTGTGGCGAAATTTTGAAACAAACTCGTCAAGGTCCGATATTTCAGGAGTGTGGATACCAAATTTGGTTGCTCTAGCTCTTATAGTCTCTGAGATCTAGGCGCTAATGTTTTGCGCTATGCAAAGCCGGCTATGATACGTGTGTGTTAGAGAGAGACAGGGCGAGAAAAAATAAAATTGTTTTCTTCATTCTGGCTATAATAATTACGATCCAATTCAGATTCTGCAGTCTAGAAGATAAATTCATTCTCTACGATTCTGCGTTTTAAATTTTCTTGTATCTTTAAAATTGTGGATGCCACAGATTTTCGTCCTTTGTGGGGGCGGAAGTGGGCGGGGCGATGTTTTGAAATATACTTGTAACAGTGACATATCACAGAAGGCTGGATACAAAATGTCGTTGCTCTAGCTCTTATAGTCTTTGAGCACTAGGCGCTAATAGGGACGGACAGACGGAAGGACGGACAGACGGACAGACGGATGGACGGACAGACGGACAGACAGACAGGGCACAATCGACTCGGCTATTGATGCTGATCAAGAATATATATACTTTATGGGGTCGGAAACGGTTCCTTCTGGACGTTACACACATCCATTTTCACCACAAATCTAGTATACCCCAATACTCATTTTGAGTATCGGGTATAAAAAATATATACCACTTCCAATGAAATGCAACAACTGCTTCCAGTTTGGACATCTCCAGAAATTTTGTAAAAACACAAAACTTTGCTTTAACCGCGGAGAGGATTTCCACATTGACACGACCACACTAGAGAAATGTTAGAAAACCCAACACTGCGTCAACTGCAACAACGGCCAGCACTTTTCGAGCCCACATAACTCCACCAGTAAAAAATGCCCTATCTTTATCACTCAATACAAACTCCAAGCAATTAAAACCACAAACAAATGTGACAACAAAACAGCCCTCTCAATACTACAGACACGGAACACAGATAATACACCCCACTCATTCTGTTCAGTCACCAAGCCCACACAGGCCTCTACGCAATCACAACAACAACACACAGCATCACAACAACAACACATAGCATCACAACAACAACACACAGCATCACAAAAACAACAACACCCCCAGCAAGCATCCACATCCAAACGCCAAACTGTATCTTACTCTGATATTGACTCAGAAATAGACAGTAAGATAAACACCCTAACAAATTCCCATAACAACATTGACACAACCTCTAACAATGTAAAGATTCTACCACTAACTACCTCTAAACTAAAATTAAAAAGCTCAAGCAGCAAAAAAACAAGACAAGAAAACCCCAATACTGACGCCTTGAGTAGCAACAACTGCTCAATGAAAATATAATCCGACTAAAACTAACAGATCAAGTTAAAAAATTCCAAATAATCAGCACTCAAGAGATAAAAACTTTCAAAAATGACTCTGACAATAATCCAATAGAACCTTCGAGGCTACATAAACAACTACAATGAATTACAAATTATTATTAAACAATACCAAACTCATATAATTGCCACACATTGCTACACAACTCAATCCAATCAAATGAAATACATTTACAAACTGACTTCGATGCAGCTGCTATTGAAGTTGAATCGAAGAAAAAATGCAAAATAATTTCTACATACATATCGCCGAGCCAACAAAATTTAACGAAAGTAACCTACACAATGTTCTTAGCCATAACTCAAGCTCACTTATTTAAGAAGATTTTAATAGTTGGGGCAAACTTTGGGGATCGCCAAAAAACAACGCAAGAGGCAATACATTAACCAATTTTCTAAATAACACAAGCTTTATACTCTTAAACGACAAATCGCCCACGCACTTTACCACACACAATACATACACACATATTGACCTATCATTTTGCTCTCCAGACTTATTCCAATTCGCTAACTGGAAAATCATCGATGATCTCCACGGAAGTGACCACTTCCCTATCCTCATTACACTTTTTAACATTCACAAACTGAGTAAAACGCAGAACAACCCAATTTTCAAAATAAAATCAGCCAACTGGAATGCATTTAAGATAAAAACTGATTACTTTAATACAAAAAGTCCGCCCTCAAACATCATCAATAAAGAATCATCATGTCTAAATCAAATTCTACTACAAAGCGCCCATCTTACCATCCCACAAACATCAATCAAAAACCATTCCAGAAAAGTTCCCTGGTGGAAATAAGTCACCTTCCTCATTTACGAGTACTTCTGACATCTAACCACAAACAAAGACAAGTCGACCTGGTCAAATATAAGACGCTTTTGTGGACTCAATAATATAAAAAAACATTCATCCAATTATCCATCCTACCACTTTACAGCCAATTTCAGATAATCCCTTCATTGCCAATTCATTTGCTGGATTCTGAGCCTATCAGTCAAAGATTCCAACTTCTCACCCATGTTTACTAACAACAAATATTCTATTTCAACACATCAAATCTCTCCCCCATCACAATCTGCTCAGAAAATAGAATCATATATTACTTCAATAGAAGTTTCCTCCGCACTCTCAAGCTTAAAGGGTCATACATCAGGTATTGATCGAATCTCCTAACCAACGATTTCAAATACATCCCCAGCAGTAAAAGATAGAATTTTAAAGCACTACAATAATGTACTTAATAACTATATACCCCAAACTTACAAAACAGGTCTCGTCATACCAATATAAAAACCCGGTTGCATCAAAACATCAATAACCTCATACCGCCCGATTTCCCTAACCTCTTGCTTCGCAAAAGTTCTAGATAAAAGCATAGCCAAGAGGTTGTGGTGGTTTGTTACCACAAACAAAAATATAAACAACGAGGGGGAACGTTGTGAGTTGCTGCTGCGACCGCAACTCTACATTTATACCCGATACATAGTCATTACGCAAATAGTGCGTCCGTTACTTTTGGCTATAACAATAATCCGATCTGATTCGGATTAGGCAAGATTCGGCAATCTGGTAGATATGGCCATTCTCTATGATTGTGCGTTTTTAATTTTCTCGTATCTTCAAAATTGTGGTTGCCACAGATTTTCGTTGTTTATGGCTGCGGCTGAAACACACTTGTAGCAGTGAGCTATCAACAGTGAGTTCTGCAGTGAAAAATTACAAATAGTTTTGTAACAGTGAGAGCTCGACAGTCAGGTCTAATAGTCTCTGAGATCTGTGGATGCTCCAGATTTTCGTCCTTTGCGGGGGCGGAAGGGGGTGTGGCGAAATTTTGAAATTTTGTCAAGGTCCGATATTATAGGAATGTGGATACAAGATTTGGTTGCTCTAGCTCTTATAGTCTCTGAGATATAGGCGCTAATGTTTTGCGCTAAGCAAAACCGGCTATGATACGTGTGTGTTAGAGAGAGACAGGGCGAGAAAAAATGAAATTGTTTTCTTCATTCTGTCTATAATAATAATACGATCTGATTCAGATTCTGCAGTCTAGAAGATAAACTTATTCTCTATGATTCTGCGTTTTTGGTTTTCTCGTATCTTTAAAATTGTGGATGCCACAGATTTTCGTTCTTTGTGGGGGCGGAAGTGGGCGGGGCGATGTTTTGAAATATACTTGTAACAGTGACATATCACAGAAGTCTGGATACAAAATGTCGTTGCTCTAGCTCTTATAGTCTTTGAGCAATAGGCGCTAATAGGGACGGACGGACGGACAGACGGACAGACGGACGGACGGACAGACAGACATGGCTCAATCGACTCGGCTATTGATGCTGATCAAGAATATATATACTTTATGGGGTCGGAAACGCTTCCTTCTGGACGTTACACACATCCATTTTCACCACAAATCTAATATACCCCAATACTCATTTTGAGTATCGGGTATAAAAATCAAGTTGGTTTCAAACGTGGAAAATCAGTTAGAGACAATTTAGCGTACTTTGATCATCTGATAACTGATGCATTATCCCACAAACAACATTTGTCAAAACTTCAATAAAGCTTTTGATAAAATTGGATTACTTGCAATAACGACGCAACTCCAAGAATGGAATATCGGCCCAAAAATACTAAATTATATTATTAATTTCTTGAGCAAGAGAAAATCAAATTTCGCATCGCAAATAATCTATCGAACACTTTTCCTCTGCATAACGGAATCCCCCTGGGTTCCCCGATATCAGTTATCATATTCTTAATAGCATATAATAAATTAGCAAACCGCATTACTAGACCTCGGATTTTGCATATTTGCATATTTTTATCAGATTTTTCGCAAAATTTTTATTTAGACGTTTTATCGTTCAAATATAACGAATATGCAAAACATATGCAAAATATATGCAAGCAAAATATGCAAAATATATGCAGAATATGCAAAATATATGCAAACGAATTTCATCGTAAAATTTAAGCATATACTACTTTCCCTTGTCCAACGCTTTACCATATATTGTTGTATTGTTCTTATAGCTTTATGACAACACCAAAGATGTGCAGCTTCTTTATGTGAAGTCTCTCCGTAACATATTTGCTATTGTAATTTCTTATCTGTTTGATCTCTGTTTTTGTTACTTTTCTACAGTCTTTGAAGTAAAGTGCAGAAAAATGCTAAAAATCAACAGATATAAAAAAATTTGATGGGAAAATGGTTTTCCGAAAAGTGCTTTGAAATTGTTCGAAGAAGGTCCACAGAAGGTCCAAAGCATCTTTCGAAAATGCGCCTACTTCCAGCAACACGTCCAGCAACTTTTCCGACAATTCCAACGATGAATTCAAAATGGACTTATGTACAGCGTTGATTGCTGGGAATATATCATGGAATGGATTTAAAAAAGAAATTTGAATCCCTTTTGAAAAGAAATCCAGATTTTAATATCATTTCAAAAATAAATAATATATTAAATCTCAATGCTAAAGATTTGTCTGGAATTGAACCCATCACAAATGAAAATATTGTAAGGAAGTTCTCAGGCCGGGGTACAGCTTCTCAGTCTGTCCAGGGCCCGGTCCTTCCCCACAGCAAAATTTGTTGTGTGAGGACCTAAGGGGAGAGCCGTTTGTGGCGAAAGCGCGCCCGCGGGGTGGATCGTGGGACGGTCGGGCCTGGCCCGGCCACGAGGCGTGGGTGAAGCCGTGCTTGGGAGCGACAGGGGCGTGCGTTGGGGGTCATGGGTGGCGGGAGACGGGGTTTGGGTCAGGGATCGAGAAGGTGTGGGAGAGGGGAGCCCAGCGTAGCAGATGCCGCATGATCCACGACTCACATCTGCGTCGCCGGGTCCCCAGGGCGAGGGTGTAGGAGGGGGAACCCAGCTTTGCGAATGCCGCGTGAATCCAGGACTCACATCCAGCATCGCCGGGTCCCCAGGGGAGAAAGGTATAGGAAAGGGAAAACCCAGCTTGGTGAATGCCGCATGATCCACGACTCACATCCACTTCGCCGGGTCCCCAGGGGGAAAAGGTATAGGAGAGGGAAAACCCAGCTTGGTGAATGCCGCATGATCCACGACTCACATCCACTTCGCCGGGTCCCCAGGGGGAAAAGGTACAGGAGAGGAAAACCCCAGCTTGGTGAATGCCGCATGATCCACGACTCACATCCACTTCGCCGGGCCTCCCGGGAAAAGGGAAGAGAGGGGGAGGGGGAGTGAGTGACTCCTACGGGCGAATGTTCTGAGACAGGTGGGTTGAGGTTGGTGTCTTTATTGTTTTCGGATCATTTCCCTACTTAAAATCCCGCGCCTGCAGCGGGGAAATAAACGCCAAAGAAATTATATTAAACAACATGTGGGCATAGATATGTAAAACAACTGCGAGAATGTTCTGCTTATACCTGCCTACTGCACCGATCTGTTCCCCCCCAGAGCTCACATACGTGAGGTGGCTCACCCTGGTTTCCCTCCTTTGGGGTCCTGGTATCCCGCGGCGGGTCCTCGTCACTTCGGCTTGTCTTGTACACGGCGTGGTCACAGCTTGTTTTTTTACACGGCGTGGTCGCGGCTTATTTTTCACATTTGGTTTTTTTTGGCTTCCGCCGCACAACCGGTCTTGCTCAGCCCTCGGAGATCACTCTCGAGCTTGGCTCGCGCTGGACCGTGCCAAGCCTCGGCTTTTCTTTCTCGCAGCTTCTCTGCCGCTTCGCTGCTGCGCCGCCTTCGGCTGCCGGCCTCGGCTGCGTGGGTGTATGGCTGCGTGGGTGTATGGCTGCGGGTGTGTATTGCTGCTTCGCCGTCGGCTCTTTTCCTCGGCTGCGTAGGCGTAAGACCGATCGACGGCTTCTCTGCCGCTTCGCTCTCTTTCATGTTGTCTCTTCTTGTCTGCGTATAGTCGTTCTCTCCCTGGCGTTGGATCTTTCGTGTTGGATCTCTTCGTGCGTCTCTTCTTTCGTGTCGATTCTCTTAGTTGCGTGGCCGTAGTATGCGTCGTTTTCCTGGTGTTGGTTCTCTTAGTTCTAATGAGTACAAAGGCCTATTGTTTTGGTTTGCTTAGCCCAATTCTTATTTTAATTAAGGAAACTGAGGATTCATTTTTTGTCTTGGTAATAATAATAATACTAGTAATGTAATGAGATAATGAGATAAAGATAAAAGGAGATAATAATGAAATTAGATAACAAGCCGCCGAGGCGGTCCCTTCAGGGGATGGTGTCGTGGTCCGTGTTGTGGAGGCTTATGCCTTCACACTCCCTTCCTACTTCGGGGTGGGGCGCGGTGAAATGCGCACCAAGTTTCCACTGATGGATACGCGGAAGCGTTGGCCGTCGTGGTATTCTAGGCTGCGGATCCGGCTGCGCCCGTGACGCGCCGCGTTTGCCTGAGCGCTGGCGCCTTCCAGCAGGCTTTGCGGGATGCGACGGTCAGGCGTGCTGACCCGCCAGGCGACTGGGGCGATTGGCCATTCCTGCTCCTCCTGCAGCGCGTTTAGCTCGGGCATCTCGTCGAACGCGGTGAGCAGTCCGCCCGCCTCTGCTTCTGCCAAGCCCAATGACAGGTCGCTGTCCTCCTTGGGTTGGCTCGCGTTTCCTGCTTCGGCCTCTCGGGTCGTGCAGCTCGTCGGTTCCGGGTTCGGGGCGTTGTGGTCGGTGGGAACTGGCGATAGCCACTTCATTGGTGCGTGGTCCAGCGGCTGCCAATCGGGATTCACCCTTCTTTCCGGGGCTGCCGCCTCCTCCTGCGCGTCCCACTCCTGCAGTCTGGCGTGCCACCCGTCGTCCCAGCTGGTGTCCGGGATCGGGCCGTTGGGGTTCGCCTGCCCTCCCAGGATCCAGGCTACCTCCTCGTCTCCGTCATCCCGGGGTATCGGGGACACGGGTCCGTCCTTCAGGCCGAGTTCCTGGAGGAGTTGGGGCAGCTCCTTGCCGGTTACGCGGCTGGGTGGCTCGTGTTCATCCTGAAGGCCGAGGTTCCGGAGCCGTCGGGGCAGCGCATCGCCCAGACTGCCGTCACTGATCCGTAGCGGAGTGGTATCGTCCTCTCCTAGGAGCGGTACCTCTTCGCCGCTTGTGGTGTCGCTGTCTGCCGCCGGGATGATCTCCCTCTCGGGCCTGGGTGGAGTGATGGGCCGTGGACGGGCGAGCAGCAGCTGCAGGGTCTTATCGGCGTCCTTCCAGGTGGTCCAAGGGGCCACGTCCACCGCGATGTTGGCTGGAGTGCCCTTCTGGCAGTTGGCCGGCCCATCTTCGTCCTCGCTCACGTCTGAGTAATGGCACGTCGTGGCCCGCTCGGCCTCCAGTTGGCGGTTTAGCTCCCGGACGGAGTGCTGGACCCATGGGCGGCCACCCGCTTTCCCGAAGCGTCGGTCGTGCAAGAACTCTTCATCGGTGCTTGCCTGGCAGGTCGGCTCCCAGTGCTTGTCGGCCTCCATCGTTGGGCTGGTGAACCCTTCGTCGGAGCTGCTGTCGTAGTTCGGCCGTGGGGTCAGCGGGTCTCCCATGCGGTACAGGTAGTAGGGCGGTGGTGGTGGGGACCGCAGCCGCAGTTTGTGCCCGACTGGGGAGCTGCTCTGCCCCTCGGAGTTGGGGTCCAGGTTGACGTGTCCTGGCTCGACGCGTCTTCGAGTCGCGCGTGGGGTGACGGCGGTGCCTGTTCCTTGGCCTGGATGCTTGCGGCGGCGTGGGCGTCTTGGTGGCTCCTGCTGGGCCCGGCCTGCTCGGACCTCCTCGTCTGAGTCCGATGACCGCATCGCCTCCACTGTGATGATCCCAGACGGATTGTTTCGCGACGTGCTCGGACGGACGACGTCGTTGAGCCATGCCCAGGTCATGGTTGTCGCCCGGCGGGGCGACGGTGGGCCTTCGGGGCGGGCCCGACGTCGGGATGGCCTAGGTGGCCTGGGTGGTCGTGGTATGGCTCCTGTCGATGGGCCATGCTGCGTTGTGTTGCCCGGTTCTGCTTGCGGGTCCGGAGAGTGGTGTCTTGCTTGTGGTTGGCTGGTCGTGGACCGTGGTTGCCTTGAGCTGGGCGGCGACGCACCCCTAGGATGCCCCTCCGTGCCATCCTCTGCCTCTAGAGGCTGTGCGTCGCTCGTCCTTGGGTTGTCCATGTCGGATCTGGTGGGGGGAAGAAACCTTGTTTGGTTAGAACCTGACCTGTGCCACTGATGTGCCCTATGCTCTGGGTTTCCCTGATCGGTGCATTTTCTAGTTTCTGGCTATTTCTTACTCTAATCCCTTAAGGGGAGTTAAGCTATCTTACTGCGTGTGTACGCGGTTGCCCCTTGCGGGGCGAGGACATTATGGCAGCGCACTACCATAAGTGGCCCTCATGAACTCGCGGTTTTCCTGGTGCTGGGGTCGTCGTCATCGTTGTCTTCGTTGTCTTCGTCGTCTTCGCTGGTGAGGGTGTGCTCGTTGTCGTGGTAGGCCTTGAGGTCGGCTAGTCCGGCCGTTCGTCGTTGTCTTCCCGGATGCTTCTGGAGTCGTGCTATGGTGGGAGAAATAAATTTAATTACTTTGTAAGGCCCCTCATATTTGGGAGCCAGTTTGGCAGCGAAGTTGTCCGCCGCTTTGGACAGGTGATGTTGGCGTAGCATCACGAGCGTCCCGATCGTGGGTCTCCATTCGCGTCGAAGTAGGTTGTAGGTCCTGCTCTGCGTCTGTGATGCCTGCTGGGTATTTTCCTGCACGATGGCGAAGATTTCCTTGAGTCGCTTGGCCTTGTCAGTTGGGGTCTCTGTCACTTCGCCTAGTCCTGGGGTCGTCTCTTCGTACAAGGCTCCAGGCAACCGGGGTTCCCGGCCGAGTACGATGAATGCTGGGCTGAAGCCTGTGGTGTCCGATGTGCTGCTGTTGATGGCTAGGCTGAGTTCGGGCAGCAGCTCGTCCCATGTCCGCTGGTCTCCATCGATGTACTGGGCGATCATGGTTTTGATCGTCCTGTTGGCTCGTTCCGTGGGGTTTTGTTGTGGCGTATAGGGCGCCGTATACTCCAATTCCATGCCTGCTAGTTTGCAGAACTTTCGGAAAGAGCGACTTGTGAATTGGGTCCCGTTGTCGCATACGAATTTCCGTGGGGTTCCGAAGCGGCTTAGGATCCGTTCCCGGAAAGCGGTCTCCAGTAGTGCGGTGGTGGCCTTGCGGAGTGGGACCAACTCCACCCACTTGCTGAAGGCGTCGAAGAACACCAGCAACATAGTATTGCCGTGTTTGGATCGGGGCAATGGTCCAATGAAGTCAGCGCAGACGATGTCCAGTGGTTCCTGGGCTTGGCGGGTGTGCATCTTCCCTCCTGGTTTGGTTTGACTCACCTTGTACTGCTGGCACTTGGTGCACTGCTGGATATATCGGGCGATATCTCGGTGCAGTCCGGGCCAGTAGTACCTCTGGGCTATTCGTGTCGCTGTCTTCCTGATCCCGAGGTGTCCTGCTGTCGGATGGTCGTGGCACTCTTCTAGCACGCGTCGGCGGTGGTCCTTGTGGACACATAGTTTCCATTTGATAGGGTCTTCTTCGCTGGTTCTGCTGCTGGCTCGTTTGTATATTTGGTCGCTCTCGATGATGAACTCCGGATGTCCTGCCGGCTGTTCCTGGATCCGCTTGCGGAGCCTCTGCAGCCAGGGGCAGGGGCAGGGGTCCCGGTCTTCGTCCACTCGCTGCAGGGTTTCCACTGGTTGTCGTGAGAGGGCGTCAGCCACAACGTTCTGACTTCCTCGGCGGTAGTGGATGTCAAACCGATATTGCTGGAGCTCCAAGGCCCAGCGGGCGATGCGTCCCGTTGGATTATCGATGGAGTTCAACCACTTCAAGGCGAGGTGATCCGTGATTACATCGAAGTGGTATCCTTCCAGAAAGCATCGGAGCTTCCGGATTGCCCAGACTATGGCAAGGCACTCTTTCTCGGTGGCCGAGTAGTTTTCCTCTGCCTTGAGTAGTCGACGGCTTGCGTAGGCGATGACTCTTTCTGCTCAGTCGATCTGTTGTGTCAGTACTGCTCCGAGGCCATACGAACTGGCGTCCGTTTGGAGTACGAATCGCTCGGCGAAGTCGGGGCATGCCAGGACTGGTGCTTGCGTGAGTCTTTCCTTGAGAGTCTCGAATGCCTGATGTTGTTCGTCTGTCCACTCCCACTTTTGATCCTTTTTGAGCAGGTTGGTCATGGGTTGGACCACCGTGGCGAAGTTGGGGACGAAACGTCGGTACCAGGATGCCATCCCGATGCAGCGTCGCAGTTCTTTCAGTGTGGTGGGCGGTGCTAGTTTCTGGACTGCGCTGACCTTGTCTGGGTCCGTGTGGATGCCTTGTTCGCTGATGACATGGCCGAGGTAGACTAAACTCTTCCTGAAGAAACTACACTTGTTTCTGTTCAGTCGGAGGTTCGCCTCTCGCAGCCTCCTGAAAACCTCGCGAAGGTGGTCGATGTGTTCTTCTAGCGTGGCTCCGATGACGATGATATCGTCGAGATACGCGAATGCGTACGGCTCCATGGTGGGTCCGATGACGCTGTCCAAAGCTCGCTGGAACGTCGCTGGGGCTGAGTGCAGACCGAAAGGCATGACCTTCCACTGGAAGAGTCCTCTGCCGGGAACGGTAAATGCTGTTGCCTCTCTGCTGCCCTCGGCCACCGGGATCTGCCAGTATCCGTTTTTGAGGTCCAGCGTGGAGATGTAGCGAGCGTGGCGAAGTCTCTCGAGAATGTGGTTAATCCGTGGCAGCGGATATGCGTCCGGCACCGAGCGGGCATTTAGCTGGCGATAATCCACGCACATTCGCATTTCTCCGGTCTTCTTTCCTACCAAGACGATCGGGGCGCTGTGGGGACTGTGGGATGGCTCGATCCTTCCGTCCCGTAGCAGCTCGTCCACCTGCGCGTTGATGATCTTCTGCATGGCCGGGTTCTTCGGGAAATAGCGCTGCTTCACGGGCCTGTCGTCTCGCATTGTTATCGTGTGTTCGGCGATGTGTGAGACTCCAGCTAGTCCGTCGAATTTCGCCAATTCTTCTTCCAAAAACTTGCCTGCCCACGGCGTGGGGGGTGGTTCGGGGTCTGGGTCTTGCTGCCACGGCGATAGGTCCTCCAGTTCCAGAGCGGTAATGGCGGCCAAGATCGCGTTCTCGTAGTCATCCGAGTCGGCTGGGCGAAACGGGTTGCGTTCCCGAGCTATCTCGGTGTCGGCTAATGGCTCCAGTTGGTAGTCCGTCGTCGGGGTTTCTGTGATCTCGTCCTGTGGTATCGGGGTTCGTGGCTTGCGTGATGTCTGTCGTGCTGGGTTACTACGTGGTGACTCCCGGTTCGATGAGCTGGCCCTGGAGTGGTCCCGCGGGGCCGCAGCTATCTTTGCCGAAGTTTTCTGCTTTCTGCTGTGTCCTGTTGGTGACTCCTGGTTCGACTAGCTGGCCCTGGATTGATCCAGTGGAGCCTTAGCTGTCTCTGCCCAAGTCCCTTGCTTCCTGCTGTGTCCTGTTGGTGACTCCTGGTTCGACGAGCTGGCCCTGGATTGATCCAGTGGAGCCGGAGCTGTCTCTGCCCAAGTCCCTTGCTTCCTGCTGTGTCCTGTTGGTGACTCCTGGTTCGACGAGCTGGCCCTGGATTGATCCAGTGGAGCCGGAGCTGTCTCTGCCCAAGTCCCTTGCTTCCTGCTGTGTCCTGTTGGTGACTCCTGGTTCGACGAGCTGGCCCTGGATTGATCCAGTGGAGCCGGAGCTGTCTCTGCCCAAGTCCCTTGCTTCCTGCTGTGTCCTGTTGGTGACTCCTGGTTCGACGAGCTGGCCCTGGATTGATCCAGTGGAGCCGGAGCTGTCTCTGCCCAAGTCCCTTGCTTCCTGCTGTGTCCTGTTGGTGACTCCTGGTTCGACGAGCTGGCCCTGGATTGATCCAGTGGAGCCGGAGCTGTCTCTGCCCAAGTCTTCGTTTTGTTGCGTTGTCCTGTTGGTGTCGGGGTTCGTGCTGGGGAACTGGCCATGGTTGGTTCCATCGGTGTCGCAGTTCGTTCCGTCGTAGCTTTCTTCGTGTCCTGTTGTGGTGGCGTAGTCCTGGGGTTGTTGCTTGATCTTGTCTGGTAGGGCTTTGTTGTCGCTGCGTTTGGATGGTTCGTGGTTGGCTGTGGGGTGTTGGTCTGCGGCTGGTCTCGGATGGCAGTGGAGTCCGCAAACGTGACAGACCGTGGGCGTGGCTGGGCGGTGCATGATGGTATCGTCCCGGCGGGTTTCTGCTGCAACTTCAGCTGTAGATATGCCCGTCCGCAGTGGATCCTTGCGCGGATGCCACAGAGGAAGTCGAGTCCCAAGATGAAGTCGTCTAATACCGTGGGGAGTATAAGAAGAGATACCTGTGTTTCTTGCTGATCCAGGCGCACTGTGACTGCTATCGCTTGGTTGATCTCCTTCCTGGTTCCATCTGCCAGGCGGATCCTGTTCCTCACCTCTCGCCTGTTCTCGGTCGTCCCTATCTCCTTCGCCAGCCGCTCACTGATGAAGGATCGTGTGGCTCCAGTGTCGAGGGTGGCCGCAAATGCTCTCCCATTGATGTCCACCAGGGCAGCGATCCTTCCTCCGGTCATGCTTAATGGGTGGGTTTCTCCTGTTCCTGGGTGCGCGCCTCCGTCCATGTCCCAGTTGGGCGGAGACCCGACCCGTTTCCCGACGCGGGTTTCCGGCAGCAGTTGATGGTCCGGACACCTCGGTGGCCACATTCCCAACAGAACAGCTTCTGTCGGTTTGTGCACGCACCACTGAAATGGCCGTTTTCCCCGCAGTTCCGGCAGGCTCGTTGTACATCGATCGCCTGCTCTTGCTCCTGGCCGATTCCTCGGTTGGCGATCTCGGTTTTCCCGGGTGTCTCGTGTGTGTTGCCTCGTTGTGGGTTGGTTCCATTGCCGGTAAAGGCGGCACGGGGTCGATGGTTCTGCGTAGTCCCGATGCTGCGGAGTGCGTCTCGGTCCCGCGCGGTTTCGTAGGCCGAGACGAGCTGGGTCAATTCTGTGAGGGATCGGAAATCCTGTCTGCGCGTGTACATTTGATACTCCGGACGGAGATTTTCGTAGATCCGCTCGAGTTCCTGTTCCCGAGTATACTGGGCTCGCTGCATCATCAGACGTAACTCGATAAGGTAATCCCGGAAGGATTCCTTCGGCTTCTGTTCCCGACTTCGTATGGTGTCTTCCAGCCGCTGGAAGTATCTGGGGGGCAGGAAGAATTCTAGGAATTCTTTCCGAAAGTCTGTCCAATTCTGTCCCTGCATCTGAAAAGTTCGGAACCATCCTTCGGCCTTACCTGTAAGGAGACCGGAGATGGCTCGCGGCAACTGCTCTGGGCTCCCGCCGTATGATTCCACTCGCTCCTCGAGCCTTTCGATGAACGCTAGTGGGTCCGCGTGGCCGTCGAAAGTAAATCCCCATTTCCGGAGTTTGTCCGCCAGTAATGAGTATGAAATCTCACCCCCGGGGCGTGAGACCCGATGTCCCTGAGGAAGACGTGGCTGTTCTCGTTCCGTGGTTGTCTGGTGGCTAGGCGTGGCCAGGGGTCCAGTGGTAGTGAGTCCTGGCTCGTGGTTCTTGCTGGCCGCCTCTGGTCTGATTCCTTGGAGTGGTCCTTGGGCATCTCGTTGTGGTTGCTCGTCCTGAGCGGCCGGTGTCTCGGTTGCTGACTCGCGGTATCCGTGGGTGGATCCTTGGCTCGTGCTGGGCAGCTCGGGTACGATTAATCGCAGTTTTGGTCCCTCCTTGCTGTCTTCCATCTTCGTCCGGCTCTCTGGCCCGGGTGACGTGGCTGGACTCCGGTGGTCCCTGGGGCTCGGTATGTTCCCAAAGTGCGTGGCCAATTCGTCCAGCCTTGCTTGCACGGCTTCGGGGTGCCCTGGGCGTGCGATGAATGCGGTGATCCGGCTCCGTAGGTCCTCTACAGTCCCAGTTTCTCCTAGTCCAAACTCCTTAGCTAGGCTCTGCAGCTCGTCCTTCCTGCGGGACGCTATCCAGCGGATGTTCATCCTGATCCTGGTACACTAATCGGGGCACCGGTGCGAGTCCTTATCAGCACGGTACTGGGTCTGGGGCTTCTGTACTAGGATACACGGCACTGGGTGGAGAATCCTGTTCGAAGGACACGCGGCTCGGTACTGGATCGGTGATCCTGTGCTAGGATACACGGCACTGGGGTGAGGAATCCTGTCGAAGGACACGTGGCACGGTGCTGGATCGGTGATCCTATCCTAGGATACACGGCACTGGGGTGAGGGGTCCTGTTCGGAGGACACGCGGCACGGTACTAGATCGGTGATCCTGTACTAGGATACACAGCACTGGGTTGGATGATCCTGTCGAAGGATACGTGGCACGGTACAGGGAAAGGTTCCTGTCTGACTGCTCGGTAATGACTGTCTGACTGCTCGGTAATGACTGCCTGACTGCTCGGTAACAACTGTCCCGACCGGTGTTCCTGCTCCGCCTTATATTGGCCGCGGCCATGGCTTTGTGGCCGAGGGCTCCTCTGCCATGTAGCTGCTCCTCTGCGATCGCCGGCTGTTCCTCGCTGCTCCGTTGTTCTACCGCTGCTTCGCTGCTTGGCTGCTCGGTCACTCTCTCGCTGCTCTGTCACTGCTTGTCTGCTCTGTCACTGTCTCGCTGCTCTGTCACTGCCTGGCTGCTCTGTCACTGTCTCGCTGCTCTGTCACTGCCTGGCTGCTCGGTCACTGTCTCGCTGCTCTGTCACTGCCTCGCTGCTCTGTCGCTGCTGCTCTTCCGCTCTGCCGCTGCCTCGCTGCTCTGTCGCTGCTGCTTCTCCGCTCTGCCGCTGCCTCGCTGCTCTGTCGCTGCTGCTTCTCCGCGCTGCCGCTGCCTCGTTGCTCTGTCGCTGCTGCTTTGTTGCTCTGCCGCTGCTCTGTCGCTGCTGCTTTGCTGCTCTGCCGCTGCTGCTGCTTTGCTACTCTGTCGCTGGTGCCGCTTTGTCGCCGTCGCGTGCCAAAGTTTTAGGCGCCGTCCGCGGCCATTTTCTCCCGGCACGCGGTGCTGTGTCTTCGGCGTCTCTCCCCGTCTCTTTCTGTCGCGTAGGTGGCTGGCCGCGTGGTTTTTCGCGTCTCTCCCCGTCTCTTTCTGTCTCGTAGGTGGCTGGCCGCGTGGTTTTTCGCGTCTCTCCCCGTCTCTTTCTGCCTCGTAGGTGGCTGGCTGCGTGGTTTTTCGCGTGGTTTTCGCCGGCGCGTCTGGGACACGTGCCGGCGGCTGTTGCTAGGGGGGTATTAGAGAAACCAGCCTCAGCTGTACATAAGTCGAGGGATCAAAGATTGGTGCTGGCTCTTCGCCGGGACTCTGATTTTGGGCTGCTAATCACTGATTTGAAGTTTTCCTTTCCTTTCTCCTGCTGCTTTTCCTGATCCGTGGGTCCTAAGCATCGTTTGCTGTTTTGCTTTTGTGGGTCTTGCCTTTTAATTGTGGGCTGCTGCTTGGTTCCCTTTTCACTTTTTCACTTGTTCCCTATGCTCACCGACTCTCCCCTCGTGAGTCCCTGCTCGGGCGCCATCTGTAAGGAAGTTCTCAGGCCGGGGTACAGCTTCTCAGTCTGTCCAGGGCCCGGTCCTTCCCCACAGCAAAATTTGTTGTGTGAGGACCTAAGGGGAGAGCCGTTTGTGGCGGTGCGCCCGCGGGGTGGATCGTGGGACGGTCGGGCCTGGCCCGGCCACGAGGCGTGGGTGAAGCCGTGCTTGGGAGCGACAGGGGCGTGCGTTGGGGGTCATGGGTGGCGGGAGACGGGGTTTGGGTCAGGGATCGAGAAGGTGTGGGAGAGGGGAGCCCAGCGTAGCAGATGCCGCATGATCCACGACTCACATCTGCGTCGCCGGGTCCCCAGGGCGAGGGTGTGTAGGGGGAACCCAGCTTTGCGAATGCCGCGTGAATCCACGACTCACATCCAGCATCGCCGGGTCCCCAGGGGAGAAAGGTATAGGAAAGGGAAAACCCAGCTTGGTGAATGCCGCATGATCCACGACTCACATCCACTTCGCCGGGTCCCCAGGGGAAAAGGTATAGGAGAGGGAAAACCCAGCTTGGTGAATGCCGCATGATCCACGACTCACATCCACTTCGCCGGGTCCCCAGGGGGAAAAGGTACAGGAGAGGAAAACCCCAGCTTGGTGAATGCCGCATGATCCACGACTCACATCCACTTCGCCGGGCCTCCCGGGAAAAGGGAAGAGAGGGGGAGGGGGAGTGAGTGACTCCTACGGGCGAATGTTCTGAGACAGGTGGGTTGAGGTTGGTGTCTTTATTGTTTTCGGATCATTTCCCTACTTAAAATCCCGCGCCTGCAGCGGGGAAATAAACGCCAAAGAAATTATATTAAACAACATGTGGGCATAGATATGTAAAACAACTGCGAGAATGTTCTGCTTATACCTGCCTACTGCACCGATCTGTTCCCCAGAGCTCACATACGTGAGGTGGCTCACCCTGGTTTCCCTCCTTTGGGGTCCTGGTATCCCGCGGCGGGTCCTCGTCACTTCGGCTTGTCTTGTACACGGCGTGGTCACAGCTTGTTTTTTTACACGGCGTGGTCGCGGCTTATTTTTCACATTTGGTTTTTTTTGGCTTCCGCCGCACAACCGGTCTTGCTCAGCCCTCGGAGATCACTCTCGAGCTTGGCTCGCGCTGGACCGTGCCAAGCCTCGGCTTTTTCTTTCTCGCAGCTTCTCTGCCGCTTCGCTGCTGCGCCGCCTTCGGCTGCCGGCCTCGGCTGCGTGGGTGTATGGCTGCGTGGGTGTATGGCTGCGGGTGTGTATTGCTGCTTCGCCGTCGGCTCTTTTCCTCGGCTGCGTAGGCGTAAGACCGATCGACGGCTTCTCTGCCGCTTCGCTCTCTTTCATGTTGTCTCTTCTTGTCTGCGTATAGTCGTTCTCTCCCTGGCGTTGGATCTTTCGTGTTGGATCTCTTCGTGCGTCTCTTCTTTCGTGTCGATTCTCTTAGTTGCGTGGCCGTAGTATGCGTCGTTTTCCTGGTGTTGGTTCTCTTAGTTCTAATGAGTACAAAGGCCTATTGTTTTGGTTTGCTTAGCCTAATTCTTATTTTAATTAAGGAAACTGAGGATTCATTTTTTGTCTTGGTAATAATAATAATACTAGTAATGTAATGAGATAATGAGATAAAGATAAAAGGAGATAATAATGAAATTAGATAACAAGCCGCCGAGGCGGTCCCTTCAGGGGATGGTGTCGTGGTCCGTGTTGTGGAGGCTTATGCCTTCACAATATAATTAAATACAATTTGCTCCGATTACTTCTTGTGACGTTGAAAGAAGCTTTTCCGCGTACAAAATGATTTTTTGAGAGAAACGTTAGAGCCTCTTAATAAATAATTTAGAAAAAATGTTATTTCGAACAACTTTTAAACCTTTATGATATCGTATTTTGTAAGTATCACTTGCTTTAGTTTAATAGCAGAAAATAGTTAATAAAATTTCAATACGTATGTATACCACCTTCTAAACCGCTTTTAAATTCTTTATTGATTTGATTAACATAGGAAATTGTTGCATATGCTTTGCATATTTTGCATATTTTTTGATAGATGGCATATACTATGCATATTTTGGCATATAATACGCATGTTTAGATCTCGACCACCTATTCCAAAAAATTGACGAATGGTGTTCGTTTTCAGGCTCATCGTTATCACTTGATAAATGCAAACACATATATGCCGTAAACATAACTGTAAAAGCACAATATCTACGAGAAGCCTAAATATACCGAAAGTAGGCCACTTGAAAATACTGGGACTTACATTTGATTCAAAATATATATGGACTAGACACATAGAAGACCTAAGTACCTCTCTCTCAAAAAAAACGAGGGGGAACGTTGTGAGTTGCTGCTGCGACCGCAACTCTACATTTATACCCGATACATAGTCAGTATGGCTACATTAAATGACAAAGAGTGCGTGCGAGAGAGACAGAAAATCAGTCAGAACGTGTAGACGGGCGCTGCGTAGCCACTGCAAATTGATTTGTTACTTTTGGCTATAATAATAATCCGATCTTATTCGGATTCGGCAAGATTCGGCAATTTATGATTGTGCGTTTTGAATTTTCTCCTATCTTCAAAATTGTGGTTGCCACAGATTTTCGTTGTTTATGGCTGCGGAAGGGGGTGGGCCGAAATTTTTAAACACACTTGTAGCAGTGAGCTCTCTGAGCAAAAAGAAATACACTTGTAACAGTGAGTTCTGCAGTGAAAAATTACAAATAGTTTTGTAGCAGTGAGAGCTCGACAGTCAGGTCTAATAGTCTCCAGATTTTCGTCCTTTGCGGGGGCGGAAGGGGGTGAGGCGAAATTTTAATAGCAACTGGTCAAGGTCCGATATCACTGGAGTGTGGATCCCAAATTTGGTTGCTCTAGCTTTTATAGTCTCTGAGATCTAGGAACTCACATTTAGCAATAGGCAAAGCCGGCTATGATACGTGTGTGTTAGAGAGAGACAGGGCGAGAAAAAATGAAATTGTTTTCTTCATTCTGGCTATAATAATGCTACGATCCAATTCAGATTCTGCAGTCTAGAAGATAAACTCATTCTCTACGATTCTGCGTTTTTGGTTTTCTCGTATCTTTAAAATTGTGGATGCCACAGATTTTCGTCTTTTGTGGTGGCGGAAGTGGGCGGGGCGAAGTTTTGAAATACACTTGTAACAGTGACATATCACAGAAGTCTGGATACAAAATGTCGTTGCTCTAGCTCTAATAGTCTTTGAGCACTAGGCGCTAATAGGGACGGACAGACGGACAGACAGACAGACAGACATAGACTCGGCTATTGATGCTGATCAAGAATATATATACTTTATGGGGTCGGAAACGCTTCCTTCTGGACGTTACACACATCCACTTTTACCACAAATCTAATATACCCCAATACTCATTTTGAGTATCGGGTATAAAAAAAAGTGTCGTGCGCTGCTGACCAGAGTATCATATCCCTATGTATTTTGGCACCCTGAACACGAATCCAAGGTCAGATTTGCTCCATCACGTCAGGTTTTTTTTTCTAACCTCAAAAAACCAATATGGTCGAAACATGGTGGAAACTCATTTGAAAAATTCATCGGATTTGCTTGAAACTCATCACTCGAGGGCTTTTGGGGTCGCTGATTACGAATTTGATGTCAGTTTTCTTGTTTCGAGATGTATCGAGTTTTTTTCTTTTCAAAAGATCTATTTAAAGGGGGGAAGATGTAGATGTAGATGTAGCAAGGCCGGGGAGTTATTCGTTTTAAGTAAATCCAGCCTTATTGGATCCGCCATTTTGAATTTTTTTTAAATTGACTTTAAATTCGTAATTATTGACCCCGAAAGCCCCGAGTGACGAGTTTCAAGCAAATCCGACCATATTGGTTTTTTGAGGTTAATCTGTTATTCTTCGGCGGCTGGCCCGAACATACTCTCCCCGTTGGGAGCTAGTCTCTCAACAGATTCCTTAAGGGGCAGCAAACATAGCCGAGTGACGACCCTCCTGATGTTTCCTGAGGATGTCTTCAGGTCAGCGACGCGACACACTCCGTCCTTGCCCATAACGACATCGACCACTCTAGCCAGTGGCCAACGCATTGGAAAAAGATTTTCGTCCTTCACCAGGACGAGATCGTTCTTGCAGATGTTTTGCGCGGAGGTACGCCACTTCGCCCGCTCTTGCAAATAAGTGAGAAACTCTTCGCGCCAACGGCTCCAGAATATTTGTCGCAGTTGGGTGACCCGCTGCCAGCCATCCAGACGATTGTAGTTCAGCTTCGTTAGGTCAGGCTCGAGGATTTGCTTATGGGGGCCGCCTAGAAGCCGATGAGCAGGGGTCAAATCGTCTAAATCATCATGATTTTCTAATTAGAAAAACGAAGAACCAAGCGAGGAAATAAGATCCGAGAAGTGCTTGCCAAACTGTTTCTCAAGTCCATCCAAGTTGAATGCAACGCTGAGCGTAGACTTTCATCCCAATCCAAATTTTCTCTCCAAAACTGATGATGGAAGATTTTGCACCTGACAATGACTGGATTTATCAATCCAAGAGGGTCGTAGAACCGCGCAATCGTAGATAAAACCGACCGCTTTGAGGGCTTTGAGTTTGTGTCCAGTGCAGATAAGGCAAAAAGCAGTTGATCTGAAGCAGGGTCCCACGATAAGCCGAGAGTTTTGGCTATGTCGCTTCCATCATGAAACCTTAGGAACTTCTCTATGTCATCTTCAGGGGTTCCCTCACGTACTTCCTGGTGACTGGACCACCATTTCCTAAGTTTAAAATTACCACAGGACAGTAAAGCTGATGTTTGGCGCATCTTGTCCATGACCTGTGCGACCGAATTGCCGCCCGAAATAAGATCATCCACGTAAAACTCCTGCAGCAGAGCAGCTGAGCCAAGAGGGTGGGATTCACCCTCGTCGATGGCCAGCTGGTGCATTGCGCGGACCGCTAAAAATGATGCAGCCCTCGTCCCGTATGTGACGGTGTCTAATTTGTAGATTTGAACCTCGGACTCGATGGAATCTCGCCGTACGCAGCGGTACATTTTACAAATGTCCCTAGTAAGAGCGACTGGATATGTTCGGATTTATAGATATGTTAAACAATGCAGGCTGAATAACAGGGCCTGTCGTACTGTCCTCCTTTAGAACACAGTGATTAGGCAAGAAATATTTGCAGAGGCTACGATAATCAGGGTTGACTTGGTGCATATAATGCAAATCAATGTACTCCCTCATAAAGGCGGAATACCGCTCCTTGAGTGTAGGATTACGCTCCAGTTTTCACTGCAGACTGATGAACCGTCGACAAGCCTGAGCATAAGATTCTTCTAAACGATCAGTATTATTCTTTAGCGGCAGACGAACTAAGTACTCCCCGGATGGCAACCGTGAAAGTGGGCTTCCGAAATGTGCTTCACAATCGTCTTCTTCTTTGGTATTCAACCCAGCCTCCACACAATTTTCGACTTCCCAAAACATACGAAGAGTTTTATCCAACCTTGCTTCCATCTTATCTTCCGAGCAAATCATAGAAAACGCTCGCACCAATGAGGAGATCAACCCGTTGAGGGTTGAAAAATGCAGGATCGGCAAGCTGAATATTAGATGGAATACTCCAATCGGATACATTTACTGTCATATTTGGTTGAGAATCGGTAATCGTGGGGGCGATGAGAGCAGTAAGCGTAGTTGTGTAAGCAGAGGTGCGAGAATGCATACAAATGCTTATGGTGGATCCCTCAGTAGAAACGTTGGTATCGCCCAGCCCAGACACAAGTGCAGACGATTGAGTTCTCCTAAGCTGAAGATGCTGGGCGAACCTGGATGTGACGAGATGAGCTGCGATCCTGAATCTAAGATGGCACGACAAGGAACTAAAACGGCAGACCGATTCTTAACGAGAACCACGGCTGTAGCCAGAAGCACAACATCAGAGTGAAGACCTTGGGCAGCAAGAGAGGTAGACGAATGTAGAGGCGAGCTGCTAGCAGAATTTTGAGCAACGGAAAGAGTTTCTGGTTGAACGGCCAGATCGGGAGGAGTAATACCTGGGCAGCTTTGTGTTGTGTGCTGTATACTATCGAAGTGCAGCAAACTATGATGCCTACCGCCGCATACTCGCCGCGGGTCCGGTGCCCCGGTTTTAGGCAATTGAAGCATAGGGAAAGCTTCTTCACTTCTTTGTGGCGCAGCGACGGTGAGAGATTTCCGAATATCTTGCACGAGTATATTCCATGGCCCGCTGAGTGGCAAAAGACGCATACAGACGGGTCGGCGGAAGAGTTGGAAGCTACAAACGTTTTCTTAACCTGCGTATAGGAATGGTTTTTTCCCACCTGATCGCTACTAGCGTGTGTCGCTGTAGCATATTCCAATCGCTCCATTTTCTGGCAGCGTTGCTGCAAGAATTCGTAGAATTCCTCTGCGGTAGGTATAGCATCCGACGACGTGTGCTCCTCCCACTTGGTTTGCGTCTTCGAATCCAACTTCTGCAGCAGCATGTTGATGACCATGAATCCTGAAATCTCCTCAGCAGTTCCCAATGTCTGCAACGCTCGCATGTGTAAATTGACTGCATCCGAAAACTCCCGAAGCCTTTTAGCAGAAGGCGAGTCTACCCTCTTTAGCCCAAGAATCTTCTTGATGTGTGCCTGGAAAACAAGTCTTTTGTTATTAAAGCATTTATTAAGTATATCCAGAGCCGCACGATAATTGGCACTGGAGAGCTCCAACGATCGTACCGAATCCAAAGCCGCATCAGCGAGGCAAGAGCGAAGGTGCTGGAATTTCTCGATATCACTGAGATCCGCATCCGCTTCAATCACCGATTTGAACATTGCCATAAAATCCGAAAACTCGACGTATCCACCAGAAAACTTAGGCACCTTCAGCTCAGGAAGTCGCTGCTTGTGAGCCATGATGATGGTACTATGTCCGGAATGGTTTGGCAGAGTCGTAGAATGGGCAGCGGCGTGTGACTGGCTTACTTCAACAGCAGCCAGCAACTCAGCTTTCAATGATATGAAAAGAGTATCGAAGTTTTCGCGCAGCTCACTCCTAATCTCGTTTTTATCGAGAGCCTCCAATTCGTTATGGGCCTTTGTTTGTAGTGGGGCGGATCGAAGCTCAATTCTCCAATGACGCAATTGATGATCCAGTGAAAAACTCCTAGTAGCCGTCGCGCAAGAAATGAAATGAAAAGACATCTGCTCTCAAGATGAGCGAGATTGTGGCCGGTCGATGGAACTGTTCATCGCCAAGCCTCAGGTCACCGAAACGCGCCCGGACGGATAGGCGTGCGGATGCGCAAACGGGGCTCGATCTTGAGCATCGTCTCCAACTGGAAGTCGCCCATTTTGGCGCGGATCACCGCCGTACACACTTTCTCGTCCCCCACACGAGTGGTGGGCAACTTGAAGGCGCTGGCCAAGGAGTCATCAATGCAGCTCACCGGCGTGCATGGGTCGATGAGCGCCACCGTCTCGAAGTTTTTGGAACCCGGTTTTTGCCACACACCCGGCACAGCCCGCCACTGCGACAATCCTTGCCGGAGTGTTGGTGGGCCAGGCAGTTGCCGCAATATTTATTAATGAGGACGGCTCGGAGTCTCCTCTCAGGGCTCAGGCGAAGGAAATGGTGACAGGTCCGTAGCGGATGAACTCCTCGGCAGACCCGGCAACGGTACGAGTTGATCCCTCGATCACGACGGCTCTCCGTGGTGCGGCTGGCGCGGATCCGTGGGGCCATGTCTGGATGAGGATGGAACTAGGATGGAATAGAGAAGTCGAAGAAGTATTAGTACGGAGCTGTGAATGGGACAAGTGCACATTCACGTTATTGTTGGATGGAACTACGGGGTTCTACTGGAAGGAGAACGACCTTTACAACCGGTCTTTTGAGGGTACCGCGGGCAGTAAGGATATCCACCACACGGACCCTGTCGTCGGCACCGGGATACACGGAAGTTATCCTTCCGAGCCGCCATTCGTTGGACGGCAGGTTATCCTCTTTGATGACCACCATATCGCCAACCTGCAGATTTGGCGTCGGCGTCTGCCACTTAGTCCGCTTGTGGAGCTCCTTGAGGTATTCCTCCTTCCACCTTTGACAGAACTGTTGGTTGAGGGCCTTCAAATGCTGCCACCGATTGATGATCGAATTAAGGTTCCCCTTTATTTCGGGCTCGGCCGTACTCATTAAGGGCCCCCCAATAAGGAAGTGCCCGGGAGTGAGGGCTAGCAGCTCCGTCGGATCATCGGACATCGGTGAGAGCGGCCTGGAATTGAGGCACGCTTCAATCTTCGCGAGCAGCGTAGAAAGCTCTTCAAACGTATACCTCCGAGTGGACGTGGCCTTGTAGAAGAGAGTTTTGAAACTCTTCACTCCGGCTTCCCATAGACCTCCCATATGTGGAGCTCCTGGTGGGATGAAGCGCCACGAAACCCGCTGATGGCTATACGCATCAGTCACCGAGTCCTTAAACGCGTCAAGGAAGTCACTGGAAAGCAGGGTTGCTGCACCAACGAAAGTTTTTCCATTATCTGAATGGATACGCTGTGGACATCCGCGCCTTGCGACGAAACGAGCGAAGGCGGCGAGAAATTTTTCGGTGGTGAGGTCGGACGTGGGTTCTAAATGTATCGCCTTTGTGGAAAAACACACGAATACGCACACATACCCCTTCGTGATCAGACATGCTCTCCCTGTATAGTTCCGTATTTCGAAAGGACCCGCGTAATCAATCCCTGTATGCGTAAACGGTCTGGAAAAGGACGACCGCTCGGTTGGAAGATCTCCCATCATTTGGGTTTGCAACCTCCTTTTGTGAATAACGCAGACCTTGCAGGAGTTCACAACCCCCTTCATGAGCCTTTGAACCTTTGGAATCCAATACTTTGATCGAATGAGGCGCACCATCAATTGGTTGCCGCCATGAAGAGTTATCCGGTGTGTAAATTGCGCGAGAAGGCGAGACAATCGACAATTATATGGGAGAATGATTGGATGTCGTTCGTCATATCTTAGCATATCCGAGCCTGCGACACGGCCGCATGCTCTGATCAACCCATGACGGTCTAGGAAAGGGTTCATGTTCAGGATAGAACTTGACCTTGGCGTTGGAAGCTTACCGCTTAGGTACTCCTCGGAGTAATCTCTACGCTGCGTCTCTAGGATAAGAGATTTTTCAGCTTCGGTAATTTCGCAGCTCGTAAGATGGCCCTCTTGCGCGGTGGCTAACTTCCGGCAGCACTTGGTGAAGCACAGGTTATATAAACGGACTCGTAGAGCTCCCTCCAGACTGGAGAATCGTTCGAGGAAGTCTTCGGCTGGGTTGAGTGCGAAATGGACCTTTACAGTTCGCTGCTCTAAGGTCATAACGGGGGAGTTACTAACTGGTGCCGGCCATTGATCTCGGCCCCTCTGCAGCCAAGTTGGTCCGTGCCACCAGAGTTGGTTCTGCACCAACTCCTGTAATGGTACGCCTCTGCTGGCTAAGTCCGCGGGGTTTTTTTCGGATGGAACGTGGCACCACTTCTCAATATCGGTCGCTTGAGACATCCTAGTCACTCGGTTGGCCACGAACGTGGTCCAGTGACACGTGGGCTTTGCCAGCCAGGCGAGGACTATGGGGGAATCGGTCCAGCAATAGCAGCTCGTACTTGCTGTTGGCATATTCGGCAGGATAGCCGCCGCCTTTTCGGACAAAAGCACTGCCCCGCAAAGCTCTAACCGGAAGAGCGACCCGGTTTGCACGGGTGTGACTCCTTTTCGCTGTGAGAGGCTGCACCTCGACCAGACGGTCAACCTCAATGCGCACGTAGATGGCGGCACCGTAAGCCTTCTTGGATGCATCGCAGAGCCCATGATGTTCGACTTTTACCGCTGGCCGGGAGCCGATCCAAATTGGAATATGGATTTGGTCGAGAGCGGAGTAGCTCCGCAGGAAACTTTGCCAGCGCTGGCACATCTCGCTTGGAAGCTCATCGTCCTATCCTAGGTCCTGCAACCAGATTTCTTGCATGAAGACCTTGGACCGGACAATGAATGGGGCCAACCACCCCGCGAGGTCGAACAGCCTTGCGATCTGGGACAGAACTGCTCGCTTGGTGTATGACGACTCAGGCGCTAACTCGGGAGGGACAAAAAGAACTCGTCTGAAGTCGCTTTCCAGCGAATCCCGAGAGTCTTAGCCGTGCTCTCTTCATCAATCTCCAGAAAATCGGTGTGGAGAAGATGAGCACTCGGATTTCCTGCCAGAATAGCTTTGTGGCTTGAAGTCCACTTCCGCAGCGGAAAGCCTACAGAGCTAAGTGCGGCCTGCAACTCGCGGATCGCTAGTCGAGCCTCATCGGTAGAATCCGCTCCGGCTAGGACATCGTCGACATACATGAATGACCGGATAATGTGACTTGCTTTCGGAAATCTGCACTGTAAGTCGCTTGCTAGGTGTTGCAACACTCGGATGGCAAGAAAAGGAGCGCGATTGACTCCGAAGGTAACGGTCTTTAGTTCATAGTCGCGGATTTGTCCCTCCTTGTTTCGAAATAATATTCGCTGGAAAGGGGTGTGTTTCGGGTCAACCCAAATTTGGCGATACATTTTGGTGATGTCCGATTTTCGATTTTCGTTTCTTAGGAACTGGGCCAGCGCGATTGCCCTTGAATACCCCAGATCTGATCTGAGATGATCTGGGTCGCGAAACGGTAACGTGACGACGTATTTCCCGCTTGGCGTTCTCGACGTAGTTCGGAGGAAATTTCTTTCGCAGTACGAGTCCGACTCACTTACTGGTGGCTGGGAGAGGTAGGAATATTAGTTACAGACAGATATACATATGTATATGAATGTAAGCACTGGATCGGAGGCGGAATGCAGGAGCTAGCTCGGATCAAATTAAACCTTTGGAAAAGTAGGAGGCCACAAGCATTGGCAGAACGAAGTGTGGTTTAATTTTGGAGCTAGAGCGGTAAGTACATACATATGTACATGTACATATGCCGATGTGTATGTGAATACGGGGGCTGGCGTATTAGTCGGCGGATAAAATTAGTCTTGCTGCGGGTGAATTATTTTAAATTCACTGCGGCACAACTGGTTGCACCGACAACGGAACTAAAAGCACCACCGTTTTTATTCGGAATGTGGATGTTTAGGAGCACTCGAAGAAGCGGAGAACGCCCGGAATTGCAGATAAAATGGCGCCGTCGATTGAACGGTGGAAGAAAAGAAGCGGCACGTATGTATACATGGATATGTCCAGCCGACTGGGACCAGGAGGAGAGGAGCCACTGGAGATGGGCAGATGGGGAATCCGTACTTATCTTGGATATTGGGAATTATCCGCCGATGCTTGCTGGGGTGGACTTCTCCTTTTGTTCAGGCGAAGATCCTGCTCGAAGGACCAATGTTTGTAGTGGGGCGGATTGAAGCTCAATTCTCCAATGACGCAATTGACGATCTAGTGAAAAACTCCTAGTAGCCGTCGCGCGCAAGAAATGAAAAGCCGGGGTGTTTCGTGGTATATATATATTAAGGTGTGTGTATTTGTTTGGGGGGGTCGCGCGGTAGATCGGCCGTTTGAAGCGGGGGTGAAATCGTAACTAACTAACTCTATGCCTTATGATGCTTTTGCTGCCGTGAGCGCCGTGTGGATCGTGGATTGTGGATCGTGGAGATCTTCCGAACGCCCTTCCGAGCGCGCGAGAGCGAGTTGGGACCGGGGCGCACGGAGTTGGCACAGTGCGCGGAAATTGTTTACTGCTGGCCTGAATAATAATATTGAATTCCTCTCGAATTTCTGCCAACATATCAAGGCGCACCTCGACTTCCGCGGCGGTCAGCTTATCGATTTTATTCCCCGCGAAGGATTCGCCAAGCCAGTGCCATCGATCATATAATGACTGACTTTTACGCTTATACAGACTCAGTCTGGAATCAGCCACCACAATATTAACCGTTGTGCAAATCGACACAACGACGGAAAATGAAATACCGCTTAAGCGACGATGTATAGACGCGAGAGCGAGAATGCAAGACACGAAAAGTCAAGAACCGCGGCTGCAGCTGCGCAGAGAATGAGAGATTCGACGCTTAAAGTACCGGAATTTGTATATAAATATTCCAGCCGCACTCTCACTGAATTTGCACTTTAAACTGTTTTTCAACGTGCACCCAAATGTATTTGTTGGTAGTTAAACTACCCAACAACAAAATATTGTATAATTAATAAGTGTTTTAACGAAACGCGATTAAGCAATGGTTTTATATCACGTCGGGGGGTCACCAATGTTTGAGATGCCAAGCTTTTTTGGCACCTATTTGTTTCAAATGAAAAGAGAGTTTGGGTTAAACTTTATAATTCGTTTTTAATCTTGGTGGCTTAGCGAAAGCCGATTGCTTGCTATGGCCAGATAAAATTTATGAGAGGTCGATATGCAACCCATGCGCAGAGGGGTTAGCATAGAACTAAAATAGACGACGGCGTCAGATCAAAGTGATTGCCGAAGTGGCGGCGGCAGATCAAGGTAATTGCCGAAGTGGCGGCGGCAGAGAGCCCCTTTAGCGGGAGAGCGCAGCAGCTCTGCAGAAAGTCAACGTTTGCACAACATAGGCGGCTCACTCTGCTCATGCAATAACAATGCTTAAATTTACGGTTATTCTTCGGCGGCTGGCCCGACCAAAAGCTATGCGCGGTAAATTTGTGATATGCTCAGACTCCCTATCCTTTCTTCAAGCCATAGGTAACCCCGTAACTACAATTACTATGAATCTAGAATTAGATATCTTTTAATGCAATTATACCCAAAAATAAAATTACTCTGGATCCCAGGTCATCAAAATATAAAAATAAACGAACTAGCAGATCAAAAAGCGAAATCAGTTCCAGTAATGCCCCTTAAAAACACACACAATAACAATATATCAGACATTAATAAACATCTCAAGATAAGCATGCTTAAAGACAAAGCTATAAAGCTTGAAAAAACATCGAACTGGTATCAATCTATCAATCCCAACAAAATAACAGCTGAGCAAAACACCACATCGAGGATAAAACAAACAAAAATAATTAGACTAAGACTAAGACTAAGACATACAAGAATAACTCAACAACATTACCTTGATCCTACAAAAATAAATACTTGTTCGCATTGTAGCATGTCACCTACAACTTTGTTGTGTGGCTGTGCCCCTCGAGTTGGTCGGGGGTGTATTGGGCAGAACTGGCTCCGGCTTTATTGTCGGTAGTATGAGGGGGGCCCCTATACTCGTTCTTTCCTATACGTGCTCGCGTCGATGCATAATCCTCTTATTTTTTTTTCGCGTGCATTACCTTGCTGGTTTTGGATGCAACAGCCATAGCCCTCCCAACCTTGATCTCCAAAATTTCGAAAGACGATATTTGTTTCGGATGATCCCTTTGCTCGTCATGGTCATACCCAACTCAGCCACATCAATCCCTGCATGGCTTTTAAACAGAAATCCTCTAGCAATTCATTTCAAAATCATCGACAAAGTTAACTGTTAAAGATAGTGCCTAAAACTAATAACATGTGGAGAAAATAGAACAAAAATGTTATATAATTAATAGACAAGTACAAGCTAGAGCAATAAGAAAAATAGGAAAATAAAATAGTAAGAATAATAATATTGAGTAATACGAATAATATTTATAAACTTCAGGACATTGTCGGATATTGGGAATAATCTTACAAATATTTAACTGGAGAATTTTAATTATAGGTTTTCATAATTTTCTTTATCATCGTAGTAGATGAACACGTAATAGTAACTACCTACACGCGCATAGGTGTAAAGCGCCTACTGCAGCTGATCTGCGCTGAAGCGTAAGCTTAAAGCTCCAAAAGCTCTTGAGCTTATCTTTGGCTTAAGACCTCTTTACCGAAAACAGCCCCCAAAAATCAATCATGGAAAATCGAAACAGCCCGGCAAACTGTATTCATGATGATCTTCCACGTTAATATTTTATACTTGAGAAAAAATAAGTTCGGTCACTTACGTACATGTGTGTTCCGGCCACGTCCAAAAGGGGAAAACGAACCTGCAAGCTTTAAAAAGAGAGCACACCCAAATGGACACACTAGACCACAGTTAACACAGGGATTCTCTGATCTTCTGTTTCTTTTGTTGGGGACTGTTTTGGGCGTGGATACTGCATAAAATAAAATTATTCTAGATTTTAGTTTACATTTAAATTAATTCATTATTTTCATTGTTATTGTTCGATATATTGACCGAGGTGGGGGCGCACGGGAAAAGCTCCTAACAGCTGGTTTCGTCACACGGGCACAAGGGGTCAATGGCCTAACCAGCGCTCATATGTTTATTGGGAGTAAATGCACAATGGACCACAAAAAGGTTTATAAGTTTTCTGCCCGTTCAGGGGGGTTTATTTAAAACGCATGAACTGACCACATCTACATGCCATGATCTTACTTTTAGGTTAGGGCAAACTGTGAAGCACGGTGGAAAAAAAATTCGGGTCATGGTCTTTTCTTTCCCTTTTAGACGAGGTCTGGGTTTTCCTTGTTATTTGAAAGAAAGAGCACTTTGCACTTTCACTTAGGGCTCTCGCCCCGGTGGATGGATGGCCCACACTCTATCGCGACGGCTCGCGGTGGAGCTGCTAAGGCCCGCTTGCTGTCGGCGCGGAAGCTCGGGAACTGCTGAGGGGTTCGCTGTGGTGGAGGGCGTTGGGGGCTTTAGGTGGAGCTTCCCAAGTCTACGGTGGCCCGCTTTGGGGCGATCGTCGGAAAATAGCACAGTCCTCGGCACATTGGATCGATGATTTGTTTTTCTTTATGGATGCGATTTTTCTTTAGAATGGTCGGCGAATCACTCTGATCTTCCGAGAACTTTAATTTCTTTTTGTTCTTTTATTTTCTCGGCGAGCTTGGCAAGTACGTCCGTACTGTTGATACCACGAGGAGAGAGAGAGCTGCTTCTCCCGGAAATCAAGGCCTCCTCAGATCATTCTTTTTTGTCAAAATGGCAAATTTGTCAAGGGCATACGTACCAAAATCTTCTTTAACAATAAACCACTCACATTTCTTTCTAAACCATCTAAAACTGAAATCATAACTGACCAAATCATAAAGTATTTAAAAGAAACAAATTTATATCATTTAATCTAATTATAATTTAAAGCCCTTATAACATAACTCATAAATAATAAATATATTAAACAGAATATAATACAATAATAACATAGCCGAAGGTCACAGTAACCATTGCTATTATTAAATAAGCTAGGTTAATAGTTTTAACTCTAACCTCGTTGTAAATAAATAAAATAAATATTTCTACGCAATGATGTAAGTTTGTTCGACATATTGGTAATGTTAGTCCTTGCTGTTTTAAAACAAATTTTATTGGTAATAATCCTTACTAGAAATTGTCGCATGACTCCCTAATCGATTAGATGCATACAGTCTAAGGGAATCTGGGTCACTATTTTGATGTTAACCGATTCAAATGCAGTCATCTTTGTCAAATATTTTTGGGAATACTGTTCGGGGTAAATTCTATTTGTGAAATCATTGTCTATTATTAAAATTCCAATTAGAGCACCATTTAATTTTCGTGCAACTTGTGTACACTTTGAACAACCATGTGAACCAGGGGCATCACAAACTATTGCCGTGATACTTATTTTAAGAAGTTTGTTGCCTAGCTCAACTCCGCTGTAGGTCACATGTAAATTTGCTTAAAAATTGCTCACAACAGGTGGGCTTTGATTTTCCCAGAAAAATACCAATGGGAAAAATGGGTTCATTTTTTACATTCACTAATCAAATGATGAGCCAACGTTGTGCATTCGAGCTTTTATAAAGTGGAAGACCATAAATATTTATATCAAAACACAAACTTTCTTCTAACTTTAAAGTTTACTCAGTTGAGTTTTCAAGCCAAAATGTAGATAAAGGCCACCATCAATTTTAACTATGTCAGGTTTTTTTTCTCAGTGTACTTATAAAATGCCGCAACGTGCAAATTATTTCTTTTTAATACCCGAACTAAGTCTACAGCGCAGTCTCGTGTTGGCCTATGCTTCAAGAACTACACTTTTAAATTTTCACTTAAGCTCACTTTATTCTCACTTGCTACATTTATCATTTCAATGTCATTTTCCATAACTTTGGTTTCCTCTCCTATTTCGCAGCCCTCAACTTCTTATATTTCACTGCACGATACTGTTTCTTCGCTAGCACGCTTAAGTTTGGCTGCATACTTGTCTTTTATTTCTTTATTGATCCTAAGTAAATGCCGTTTGCTGTACATTCTTAATTTAATTGCTTTGTCTTACCTTTTAAATTTAATTAATTATAAGCACTTGTTAAGTCGCACTTTATACACTTCTCACTGAACAAACGCCAAACGCAAAAGAACATTCCAGCAATGCAATGTCCGAAAACAGAAAAGGAAAAGAAAAAGAGCAGGACAGCTTCATTTTTAGCTCTCTTCATGTTTCTTTCACGCGTTTTCGTTTTTTCATCTACTGCAGTAGATACCAGTATACTGGTGAGACGTTGCATTGTATAGACGTTGTATACAGAGCAACATTTTTTGTCTCTTCTCTGAGTGTATCGCCTTTCGTTTACCATAGGGTTAGTTCGGAAAGTAACCATGTAGGAACCAGCCAAATAAGTAGTTCGGGCATGGTCAATCGCCACCGCCAGTACTAGAGGGATGTTTTCACGAATATAATATACCCCTATAACAAGGGCGTACCCCGGATTTCTCAAAAGGATTTCCTCTCACTATCACTGCATGCTTTTTTTTCCAAAAGCACCTTGCTGGCTGGCGAAAATCCTCTAGCTGAACCCTCCACGAGGGTGCCGGCTGGGCAATGGACACTGCATTACCCCGGACAAGGGTAATGCACTGTCGCTTGCTCTGTCCGGGGTAATGCAGTGTCTAGCTAAGGCTATGGTCCGGCGTCTTCCCGATTCAAAGTCGGGGGAACCGAACCAGGGCCATGGCTAGAGGTGCCTGGCGGTCAGGCCTAAAACGCTAGGGGGTGGTCCCCGAAAAACATTAACCGGTATGGACCTTCGGGCCAAATATGGAGGCTGATAAGGACCAAGCACGGGTTGGGATGTCAACCCAAACGTCGGTGGAAAGCGTGACTGCTACCACCGCCGGGCACGGGGAGGAGCAATCCTCTCTGCGTGTCGCCAGCGGTCACACCTCGGGCATGGCGGGAGCAGGCCATGTCAGTTGTAATACTACTGCCACAAAAACGACGCGTTGCAGGGTGAGCCGCGCGGGTGCCGTTGTCGACGCAGACTCGGACCCGGAGAGCGTGCTATCCATTAGCAAGACCGAAGAGGAAAGCCTTCTCCGCTCGCCGGAACCAGGTACCAGCTCCCTGCGTAGGGAAGGGCCGAAGCGTTCCGGGGAGGGGATGAAGGCAAAAGCTCAGTATAAGGCGGCCCTCAAGTTACTGAGCCGGCTCCAGGGCAAGGCGGATATCTCCCAAGAGGAGAAGTCCAAGCTAGCCTGGGCTGAGCAACGGGTACAGGAGGGCCGCGAACACTACGCGCAGTTGCCCCAGATGAAGGCAACAAACGGTGGATTCGCCAACAAGGTGGAGGAGATGTTGGCCACCAAGAGGCAACGCTCGATCGAGAGTGCTGCCAAAGACACTCCGGCGAGCAAGCGGCAACGCTGGCCCAAGGTGGCAACCCCCCAGCCGAAGACGAGGAAGCCGAGACAGAAGGCCATGAGCGAAGTGTCCAAGAGACATCTCATTGTGGCCTTGATCGACCGCAGCGACGAGAACGGGAAGATGACGGCGGCGCAGTGGAAGTTAGTCCACGCGCAGCTCGTCGAGGCACTATTCTCGCGAATGGAGGAGGACCCCAGCGCTCCCATGCCCACGTTCGATGGAGCGGGATGGCTGAACGGGGTCAAAATCCTCAAATGTAATGACGACCCAACGCGGCAGTGGCTGGTGCAGAAGGTGCCCCTACTGGAAGCTCTGTGGGAGGGGGCCAAGCTGGAGGTGGTAGACAGGGAGCTGATCCCGTCCATACCAAAGGCGAAGGTGCTCTTCCCCACTGCTGTCCAGGGGGAGCGAGCACTGAAGCTGCTGCAGAGGCAAAATCCGGACGTGCCAACGGCTGACTGGAAGGTTCTGCACGCCGGTAGCCCATTACCCAACGAGGGGGGCCAGCATGTGATCCTTCAGATCAGCAAGGAGCCAGAGGATATTTTGTATCCCAAGTTCGGGAAGATGGCGTGGGGCGTAGGTAGCGTATACCTACGGCTGAAAAAGCCCGCCGATATAGCTTTAGTCCAGGAGCCGTGGATTGCGTCAGGCAACTCTGTGGCCGGACTAAAGTCTTCAAATTACAACCTTCTCTACTCAACATCGGTAAGCAGGAACAGAACCGCCGTACTCGTACGGAAGGGAATCCATGCTCATCTTATGTCTCATTACAGCACGGATGACCTGACGGTGGTGATGCTGGAGAGCGAGGAAAAGCGCCTAATGGCAGCTTCCTGCTACATGGCACACGACAGGCCCGCCCCACCGGAAGAACTTAGGAGTCTGGTGACAGAAGCCGGCTCCAAAAATCTCCAACTCCTCATTGGCGCAGACGCCAACGCCCATCACAATGTGTGGGGAAGCCCCGACATCAACGATAGAGGTGAGTCACTCCTAGACTTTATCTTATCCACTAACTTAGACGTAGCAAACGTGGGGGAGGAACACACCTTCGTGGGTCCCACCTCGTCAAACGTGCTAGACCTAACTCTTGTCACGGGAAAGAGTACTTTGGTATCTGACTGGAGAGTCCTCGAAAGACCATCCTTCTCAGACCATAAGTACATTCAGTTGAAGTGCGAATTCAAACACTCTTCGAAGATAACAGTCTATAGAAACCCCGGAACACAAACTGGGCAAAGTTTAAAAAGACAGTTACTTCGAAGCTCGCGAATCCGGGCTCAGTGAAATCCGCGGAGGATATAGGAAAGTCCCTAAAGACCCTATCCAACGAGTTACTGAACGCCTACCATGCATCGTGCAAACCCTCGAGAACGAAGAGGAGGTCCAAGCCACTCTGGTGGAACCGAGATCTCTCTCTCCAAAGGAACAACCTCAAGGAATTCTTCAAGATCGCCAAACAAGCGAACGAAGAGATTGTCAATGAAATCCTACTTAGGAGCTACAAGAAGGAAATACGTAAGGCACAAAGGAACTCGTGGAGAAACTTCTGCTCCAACATCGAGAAAGTGCCCGAAACCGCTAGGCTTCGGAAGCTGCTTTCAAAGCAGCCCACAATACAGAGCCAGCTAAAACTAGACAACGGACAGTGGACAGAGGGCAGTAAAGAAGCCCTAACAGCACTAATGGAGGCGCACTTCCCTGGATGCACCGAGGTCACTGACGCCAAGGAGCATCAGGACCTAGCAACCGAGGAACAGCACCCTCCAATAGGTCTGTTAACCACTAAGAGAATCCACTGGGCCATAGACTCCTTCGCGGGCATAAAAGCACCAGGACTGGACGGGATATTCCCAGCCATGATGCAGTTGACCAAAGAGGTTATTACCCCATGGCTCCTCGCAATATACTCAGCATGCCTAAGTACGGGCTATATCCCCATCCAATGGAGAACCTCAAGAGTTGTCTTCCTCCCTAAGGCAGGAAAGTGCAGCCACGTGAGTCCCAAGGATTACAGACCGATAAGCCTTACCTCCTTTATACTAAAAACACTAGAAAAGCTGTTGGATTTGCACATCAGGAATGAGGTAGAGGGACTGATGTCAACAAACCAACACGCCTACACTAAAGGGAAATCAGTGGAGACGGCACTACACTCGCTAGTAGCCACCATCGAGAGCGCCCTTCACAACAAAAAGTATGCTTTGGGAGCATTTGTGGACATCTCAGTAGCATTCAACAACGTGGCCACAACCGCAATAACAAGTCGCCTAGAAGCGAATAACATTCACCCTGCAATCAACGTCTGGATCAAAAACCTCCTAAGTTGTAGACGGGTGCAATCGGAGTGGGGCACTGCTTCCATGGTAAAGGGGCACACAGAGGCACACCTCAGGGTGGAGTCCTGTCGCCACTACTGTGGAATCTGGTGGTCGACGACCTCATCAAGAGATTTGAAAGGAAGGCCCCAAAAGATAACAGCTTATGCAGACGACATAAGCATACTTATTACGGGTGTATGTCCATCGACCCTCAGCTCCTTAATGGAACGTACACTCAGGGAGATACGTGAGTGGGCGGAAGAGGTAGGACTCAGTATCAACGCGGACAAGACGGACCTCATCCTCTTTACCAAGAGGTACAAGGTACCGATATGGACCCCCCCGAAAATTGACCAAACTAGGCTGACTCCAAAATCACAGGTGAAATACCTAGGCACAGTACTGGACAGCAAGCTGGCATGGAGGCCCAATGTAGTGGAAAGGGTGAAGAAGGCTACCATTGCGCTTTATGCATCCAAGAAGATGCTCAGCAGCACATGGGGCCTGTCACCTGCTCTAATGCACTGGATTTACATCTCGGTGGTGCGACCAACTCTGCTGTACAGAGCCCTAGTGTGGTGGCAGGCTACTGAAAAGAAGACATACCATAAGCTTATGGAAAAAACTCAGCGACAGGATCTGCTCTGTATTACAGGGGCGCTGAGGTCAACCCCAACAAAAGCACTCGAAACTGTACTCGGAATCGACCCCCTGGACATTCACGCTCGCCTGAGTGCGGGAAAGGCAGCACAACGCCTCATAGCATCAGGAAATCTATCGCCACAAGGATCTTTGGGACCTGAAGACTGGAAAATTGGAAGGGACCAAACTGAGCACCTCAATATATACACAGACGGCTCCAAGATGGACGGAGGAGTAGGAGCGGGCCTATACTGTACAGACCCTGAGATAAGGCTGTCGTATAAGCTACCGGACCAATGCAGCATATTCCAGGCAGAAGTTTTTGCCATCGGGAAAGCAGCGGAGGTCGCTCTCCTCACAGAACGAGCACACGATGCGGTCAACCTATTCGTCGACAGCCAAGCGGCGATAAGATCCATGCAGTCGTCCGCGGTCAGTTCCAGAAGTGTCTTGGCGAGCAGGGAGGCATTAGACATCCTAAGCACGACAAAGACAGTGCGGATCTATTGGGTTCCCAGCCACCAAGGCATCGAAGGAAACGAAGCGGCGGACGTACTAGCTAAGGAAGGCGTCGGGCTGGAGAATAGGAGAACCGAGAACGTGCCTGTCTCCCTCAGGACGCTGCAAGGCGATCTAGAGAAGCAGGCTAGAGCACAGACTGATAGCAGGTGGAGGAGTACCACCACCTGCAGAACCTCGAAGATAATGTGCAAGGAGCGCAACGAGAAACTTAGCCACTACCTACTGCACCTACCACGAAAGGACTGTAGATTGCTAGTGGGAATACTAACAGGTCACTGTCTGGCTGCTGCACATGCAGCAAACCTAGGCATCACCAACAGACACAGTTGTAGGAAATGTGAGGAACCTGGGGCTATCGAAACCCTGGAACATCTCATCTGCAACTGTCCGGCTCTCTCAAGGGCAAGGAGGAGATACCTAGGCGCCCCAGTGTTGGCATCACTGGAAGATGCCTCCAAAAGAACGCCACAGGAACTGCTGGCCTATGCTAAAACACCTCGATTCTTGGGGACTTTAAAACCACATAAACACTCCCGCGACGGTTCATACACCCCCCATCCGGATAACTAAGGGCCATATTGGCCTATGCGTGGCCCCGCTGAGGGCCGTCCGGGTTAACCTAACCTAACCTATATACCTTGCTGATCTCACTTTCTTCTCAACATACTGAAAGACCGTAACACAGTAGGAATTGGATTTTTGGATAGAATTCGTCCTCTTTGCGGAAATTAAATTAAAAATTATTTCTGCATACTAGGTATCTCATGCAATTAATTTTCAAAATCAGTTGGATTATTTTATTCTTCAAATCGTTGCATTAACATCTAAGTCGGCAAATATATTGTTCTCTGGTAATAAATTGCTACCATGTAAAATGTGAACTTCATTTATTTGATAATTTGAATCGAATCGCTTTTTGCTACCTAAGTAGATTCTTTGAGTGCCATTAAATAATACTATAATAATTTAACCAAATGGTCATGATGTGATGCTATTTGAGAAATAATTAAGAAAATCGTCATATCACATACCGAGAGATTGAGGAATTCTTAGACATTAGTATGACATCCACGCAGCAGCAACCGACAGAGAGGCACGCGACAAAATGCCGCGTCGCAAGAGCGAGAGGGAAATTCAGAAAAGACGACAAAGTCCGAGAAGGAACAACCGAAAAGCCGACAGGATAACATCTGTACCAGCCAGCATATACAGTAAAACCAGGACAAGAAGAGGAGAGGGGTAAGCTAGTCTCACTTGCGTGAGCATAGTGGGCATAGGAACGGTGCGGTATTAAGGGGACAGGGCTAATCTGAATAAAGAGATAATAATCAGCAGCATTCACCTGTTCTTCCGTTAAACATGCATGGGATATTTGGCATTCCTCTGTGGCCGCAGTCAAAGTGAAACGAAGTAGTTCTTTCCTCCTGATCCCTCCCCTCGTCCTTGGGAGACGGTATACGGCACTGCACGCGGAAAGCACGGTGTCTGTGTGTCCGATCCTTTCCCACTTGAAGAAACCAGCTGAGTGGTGCCGTACCCAGAAAGCACGGTATCTACTCCTCCTGTGGTACTTCCTCCCGCCCCTGGTTTTAAAGGCCCACGTTCCCCATCCCGCGCTTTCTCGCATCTCGCATACCGTCCCCTTCACGCGTTCCCCGATACATCTCTGGACCGGACCCTGGCCAGACTGAGCGTCTGTACCCCGGCCTGAGAAACTTCCTTATAGATGGCGCCCTAGCACGTACTTTTAGAGAAATAGGATCAATTTTAAAATAGTACAGTGCAGTGTAGGAGAAGCGGGAGTGAGCGAGGAGCTGGAGCAGTGAAAGCGAATCCACAGGTGGCCATCGGGTGCCGGCAGCAGACAGCAGCAAAAACAAAACCACAAGAACAAACGGCCACAAGAACGAATGCAGCGTATGCTGCATATCGTCCTGCAGGAAGGATGAACTGCAGAGTTTAGCCCGAGAATTTGGACTCAGAGAGACTGGGTCCGTAGAGAACCTACGCAGTCAGATCACCGCCTTTATTGCGCGCCCTGGACACCCCGAAGTGCAAGCAAGGCAGGATTAGCTGGAGCTGGCCTCCGACCAAAAGACAGGACCCCAACTGTATTTCACAGATGGTTTACGTGCTAGAACCACTGGCCGATTCCATGAAGCCGACCTACAGGACTAAGACAGCGGGAACCTGGCCGCCGTCACAGCTAGCTTGTTGGAGGAACTATTCCCACTACAACCGACACTAAGGCTCGAACCGCCACCGACACCCTGGGCAGTCGAATTTCTGAAGCAGAATTTGGCCAATTTCGTGGGACTAACGGGAACCAACCATGAGGGACGAAAAACCGGTGAAACGACGGTATTTCCCCAGTGTTCAGGCCAGCAGCAAATAATTGCCGCGCACTGTGCTAACTCCGTGCGCTCCGGTCCCAACTCGCTCTCGCGCGCTCGGAGGAGCGCTCGGAAGATCTCCACGATCTACAATCCACGATTCACACGGCGCTCACCGCAGCATAAAGCATAGATCATAAGGCCTAGAGTTTAGTTACGTTTTCACTCCCGCTTCAACCGGCCGACCTACCGCGCGAATATCCACTAAATACACGAAACATATATATATATATTTACAACTAAACCCATCGGCCTTTCCTTTCTGTGACGACTGCTAGGAGTTAAAGTGGAACATACACCTCGTAGTTGGATATTTGAATCTCGATCCGCCCCATACAAACATTGGTCCTTCGAGCCGGAGGCCTTTCGCATCATCGGATCGCTCCAAGTGCAAGCTAAGTACAACTCTTCGATTGTGCCCAACACCAGTGCAGTGATTTTGTGCGAGTTTCCATCCCAGTGCGAGTTCCCGCGGCATATGTACATACATATGTACATATGTATTCATTTCTCGCTCTAGCTCCAAATTAAACTTCGTTCTGCCAACGGTTGTGGCCTCCTACTTCTCCAAAGGTTTAATTTGATCCGAGCTAGCTCCTGCGTTCCGCCTCCGATCCAATGCCCACATTCTTATATGTACAGCTGTCTGTAAATAATATTCCTACCGCTCCCAGCTACCAGCTACCAGCTACATATGTATGTGTAAACAAGGCAATCCAAGCGGCTGGCAACAAACAAACAGACATATTCTTGCAATTAGTTTGTTGTTCATTCCGGGCATGCTCAACGTTCTATAGTTCTTTCTTTTTTTTTAAAGATATATGTAGAATAAATCACAAATCACAATCAATCTTCATTTCACTAATTATATTGCCAATAAAAATAGCTCACGATTCCATACATACGGCACATATGCATTTATCTTACATATACGTACGCATTTTAGATAAGCATATTCTTGCACATCTTTATATATATATTGTGTATAAAAGGGTTATACACCGTTTTTAGGGTGGTTCGTAAACCCAAGCCGCTGTACATAGCACTGACTGACGTACATATACACATACAAGCAGCAGCAGCGGTGCATTCTTTTCGCTTTTGCTTCTCCACCGCTTGCTTGCGTTTGTTGGGAGAATATTTTTGTTGGTGCCGCGCTTGACCGTACCGAGGGTATCTGTTTTGAACGGCCGCTTTCAACCGACTCTATATATTGGTACCTCATGCCTCAATATTATTGTCCTGTAAGATAGTTCAGTTGGTTTGTAAAGATTTATTTATTTTCATTTCTTAATATTTAGGAGCGGAGCGTCCGCTTCGCTCAGATTCGCGTTTGTCACTGTCTCATGCCTTGATTCTCTCTTGAGCTGATACATATGTTCTTAAATCTACGTATTGGATATAAGTGTCTGCAGAAGGCATGGACATATGATATACATACAACGTGACCACTGGCGAGCTGGCTGCAAGGTGCATGCTCAGCGGTTCCCACGCGACGCTATCGGTCTGCACATAAGAGGCTGATCGAGTTACACGTGCGCTGGAATGTTTGTATGTTTATTTGTGGTCATTTTATGTATTTTAATTATGACAAAGTGTCACACAGTATTTAATGCTTGAATACACTACAATATACTGGGTAGGCATATTACACCTCCCTTTTAGAGAAATAACGTACATATTTATATAGAGAGTTATTTAAAAGTGTAGTGTATTACGACTTATTGTATATAATTTTTTTCGATTTTATATATATCTTGTCTTTTGTGTTGATAATTAGAAAAATCGTTGTTATTCAATTATTTTTTTGTAATAGAATGTTTTATTAATAGGTTGATCAGACCTTTTTCATGAAAGCTTTCAATTAATATATATCTATAACCTATCCTTCTGTAGTTTATTTTTATCCTTTTTTTATGACTATATTATTATGTTTTCTATTTCTATAACCTCAAATGGTCCTATATAGACAGGATCTAATTTATGTCCTGTTTCATTTTTTAAAAGGACTTTATCTCCTATGTTTATGTCTATAGTAGCTATTTTCCTATCATAGTATTCCTTATTCTTAGCTTTATGTGTTTCTAACAGTATTCTTGCTCTTTTAAAAGCTGTTTCTAATCTGAATTTTGTTTCTTTAGAATAGTCATCTATATTGTATAATGGATCTATTCTATCTATGCTATTAAAATATTGTGGCAAGTAGCTTTGCTTGCCGTAAACTAATTCATATGGAAAATAATTATGTGCCATAGAGGGTGTCGTGTTAAAACAGTAAACGAAATATCGAATCCATACGTCCCAATCTGTTTTGTCAACAGATATATATGAACGAATATATTCATTAAAAGTTCTGTGACTTCTTTCTACTGTTCCAACGGTCTGGTGATGATGTGCTGTAGACGTTATATTGTCTATTTTAAATATTTGCACAGGTCATTTATTATGGAATTTTTGTATTCTGTTCCCATGTCCGTAATGAACGTCTTCATCGGACCGTACTTCAGAATAAAAGATTCAAATATAGCTTTAGCTACTGTGTTTGCACTTTTTGTTTCTAATAGGTATGGCAACAAGGTATTTTGTCAGGTCACATATTAAGGTGACTGCATATTCATTTCCTTGTTCTGATTTAGGAAGTGGACCGATCGTATCCACTATTACCCTATCAAAAGCCATGTATGGTGTTTCTGTAATAGTCAATGGAGTTATTGTGTGCTTGGTTACTTTAGCTTTTGGCATTTTGGACATTTTCGTACGTAATTGGTTATTTCTTTAGTCATACCTTTCCAAAAATAATGTCTTTTGACCTTGGCCAAGGTTTTTGTTATGCCTGTATGTCCTCCTTGTATGGGATCATCATGTAATGTAGACAGTATTGCTTCTTTTCTTTTCATTTTTAATTAGGGTCACCGGGTTGAGTAGCGCTACTCTTATTGTTCGTAATATTTTATTGCCCATATTTTTAAAATTATCTATTGAAATGTATTCAAAGATATTTTCCCACGGTGCCACTTTGAGTTGGCTGATTTTTTGTTTACCGGCTTGCGTTTCAAGCCTTTGGAAAAACTGACCTAAGTCAAAGGTTCCATTAGTATACAAATCGCTAACATCATATCTTGCAGTGATTTTTTTTTCCATGTTTGAAAAACATAAATTATTATTTACATGCAAGGTCACTACTTTTACGTACTTCGTCATTGTTGATGACTTCATATACGTTGGGCTTTGAAGCTTTTGTTAGAGATTGCCTAGGCAATTCTATTTGTTCTTTTCCTGCGCAGGATTTCTGTCTACTCTGTTGCCTGGTAGTGACTTTCAGGACTTTATTCGTTGTTTGTATGTTTTTTAGGTCTGTGATGGTTATTCTTGATAACGCATCTGCTACATGATTGTCTTTACCCTTTAGATACTCGACTGTAAAGTCGTATTCTTCTAATTCGAGCCGCATGCGTGTGAGTTTTGAGCTGGGATTGACCATTGAAAATAGGTATGTTAGTGGTCTGTGATCCGTTTTACTGTAAAGTGTTTACCATAGATATATGGTCGAAAATGGGTAATTGCCCAATGAATTGCTGCTAATTCCTGTTCTGTAGTACTTTTGTTACTTTCACCTTTTGTGAATGAACGTGATGCATATGCTAATGGGAGTTGGAGTCCGTTATGGTTTTGAGTTAAAACCGCTCCACATGCTTGTTTACTAGCGTCGGTGATTATGCAAAAATTCTTTTGCTGAAATCAGGGTATTGTAACAGTGTTGGTTCCATAAGTTTCTTTTTCAGATATTGAAATGCTTCTTGGCATTTATCTGTCCATTCAAAAATAACATTCTTTTACATAATCTTGTTATGTGCCGTGAATAGTCGGCGAAGTTTTAATAAAACGTCGATAGTAGTTACAGAATGCTACGAAACGTCTAGCGCTGTCTGCATCGTGTGGGACTGGATAGTTCATGATGACGTCGAATTTTTTGTCATCTGGTAGTATTCCTTTATCTGTACACTTGTGACCAAGAAATGTCACTTCGTTCATGAAAAATTAGCATTTTTGTGGATGTAGTTTAAGATTGTTTTTCTACACCGATTAAACACATTGGTTAAGTTTTAATCATGTGTTTCTCTGAACATCCAACAACGATTAAGTCGTCCATGTAAAGAAATGCTTGTGAAGGTTCTAGACCAGAGAATGCTATTGTCATCATTCTTTGAAATGAATTTGGCGCTATTTTTAAACCAAATGGTAATCGCGTGAAGCGATATGAGCCATTGCTCGTTGAAAATGACGTTATATCTCTTGAACTTTTTCTACTTCAATTTGATGAAAACCTGACATTAAGTCAAGGCACGAAAAATATTTTGCTCTACCTAATTGATCTAAAATATCATCAATTCTAGGGAGTGGAAATGTATCAGACAGTAATTTTTGTTAATTTGGCGATAGTCTATAACTAATCTCCATTTTTTCTCATTGGAACCTGGGAGTGATTTCTTTGGTACTAATAATAGTGGGCTATTATATTCAGAAACAGACGGTTCAACTATATTATCTTCTATTAACTTGCCAACATGTTTTTGTATTTCTTCTAAATGGCTATGCGGGCTTCGATAGTTTTCATGTACACCGGTTCATCATCCTTAAGTCATAACTTTTGCTTATAGAAGTTATTTGTTGTGATTGATTCGGTTTCAAGTCCGAATACGTCACTGTATTTTGAACATAAATTTACCAATTGCGTTTTGAATTGTTTTGGAAAATTTTTTCTAATTGAGCTATGACTTCATCTTTCCTTGATATTTTATTTGTTTCAATTAACTTGTAGTTCGACAGCGGTTCATATTTCAGATTATTTATATGTACCAATTGATCGGTACTGGTTGTATTCAGTAAACGGATAAATGTATTTTTGGATGTTGCTACTGTATTTGCAACATAGATACCAGGTATAATTTCCTGATTTGGAATTAAGATGCTGTCATCTGTTGCATTTAATTCTAGCTTTCGGACAACTTCGGATCTTGCTGGTAGAAGTATTGAATCAGTACCAGAATTGAATGTTATTGGAACGTAAATGGGATAATTTAGATTATTGGGTCTAATTATGAACCAATCGTTTGATGGTTCACAGTCTAATTTGCATTTGAAATTCTTTATGAAATCGATGCCTATTATTCCATCACATGGTATTTTAAAACTTGAAGTAACTAAATGAAAATTGTGTGGAATTATATATTTATCCGTCTGTATCTCAATGTGTACTAGACCATTGGATTTTACTACTCCTTGTCCAATGCCTTGAATACTTATTAAATTTTCTTTTGTATATCATTGAAGACATCTGAATTTTCCTTAATAAGCGAAATATCCGCTCCTGTATCTAGCAAAAATGTAAGTTTAGTATTTGTTGTTGTGTTTTTAAATGTTACAAACATATTAAGACTTGGATTTATCGTGTACATTACTTGTGTTGTTTAATTTTGCGTACCTAAAGGTGTTTGGGAGTTTCCCGAGTCACCTTGAGTAATTCTGACATTGTTATTGTTGTTGTGGCTGTTATAGTCTCGGTTGAAATTGTTCCTTCCTCGGCTATAGCCACGGGAATTTCCTCTGAAATTTCCTCTATTATAATTGTTGTGGGGTAACTTTGGTAGTTTGAGTGATAATTACCTCGACCGTTAGGTCTACCCCTTTGGATATAGCGGGAAATGGGAACATTTCCCATTTTTGCTTTAACGACATCGGATGTTTCACCGACGATGGTTGTCTGTAATTTATTGATGATTGCATCAATTATAAGCTCATTTTGGACCTTGTAGAGCGCGGAGCCGATTATTTTCGATTTAATTACCTCAATGGCAATTTTCTCACACGGTCCCTTTGTTAGGTTGACCTATTTAATTGCTGTCAAAAATCTTTGCAAGTGGATTTTGTTCCCAAACCAGCCCATAGTGATTATATAAAAATAAAAAAAATTTTTTTTTTTTTTTTTTTATATATATTATTAAAAACTCTCATGAAAATGTTGATCGTATTAAAAAATATTTTCTTTTCTTTTGAAAGTAAATTTGTGCGTAAAATGTAAAAACACAAAAAAACTGATCGTAACACAAACAAATTTCCTATTTTTTTTCAACGGGGAAGAATGGGTTAATTGTCATATGATTGGCTCACAATTTTTATGTATACAATTAAATGTCCAATCATATGTGTTAGTAAAAGCCTATCAGTAGTTAGTATTTTCAAGTTGCACTTTAAGGGTGCTTCAACTTGAGTTAGAAAATTATAATTATTGGCAATATGAGGCATGGCATTTCTGCAGCTCTTATTGCGTTGCTTCGCACCAGTGCGAAGTTGTTTCTCGATGACCTTAAGATTTTTCCTGTGTTCCTCTTCTTTTTGTCGTCTTGGGTTTTTGGCTTGTCGTGCCCGGTACTCAGCTATTCTGAGTGGGCGTGGTCCATCGTTTGGATACACTTCTAAAGCCTCTTGTAGGCTGAGTGCGTCCCTTTGCTCGGTAGGAGCAGCGTCGGCGAAGTCTTGTATATTTTCTGCTGCTGGTGTTTTCGTCTTACTTGTCCATCGACGGTGCAAGGGGCGGTCCTATGCCACTCGCACTTTTATTATTTAAATTTAGCTGCTGGTGTTTTCGTCTTACTTGTCCATCGACGGTGCAAGGGGCGGTCCTATGCCACTCGCACTTTTATTATTGTTCTTGCTGGGTCTGGTGGAGCCGGTGCTGGTCTTCGCACAGGTTATTGTCCCTTGCTGGGTCTGGTGGAGCCGGTGCTGGTCTTCTCACAGGTTTTTTTTCTTTTTGTGTTGCCCATGCGCTCTATGTAGCAATGTCTTTTAAATTTTCTTATGCTTTTATTTGGCAAGTTTGTCACTGGAACGCACCACTTTCTAGTCTACTCTCGCGCCAGCTCATTGGGTTTTTCCCCGATCGGTTTAATATATTCTTTGGAAACACGCGGACCGTTTTTATGTTTAACTTCTTTTATTATTTTTAATTTTTTTTTCGAACATTTACATGTTTGTAACACTTGTCACGGTCGCCATGTAAGATAGTTCAGTTGGTTTGTAAAGATTTATTTATTTTCATTTCTTAATATTTAGGAGCGGAGCGTCCGCTCCGCTCAGATTCGCGTTTGTCACTGTCTCATGCCTTGATTCTCTCTTGAGCTGATACATATGTTCTTAAATCTACGTATTGATATAAGTGTCTGCAGAAGGCATGGACATATGATATACATACAACGTGACCACTGGCGAGCTGGCTGCAAGGTGCATGCTCAGCGGTTCCCACGCGACGCTATCGGTCTGCACATAAGAGGCTGATCGAGTTACACGTGCGCTGGAATGTTTGTATGTTTATTTGTGGTCATTTTATGTATTTTAATTATGACAAAGTGTCACACAGTATTTAATGCTTGAATACACTACAATATACTGGGTAGGCATATTACAGTCCATTCTCAATTTTCGTTCTTGGTTGGACATTTGTTTATTGATCGTAGTATTTACATCTATATATTCCGGCCACGGTGTACGATTTCCATAATATAAATACTCGTCATAAATTCCACCAAAACCACATATCCACGTAGTTCGTAGTTCAGAACTTCCACGTCTCCATTTCCGCTCTGCAGACTGTGCGCCGCTGATACGCATTATAGCAGATCCATCGGCCAAACATGCCTACTGGTGAGAAGAAATCCTGCAGAAAGTTTAAGCGGGTGAGTTCGCTGAGTTTGACACATCCACTCAGCTCCAACGCTCTCCAACGTAGACTGCTACGCGGTCTACGCGCAATGCCTTGCTGAATTGAATGATCAGCTCGAGCCCCCGACTGTCTCTCACAGGCCGCAACTGGCGGTTCAAGTGCCGACTTCCGGCGGTTGCCGCCTTCCTCTATGTGACACTGAAGTTTTTAGTGGGGACTACCAGCAGTGGCCCACGTTTCGAGACCTGTTCACAGCCATCTACGTAGAAAACCCGAGGTTGGCTCCAGTGGAAAAACTGTTCCACCTCAACAAAAAAACGAGCGGTGAGGCCCACGACATAGTGGCACAGGCCCCACTCACGAACGAGGGTTTTGCTTCCGCCTGGAACGCCCTCCGTGAGCGCCCTCCAGTACAAGAGGCTGATACTCAAAACCCAGCTGAAGATCCTTTTCAGCCTGCCCCAAATCCGTACCAAGTCAGCAGGAGCGCTATCAGAACTCCAGAGGGCCGTCCACAAGTGCCTCAAGACACTCAACCACTCCGAGTTCTTTACAGACAGCGTTTTCGCTAACGGAGTGTTAGTGTACCTCACTTCAGCTAAGCTGCCAAAGACGACCTTGGAGCTTTGGGAACAATCCGTGACGCACAAGTCCGAAATTCCCTCCTGGCACGCCATGGACAAGTTCCTGGCGGAGCGGTACCTCTCTCAGGAATGGAGACTCGGGCCCACTCCAGGGCGAGCATACTCACTTCAGAAAATTCCAGAAGCTATCCGTTTCAGTCCGAAGGAAGTCCTTGTCCTAGGAAGGTTCACTCGTTCGATACCACAGTGAATCAAAAGAGGAGCACGTGTGATCTCTGCTCCAAAGAGAATCATCTAATCCGTTTATGCCCCCACTTCCTTCAAATGCCCGCTGATGCTCGCCCCAATTACATTAAGCAAAAGCAGCTTTGTTTGAACTGCTTTGCAAGAGGCCACCAGATACGAGAATGCCAAAGCGCTTACAATTGCATCACTTGTGGAGACCGGCACCACACGCTTCTACACCGTAGCAATCCAGCAAACTCCAGCGAGGCGATTTCCACAACGGTGCAAAACTCCTCAGCGTGGCCCGAGCTAAATCTACGAGTACCAAGCGCACAAAATCAAGTTCGCCCAAAGCTCAGCCTAACGTTCAGTCTTATTTCGCCTCCGGTACAAGTGCTGTCCTTCTAGGCACGGCAATCGTTAATATTTGCCACCTTGGGACAAATTTCCGCGCCCGCGCTTTAATCGACTCTGGCTCCTAGGCAACGTTCATTACGGAACGTCTTATTGAACTGATCAATTTGCCATTCCAAGGTATCCAGGCACAGGTCTCCGGCCTCAATAATGCTGTATCCGCTCAGTCAAAGAAGCTTTGCAGTTTTTCCATCCGCTCTCCGGCTAAGCCGTAGAACTAAGTGCCACAGCCTACGTTATTTCAGATTTGGCCGTGAATATTCCATCGCATCAGAGAAAGTTTCTTAAGAGACTTGCCGAGCCTTCTGTGGCGAGAGCTCTCCAATCGATCTGCTGATGGGAGCTGATGTCCATCCGTCCTGCTAAGTGGCTTGCAGACCAACATATGTGGATCTCTCCTCGGAAAAGAAACAGTTTTCGGCTGGGTACAAATCAAATTGTATCCTTTTCAAATAGAATTTCCAGACTACCTATCAAACTGGTAGAAGACTCGGGGTACTACTACGAAAGTAATTTCCTTCCAGCTTCCTCCGCAGAATATATCGAACGGTCTCCTTAGCTTGACCGAAGGGAATATTCCCAAAATAATAACGGGATGACAGATCAACGCTCCGTGCCGAATTCAAGCCGGCACTTGAATGTAAATCCGTCCTTAGACCAACATGGCCTCATCAGACCATGTAACCGCGTGGCAATTTCCAATGCTCTAAATGTGCCTTTAACCCGTTCTACGCTCCTTACTAATACTTCTTCTAATGAACAAGTATTGCGGGAACTGCCTGGCTCATCAACACTCCGGCAAGGATTGTCGCAGTGGTGGGCGGTGTAGGGTGTGTGGCAAGAACCACCACACGCTGCTCCACATACCCTCGTTTCGTCGTCCAGCACGCTCGGCCTTGGGAGCATCGTCGCCATCCACATCGGCCCACGCCGAACGCCGCCCTCGTCGTACCGTCAGCCGACCGGTCGTGGGAACCGCAACACCATCGTCTGCGACTCCAGCGTGCCAAGCTGAGCGCCGCCCTCGTCTCCCGGTGAGCCGCCCCGTGGTAGGGACCCCATCGCAATCCGTTCACTCCCTTCTACAACATCGAAGCCTCAACATCCTCCCGACGGCGCTGGTGGTCCTGGATACGGGTTCCAAAAACTTCGAGACGGTGGCGCTCATCGACCCATGCACGCCGGTGAGCTGCATCGACGACTCCTTGGCTAACGCCTTCAAGTTGCCCACCACTCGTGTAGGGGACGAGAAGGTGTGCACCGCGATGATCCGCGCCAAGATGGGCGACTTCCAGCTGAAGACGGTGCTTAAGGTCGAGGCCCGTTCGCGCATCCGCACGCCGATCCGACAGCTGATCGATTCTGTCCAGGCTATTCGGCGACCTGAGGCTTGCCGATGAGCAGTTCCATCGACCGCCCACAATCTCCCTCATCTTAGGACGTCTACCCGAAGGACATCCAGCCCGGGTTCCTTTGCGCGTGAGGACGGCCTGCCGGTGGGCCAGAGCACCGTTTTGATTGATCGTGGCCGGGGCGTGCACTCAGCCATAGGCCCCCCAACTACACTTTGCAATCCCGCAAGGGGAGGGGAGGATGTTCAGGGCATCAGTAGATAATTGCCGCTCGGAAGATCCACGATCCACACGGCGTTCACCGCAGCGTAACGCTTGAGCTAAGTTATTTACGATTCCACCCCCGCTACAAACTGCCGCGTTTTTGTACATACTCGTACCTACGTCAATATAATTATACTTTCATACGGAAATACATAAAGAACATATACAAATTAAAACCACTACCCTCTGACTTCTTCATTTGTATACATACTCCCATTCGACGCCGGATAGCTACTTCTCGATCCACCCCCCTACAAACACTGGGTTTTGATTAATTATTAAAAGAAAGGTACAAATTGTCTCGCGGGACAACGTCTACACTCGGGCTGGGCTTACGCGTAAGTGACTTACGTTCGGCGCCATCGATCGCTATCTTATCGATATCTGTGTGTGTTTTGGGAGCTTATGAGTAGGTGTGGGAATAATGAGTCAGTGTGGATTGGTGGTCACTTCGCGAAATGTCGCGAAGTGTTGAGTCGAAGCTAAAATAAAGTTGCGTCGATCCCATTGCTGCTGCGTGCTGCAACGTCCATTTTAAGGTTCATTACAACAGTTAAATAATCCTCAGGAAACCGGGACTTGATGTGAAGATCCCCTTGTGGTATCACCTTTCACTGAAGATATTTCCGAAACCAATGCGTGAATGTGAACGGGTCAATCAAAAAGCGTTAATGCAACTTTCCGATACATATAAAATGTTCTGAACCAGTATCCAATAAGAGGCGACATATGATTTGCGTTTTTAAAATAAGCCATGGCCGTGGGTAATGTGTTTCTGTTCAATCTCTTCGCTTGAGTGTGCCCTCTGCTAGGAAATGTGACTTAAAGTCACCGCAATGTTATGATGAGCGTTTGAATGGCTCTCATTCTCACCTTGTATTTAGACTTACACTTGTTGCTCAAACGACCAGGCTTATTTGACAGGAACAGTTATAGCATAGATTTATATTTTACGAAAGATCGCCTTTGCAAACCTGTCATATCCAAAAATTGTGGACAGCCATAGAGAATGAGTTCTGTCGAATGGCATTTGGAAAAGTTGCTACCTTCAACTGCAACCACCGAATGTGCCTTTTTATTTGTCCCCTTGAGTTACTGTTTTTCCCAACGACTCAGGCTACCCTTTGCTTAGTTCCAGTTCCGCGCAACTATTATCTAAGAACTTGAAGAAGTCGTCGAGATTGGGTGAGTGTTTATCCATACTGCGTTTAATCCAGCTGCGCCCCGTGTCGGCTTCAAGTTTTTCCAGTGCTAGATATATTGTTTATTGTTTAGAGTTTATAGTTCAATTATGATCAGTTAGAAATCAGATCAGTGTAGAAAGAAGAATGTACAAATCATAAATTATCTACTGCTGGCAAGTTCGCTAACAAAATTCAAGACAGAAGAAAGTTAGCTTAAATTATTCATTAATGAAGATTTGACTTTGGAAGCACAAGTATCAAAGAAAAATTGATGGAAACCTTTATTGTAAGCGCGGGAAAGGCTACGGAAAGATTCATGGTCAGAGTAGTTTGAAGGACAGAGAGAAAAGTAATGCCTAGTCGGGCGGGATGGGACAGCAATACTAATAAGACTACTAAGGGCAGTGGATTCGATCTCACCAAGGAGAAGTTTATGGAGAAAGAGAATTTCTTCATAAATTCTACGGCTTTCAAGAGTGTGCTTGTTAATAAGATGCAGCCGACTCTCATAAGAAGGAAGATGTCTAGAAGATCCCAATTATGACCGCGTAGGGCAAAGATAAGGAATTGTTTTTGAACGGACTCAAGCTTATCTTGATATTTTTGGCAATGAGGAGACCAGACACAGGAACCATATTCTAAGATAGGCCGGACAAGACAAACGTAAAGTAGTTTAGTGGTATAGAGGTCTGAAAATTCATTAGACCATCTTTTGATAAAACCAAATAGCAGCCAATTATTGGCCTTCAGCCGCTGATTCTATTTACCACTAATTTGTTTGTCACTCGAATTTTGTTAAAGCTTTGCGCTTGCTTGCCCTGCTGAGCGTTCTCTCGAAGCTCAGCCGTCTGCCGAGCGAAGCTGTGCTTAGCGATCGGAGCGGCAATGTACAGGGCAGGCAAGCTACACTTGCAATTTGAATGTCGCGCAATAAAGTGCATATCGACAATTTATATCTGCGCCGGGATTTATTTATCTCCATTATCTCCACAACTGCCAACCAAAAAACACAGTGCCCATTCATACTTCACTTCTACTAAATAATAGCAGTTTCAATTTCATTCTGACTAGTCAATACTGTTAGCCCGAATTCATTGATTAGTTTAGAAGCTTCATATACCTTTCGTGCCCTAAAAATTATAAAGCGTAGTTATTTATTTAGTTTATTGGAAACTCAGAAATAAGTTTAAAATAAATATTTTGTGCAGGTTCGTTCCAAAAGCTCCCGGTACACACAAAATGAAAAATTACTTAATTACTTATTTTAATATTATGATCGGGCCTTAACAAAAATATAAGTTTAGTTAATCATTTAGTAGGAAAATCTGGCCAGTAATTTATATAATACTTATGTGTTGTACCATCAAACAACCGTTCAAGCCAATTGTCAAGGCTGTCAAGTAAATTATTTTCAAGAAGAACATTTATTTCTGCATCTGATTCTTCAGAAAAACTTGTTCCTAGAAAGGTTCCGACTTCTGGATCTTCATTTATGTTAAGCAGCTGCTTGGTCATTTTTAACAATCTCTGAAATTACAGAAAAATTGTATAATTATTTTATTATTTTTTAATAAAAAAAAAAACGATTTCTTAGAACTATTAACCTTTGCGACTTAATGTCGATTTAAAATTCAGAGTCGTTAAGGCTGAACAACAGGGGCGCGCCCGCGCTTCACAGTGAGACCAGGCCACAGCCGCAAACGGGCACACTACCAACCGGTCTGACCGTAGCGCACACTCCCAGCTGAGCCAAGAGAATGCGTTGGGACTACTCTGACGCGTTAGACCCAAGCAAGAGGAACAAGCTGACTTTAGGAAACAGAAGCAACGTCGCTGGAGCTAATCGAGGCAGTCCATTGGGACCCGCCACCAAAGATAGAATCTCTGCCTTTTCTCTCCCTCTGCTAAATAAATTTTCCCCTTCCTTCCTTCCTACCTTTGGAGCGTCCTTAAACCTCCCGACTCCTTCCTGCCTTAGGAGCTTCAAAAGATTCGTTGCGGAGGCTTCAGTACGCTCCACATCGATCCGATGGAAGACCCCCCGACCAGCGCGAAGTAATCAGCCACGTGCGGCCACCCTCGTAGACGACTCAGAAGGAAGACACGAGACCATCCTAAGCTCAGTACATTTAAGATAAATAAATCGAAACTTTTCTTGTACCGCTCAATCCACGCCTTATTCTTGGACCACGTCACATTTTTATGCACTTAATAATC
>CM017777.1:22805061-23019210 GCA_008121275.1 Drosophila lowei
TGTCAGGGATGCACCCGTGGAAGAAGACTCCCTCGATAATTCTTTTAAGCCAATTAATGTTTTTTTTTTCAGCGTGAATCAGTTGGGCAGGGATGATGCCATCTGGTCCCGCAGACTTGTATGGATTGAAGCTATTGATCGCCCAGGAAATGTTCTCTTGGCTTAGCATGTTCAGGATAGCATTTGAGGCAACAGAAGGAGGCGCGAAGTAGTTGGGTCTGTTTTCATCGCAACCAGGGAAGTAGGTGTTAAGGAGAAGATTTAGCGACTCATCGCTGGACGTAGTCCAAGACTGGTCAGCGTTGTTCATGTAGCCCAGGTTGGGTGTTGTCTTCGAAAGAACTCTGCGCAAGCGCGAAGCTTCTGAGTTACTCTCGATTTTGATACAGAACTTAAACCATGAGGTTTAGCTTTCCTAAGTTATTTATTGTAGGTTGACAGACTACCATTAGCCGCCCTAACGGGGAGAGTATAGTCGAACTTTCCCCGGTGTGTACAGTTACGGCGGGTGACGATTCGCTCGTGACCCCCTGTATCCTAAGCAGCTGTGCCCCATTCCGAGTTTACAGTTGTGGCAAGCCGACCCGTCATCTGTTTATCCCCCTGTAGTACCCAATGGCTGACGGCCATAAGCACGCATGCTACCATCACAAAATCCATGCATTTGAAGATTGCTGCTTGAAATTTCCTTCGGCCAAGAGTCCTGACGCCTGGCGAATTATTTCCAGCACCTCTTTTGTAGGAGAAAACTCCTTGGAGTTGTGTGGTGTTTTTGTCTTCTCTTCTCGCTCTTAACAGGGAAAACATGATTTAAATCGACGTATTCCTGTATAAATGCGGCATATTGGGCCTTAAGAAGTGGCTTGCGAACCAGCTTCCGTTCTAAATTGAGGAATCTGCGATATGCTTGTTGATATGAATCACCAAGAAGACTGTCACTCAGCTTTAAAGGCAATTTAACGCAGTAATCGACACTTGGAAGCCGACAGAAATGTTTTTTAAAATGTTACTCGCAAGCAATATCCTACTTTGTTGCCTCTGTAGCCGGACCATGGCAATCCAAACTAACGGTAGGTGTTTGGCTCAATTCCATCGAACTAGATGCAGCTTGGAGCACAGAGCTGTGGGAATAATGACTTCTAATGGTCAAAACCCAACCCAGACGGTTTTTTTGTATTATAGGAAGCGTACTTTAAGCTTCCTTGCCTCTCTAAGACGCAAAGATGGCGATAGGTTCCCAAAGCGAGTGCAGCTGTTAATGTTATGCCCTTTATTATCACAGAATACGCATTCTAATACGATTGTATTTGTAGCAACAAGAGTGTGTTTTGAATGAGGATTCCTTTTTTTTTCCAACCTGACTGCTATGGGCTTGAATCAACATAGCTTGATCGATGGTCTCCATGGCTTGACATCTCCTCTCCAAAAAAGCAAAAAAATGGTCCCATGTTGGTATAACATCAGGGGGCGACAGCTCCTCCCATTTGGTCCTGGTATTAGAGATACTTGAGCGAACGATGATGCATCCTGGTACTTCCTCCATGCTACACATAGACCTTAGCGCTCTTATGTGAGAATGCAGCTTGTCCTATACGTACGTAATTTTGTAGTTAACCCATCTTCAATCTTCTCATGCCTCAGAATCTCAGCGACGTGTGCCTGAAAGATTAAACGTTTGTTATTGAAGCGATTGTTTAAGATGTCCAATGCAATATCATAATTGCTTTCCAATACTTCCAAAGAGCGAACAGCCTCCAGGGCAGGTCCATCCAAATCAATCTTTGATAGAACGGGCTTCTGATCTATTACTGTGCTAAGCATCGAGTGAAAGTCTGCACACTCAGTATACGCTCCTCGGAAAGTAGGAAGTTTAATGTCAGGAATATGATATCGTGGCCGTACATTTCCGGATGCAGTAAAGTTGAGCTCGGGTCGCATCGTTGAGTGATGCGGCATGTTCTGGGTAGTCCTGCGGAGTGCTGAGCGAATACGAAATTCGATTTCCATAACCAAATTCTCAAATTTTGTGCCAAACTGTTGTCACCATATTTTGAGACAAAGAGCTTTTTCGCTGACTATTATTGTTAAATAATTTCACGAATTAATGATTGCACTTACGTTATAATTTTTATTGTTGAGGGTGGCCGAAGATGCCAGCCTTTTACAATATAGTATTAACGAAATAGATTGGGGACAAAAAAGGTCTGTACTCCAACTATATCAAGCAGTAACTAACTAGAGCAGGCGCAGCTGCTGCCGGCTTAGCGACGGCATAGGAAAGAAAAGATAACAAGATCGAGCATAGATAAAGAATAGATGATAAAATGAGAGCATGGTGCTGAGCGAGCAAAAGCAAAGGTATGCTTACTTTAGCTTAGTGCAATGACCAAAATGGTACTGAAAATGAATTGATAGGCAATTGCAAATAGCGATCAAACCCGTTTGCGTACTTTTCGGTTGGGAGAGGGGGAGCTTCTCGCAATGAGTTGACAATACAGGGCGCTGAGAAACTGCCGTTGTTGTTGTCGTCTTTGAGAGCATTGAACTGATCATTTTTGTTGTCAGCAGCTCGTTGGTAAGACAGTAAGGGTCGGGAAAGGGTTGGAAACTCCATGAATCTCTTTGTAATGTGCTGCTTGAGCATATTATCGCAGGGGAGAGAGAGCGTGCACTCTGCGCGTTCGCTTGCAGTGTTGCAGATTACGTTGGTACTGTTGCCTCGGCTGCACGTACGAGCTGTTTCTGAGTGTCGACAGTCGACAGTTCGTTTTGTTTTTGTTGTTGCTGCCGAGCGCGATTTTAGCTCATATTTTCTTTATTGCGTATAGAGCTTGTGCTCTTAAAAGTCGGCAGTTGTTCGTCCAAGATATAATATTTTACCCATTTTTTACTAGTGTATGTAGCACGAATTGATAATATTCCAGGACAACACGGGCACAAGTACCCATGCATACCTTGATTGCACTATATTTTTATAGCCCAGCGGAGCGATATAACACGTCTGATGTTGAGTTGATTTATTTGACATGCTAAGATTTACCGCATCAAGGAGACCAAATAATATTGTTGGTCTTAAACACTGACTGGCTAGCTCCGAAAAAAACTTTATCATTTACACTGTTCGCCTATGGAATGAACTGCCAAGTAGTTTAACAACCACCGAAGACGCATTCAAATCTGAAACTAATCTAATACTAAATAATACTACTACCCGCTACAACTTTGTAGAGCTGGGAATATATCAATAAACAAACAGTTAGGCGGAACCCTGACTAGCAGCGCTGATACCGCAATTTTTTTAGATTATATTTTGTTATCAAGTTTGTAATGAATACTATTCTTATTATATTACTAGGGGCCTACCCCCTGCGCACTCGCTTCATTCGTGCGCCAACCCTCGTCTCACTCGTTTAGCTGGCTCGTGCCGATGTGCGTAAAATATCGGGAACCACGACGACCCAAACATTTTAAGTAGTACTAGCTGACCCGGCAGACGTTGTTCTGCCACGCAATAAAAAAATTTTCTTAATTAAATGTGTCTAATTCATAGCGAACAATTTGTAGATGACCCGGTGAACTTTTTTCGGCCATGGCGGAGTTTTTTGCAATATTACATAAACGTTCTTCAATATTTTGAATCTTAACGGTAATTTTAATGCTGAATGAGCCGTACGGCATCCTTCTAACAATGTCGCTGCTATTCCAGAAGAAGCAACTGAAACCATAATATTCGATCTCGCACAAACAGTGGCTAAAACCATTGACATGAGGAGGCATCCAGGAAATATAAACCACCATTTCCATCATCAATTGCCTTCATTAATGTATCATAAACTTCCTTTTGTTGGGGATTCAACAGGGGAACATTTGTTTAAACAGCTAAATTCAATTCCTGGCGATCATATTCACGTTCCCGTTCCAATTCTCGATTAAATGCGTCATTCATTCCACGATTTGGCGCTGGCATTCCTAACCTGACTAATAAACTACCGCATATGAGCTAACACATATATTCGATCAATAGATAAGCTTGATTATCTCTTCATTCATTTTAAGATCGGGATTTCTAGAACTCACACTATTTTGATGTAAAATATCTTCTGACATATAATCCTTGTATTTGTGCCACAGATTGGATGGGTTTAATGGAGAGCATGTCGAAATGATGATAGCATAATTGCTTCCTCGATTGTCGTATCCCAATGTGTATCGTTTTCTAGTAAGTTGAGTTCTTCACATGCAGCACGATATGTTGGGAATATTGTTCCATACACAGTGCGTAGTGACTTAAATGACGTTGGCCCACACAGATTAACCAGCAGCAACCGCAAATAAAAGAATTCATCATTCTTTGGATGAACTGTATACATACGACCAAGAGCATCAGTAGAACGCACATCCAGATAACCAGGAACTGCATAGCCATACTTCCGTCGCTGAAATTTCTTCGATGAAGTATTCCAAGTGTAATAGCGTGGCATCTCCAATTTTGTCGCTGGAGGTGTTTCAGCACGTTGAACAACATTTGATGCCGTGAAATATACTCGTTGACCATTCTCCAGATGCACCCTCAAATGCACAACAGTAGGATGACTTTCGTGAATAGAAAATGAGAATATACGCCAAATCGCTACAGTTCACAAAACGACAAACTTGACAGCAGGCAATTTCATCGTTGGTATTGGATGATTGGATGCCAAAAACCGCCATATCGCTTCATTTCGTGACATATTTGCAAATGTATTTTATGAACTGCCATTCGATTGAATACATCCAGCATCGAGTATCTCCAAAGACGCGTTCTTTAAGAATGTAGTTCATCAGGGACCTCATTTTTTGCCAGAATACACGTGCTTTGATGTCGTGCCGATCACTTGATGTTTGTCCGGAAAGCAGCAATTGAACAATTTCTATCCATTTTGGATTACTGGTAAAAGTAATAAAGAGATCTGGCCGACCGTAATGACGAACATATGTCATTGCATCTTGCGCATATTCATGCATATGACGTAGACTACCTACCGCCGCCAGAATAGTTAATTTACCAATATTAGCTGCATTTCCTTCAGTATCAATTGCATCACGTAAATGTATAAGTTAACCACCGACACTGGACGTGTGCTGACCTAGCATATTAGCGAGGTCCACGTCCAGAGTCACAAGCGCGGCGGATGTGTCGCAACAATGTTGGCAGCCGCGGCGGCAACGGCGTAACAATGTTGGCAGCCGCTGCAGCGATCCGACACCACCCACGAGGCCCAAGTCAGCAGTTCTCAAGAGTGCCGAACGGCAGCCAGCGACGTTGGTGTTCTTGGAACGGCGGCGACGGTTCTGGGGTGATGACAGCGCCGCGGCAGCACTGGCTGCGTAGCTGGCTGCAATAACTATGCGCTTTATATCAACACGACTGCTGCGCTGGATATATCTAAGTTGAAAAGCATGTAAGTGATTTGAAAAATGAGAATTTCGATAATATTGAGAGTAAGTCTTTACTTTAAATAAAGTACAAATAAAACAGAAGTGAGTGAGTTGAGTATTTCCGTTTCGGTGGCCATTCATGCCGTAGTTTTACAATAATTTAGCTTAAAATTTAATGGACAGAAATAAACAAAACAAAAAACAGAAACGACACGAACTTGGTGCCAGAACGTTAGCAAGTTTGCTAGAGGGTTCATTCAGCCAAGTCAAAAAAACAGACATGTACGCTGAACATCTCAAAGCAATAATTGACACGGCCGTAAATTCTAAAATACAAAACTCAAATCTCGCGGTACCCGAAGTGAAAGTCTATAAAGATGTAGAAATAACCGACGGGGTCCTTTGTGATGAGCCTCTCGACGAAGTGAAGTGCGTCCCTGAGTTCCATGGAACTCAGGAGACATACTAGCATGGAGGTAGGCGGCCCATGCCGCATACAAAATTTTCAAAAGGTATGATGGAAGCTCCAGTCATTACCAGGCCATACTCATAATCCAGAGTAAGATTAGGGGCCCAGCAGATGCGGTCTTGGCATCATTCAACACACCGTTGAACTTCGAGGCCGTCATCGCAAGACTAGACTTCACATACAGCGATAAGAGACCCATACATGTCATTGAACAAGAAATGGGAACGCTGAGGCAAGGCGGAATGTCGATTCTGCAGTACTATGATGAGGTAGAAAAGAAACTTACCTTGTTGACCAACAAGGCCCACATGACCTACGACATTAGCTTGGCAAAGGGCATGTGCGAAAAGTTCAGAGGCGACGCACTCCATGTATTCATCTCTGGGCTGAAGCGTAGCTTGACGGACGAACTGTTTTCCGCTCACCCCCCCGATTTGCCAACAGCCCTCGCATTGGCACAGGAGGTGGAAGCAAACCACGAAAGATACGCTTTCGCAACAAGCTATGCTAGGGGTGTGGAAGAAAAGGGACGCTCTGACCAACAGCAACAATGCCGTCAGAATCAGCAATCCCAAGGCACGAGTCAGTCCAACCAGAACCACCAGGGTAAGAATCCCCATTATAAAAAGCAAAACGGCAACTATAACGCCGATAGAGCTCAGGCCGGTGGCGAAAAAGCCCCAGAACCTATGGACGTAGACCCCTCGTCCTCGAAATACAGGCAACCAACGAACTGGCAGAAATTTCAAAATCAGGGTCAAGACCAAGGTAGCAAACGCCCCGCCGGTTCCGATCGTGCAACTGGCCAAAGGCGGCAAAAGATAAACCTCCTAAAGGAAGTCGCTGAACAAGAGGCGAACTACGCACAAGTAGCACAGGAAGCGGTAGCCGGAATAGACGACGGCAACGACTCTGACATAGATAGCGACAACGCTAATTTTTTAGGGGAAGGTCCCTGCTGCCGTTCATTCGGCGCAGAATAGCAGGGATAGACATGTCTTTTCTAATCGACACGGGTTCGGCCAAAAATTATATCAGACCAAACGGACGGCTAAAGAACGTTACCCCTGTCGAATCCCCTTTCGCCGTGCACTCCATTCATGGCTCAAACAACATCACGCAGAAATGCAAGGTACCCATGTTTGGACACGACACCTTCTTCTTCCTATTAGATTCCATGACTACATTCGATGGGATCATAGGACTTGACCTACTAAAACAAGTAGGGGCAGTATTATGTCTTGATGAAGGCACAATAAAAATAGGTGCAACTTCGGAGGCGCTGCAGTACCTCAAATGTACTAACGTCAACCAAACTAAAAACGAAGATTTCCTAAAAATGCTTGACCGCTACCAAAAGGCTTTCGCAGACTCTAACGAGTCGCTGCCTTATAATATAAGTAGCTACAATCCGTACGACCGACGAAAACGCGGTCTACTCAAAGCTGTATCCATACCCCAAAGGTGTCGAAGATTTCGTAACTTCAGAGGTCAACGATCTCTTACGAAACGGCATCATCAGAAAGTCCAGATCCCCATACAACAATCCGGTATGGGTAGTGGACAAAAAGGGGACGGACGAGAAAGGCAATAGGAAGAAACGCCTAGTAATCGATTTCAGGAAACTGAATCTAAAAACCATCTCCAACACATACCCCATGCCGAGCCTCACCATGATACTGGCAAATTTAGGTAAAGCAAAGTACTTCACCACTCTCGATCTCAAATCAGGATACCACCAGATCACTCTGGCAGAATCTGATCGGGAGAAAACGGCATTCTCAGTTAACGGGGGGAAGTACGAATTTTGTCGACTTCCCTTCGGTTTAAAAAATGCCGGAGGTATTTTTCAGCGCACGATCGATGATGTTCTACGGGAACAAATCGGTAAGTCGTGCTACGTGTACGTTGACGATGTCATCGTCTTCTCCGAAAACGAGACGGATCACGTCAAACACGTTGGCTGGGTATTAAAGAACATTCATAGTGCAAACATGAGGGTGGCCCGCGAAAAGTCACAATTTGTTAAAGAGAGCGTCGAGTACCTCGGCTTTATCGTGACTAAACACGGCGCAAAAAACGGACCCTGAAAAGGTGAGAGCCATTCAGCACTACGTTGAGCCCAAAACTGTATTTAGCGTCAGATCATTCATGGGTCTACCTAGCTATTACCGTTGTTTCATTAAGGATTTCGCAGCAATCGCGAAACCAATCTCCGACATTCTAAAAGGAGAAAACGGATCCGTCAGCAAGTACAGGTCAAAAAAGATCCAGGTACAGTTTAATGAGGCCCAACGCAACGCGTTTGAAAAGTTAACAAACATTCTAGCCTCGGAGGACGTTACCCTCATGTACCCTGACTACCAAAAGCCATTCGATCTGACCACAGACGCCTCGGCTTACGGCATCGGAGCCGTTCTGTCCCAGAACGGCCGCCCAATAACAATGATATCTCGATCATTGAAGGATAGAGAAGCAAACTACGCTACTAACGAGCGAGAACTGCTAGCTATCGTCTGGGCCTTAGCCAAACTGCGGCACTTCCTCTATGGTGCGAAAAATATTAACATATTTACCGACCATCAGCCGCTCACGTTCTCGGTGTCCGAGAGCAACCCAAATGCCAAAATAAAACGCTGGAAAGCGCGTATAGACGAAACAGGGGCCAAGCTCTTTTACAAACCAAGCAAAGAAAACCACGTGGCCGATGCTCTATCGCGCCAAAACGTTAACGCCCTACAAAACAACCACGAGGAGCCGGAGTCCGATGCGGCCACGATCCACAGTGAGTTGTCCCTGACTTACACAATCGACACGACTGACAAACCGTTGAATTGCTTCCGTAACCAAATAGTGTTGGAAGAGGCCCGGTATCCGCTAAAAAAGAACTTTATCTTATTCGGCGAAAAAACTCGCCACTTGATAAACTTCACCGACAAAGAAACCTTAGTGGAGACAGTCAAGTCTGTCATCAACCGAGGCGTAGTGAACGCGATTCACTGCAGCCTGCCAACACTGGCCAAGATCCAACACGATGTGAGAAAGGCCTTCCCAGCCACCAAATTCTGGCACTGCAAGAATTTCGTGGCTGACGTGTTCAACGTAAGTGACAGGAGAGAAATAATCACCAAAGAGCATAACCGAGCCCACAGGGCAGCGCAGGAAAATGTCAAGCAAATAATGACAGAGTATTATTTCCCTAAAATGTCCAAACTAGCCAACGAGGTGGTCCTAAATTGTAAGGTTTGCGCAAGGGCAAAGTACGATAGGCACCCAAAAAACCAAGAGCTCGGCCAAACGCCGATTCCCTCACAGGCTGGAGAGATGTTACACGTTGACATCTTCTCCAAAGACAAAAAATTCTTCCTAACCTGCGTAGACAAACTATCCAAGTTCGCAATGGTGCAACCCATTGCATCCAGGACAATAGAGGACTTACGACCCCCTCTACTGATACTAATGAACGTCTTCCCCAGGGCAAAGCAAGTCTATTGCGATAATGAGCCCGCTCTTAAGTACGAGACCATAAGGTCTCTTCTTCTGAACAATTATGATGTAAACATCGTAAACGCACCGCCACTCCACAGCGTATCGAACGGCCAGGTGGAACGGTTCCACAGCACCTTGTTAGAAATAGCCAGGTGCCTGAAAATCCAAAGAGGAATCGTAGACACGGTTGACCTCATCTTGCAGGCTACTGTCGAATATAACAGTTCCATTCATTTGGTAACCGAGCAAAGGCCCAAGGATGTCGTAACCACCGCTTCGCCGGAATGCATCCAGGGCATTGTAAAAAAGATAGAGGAAGCACAGATTGAGCAGAATGCTAGACTAAATAAAAACCGACAAAACAGGGTTTTCGCAGGTTAGGGAACAAACTTTCTCCCCTCTGCGATGAAAAAACGGTTGAAGCGGCATTGGGGACAACGGTCCTCATCAAGGGGAGGATGGTCCACAAAGACAACCTCCGCCGGTAATTTGTAGTTTTAATCCCTTTCCTTATAAAATTGTAGGCTTATAATATGGACACTTTCAATCTTTCAATCAAATGAATGTTAAACGTTCCGTTTCTATTGTGACGTACATATCGACGGAATACTGCTAAAACCATCGACGAAACCGCAGCAAAAATTTGTCGAGTTTTTGCCGAATCATCAAACGATATGCGTAATAATTCATCGAGCTAACGTTCTTTGTAGTTTCTTCACCATTCAAAGATTTATGACAATATCACGTCTTTCCATGTGTTCACCAACAATCAGGACGGCAACTTCATCTATTGTTGGAGCGTTAAATGTGTGTTCGTGTTTTGCAGATGGTCGTTTATCCGCTCTGATGTTCATGAAGTAGTTGCTGCAGATCTTTAAGAATTTCTCTTTTCATTGCTGCATTTATCTCTTGACGTCGATCAAGTTGTTCTTCCATGCTTCCCGTGAAGTATATGATCCAATTCGATGGTGAATCTGTACTTGTATTTTGAATGTCGGATTAAATCCTTGTTCTTCGATAAGGTTTGCTACAAATAAGGCCATTTGGAAACAACAATTTTATTTTTGAGTGTTTGCAAGAAATTACGTGATTCGGGCATTTGGCCACAAAGCAATAAACGCAATGGCTCAGGTCGCGGAGTCAATAATGGCAATTTCACTTTTCCACTCAGGCAGCACAGTCCGAACGTTTCTCCGGAAAACTTCAATGCGCCACAATATTCGCAAACAACGTCCATTGGCCCAATGCAAACGCTAGAATGCAAGCAGTTATCCGTGCTTCAATTGTATCGAAACGCTGCTCGATTCAAATCTCTTCTTGTGCGTCGAAAATTATCTACTTGTTGATCTCTGTTCTTCGCTCGACGATTTCGCATTGCCAACCGAACCCTTTCACGGGCTGCCTCCCTTTGCTCGTGTGTTTGAGAAGCACGAAGTCGAGCCATGCCAACGCTGCGCCCTTCACGACCAATTTGTTGTTCTTTTTCAGTAGTTTCATTTGCTGTATTTCGTATCCTTCTTTAATTACGGCTTTGTCGGTAAAGATTTAATCGTCTTGGTCGCGGCATTTTTAAAGATGAATTAAAAAGAATACAAATTACTTACACAATTAAATAAATTTCAAAAAAAAAAAAAACGTATATTTATTAAACGCGTACACGTTTCTGTTTTGATTCAAAATTCAAATAATGTGTAGCATATCACTACAATGATTGTTGTGTGTGGCTGTGCCACTCGAGCTGGTCGGGGGTGTTCCGGGCAGGACTGGTGCACGCGCTGGCTCCGGCTATATGGTCGGTAGTATGGGGGGGGGTTCCTATACTTGTCCTTTCCTTCACTTGCTCGCATCGATGCATAATCTTATTTCTTTTCACGTGCACGACCTCGCTTAGGACCGTACGCCTGGTATCAGGGGGTTGGGGGAAGAGGATGAGGAAGCTGGGGGAATTAGAAGGGACAAAGGAATTAAAGGGAAAGGGAAGTTGGCTTCCGCCATGCATATCCGCCCCGTCGGGTAGCTGTGCTGGTATTGGATGCAACAGCCATGGCCCTCCCAACCTTGATCATCCAAATTCCTGAGGCTTACGGATGATCCCTTTTCTCGTCGGGGTCATACCCAACTCTCCCACACTAATCCCTGCATGGCTCCTAAACAAAAATTTTCTAGCACATAGACATTTCACAAACGGGGTTTATTATATCCTAAATTCATTTACACTTTTCTTTCCCACACTAACAACAAACAAAACCTTAGACCAAGCTGAAATAAATTTATTATTCTAATGCCATATATGTGTACTAAAGATAATAATAGAAGTAAATAATATAATTAGGAATAATTTCACATATATAAGTAACCAATATAATATAAAGCACTATATATTAATTATTTTCCTTACTGAAAAATTATAAATATACCGCAATATTTTTACGGCCAACGGATTGCTTAGCAGATAGGAACGGCTCCATATAACATACTGCTCGTTTGGGATCTGGTAGGGTCGTTTTTAGTTTAGTTTCTTTTTTTATTGTTTTGTTGCATTTTCTTTTGCTTTGAAAAAAAGAACAGCTGGTTTTCAGACAAAAGCTTGAGGTCAGTGACCGACGGACAACGCTGGCAAAAGTGAAGCTTTCGCCACAATCGTAGACTCGAAGTTACATGAATATAATATAGGTAAAGCTCACTTACAGTTGGTTTCCCGCGGCGAAAGATCTTTCGTAGCTGGTGACTCTGTGTGGGAGGGAGATTTAAATCGGAGTTTACCGGCAAAGTTACTTCACCCGCGTCTGCTGGCTGACATTAGCTGACTGGTCGGACACGTTTGATCTCAAACTTGCTTCTTTTTAAACCCGAGTTGCTTTATCAATTGTTTCTGTTTTTACTTTACATTATTTTCGAGCTTCACACAAACGGGCTATTTTCCGAATATATACGGGCCTCCTCGCTGAGGCTACTGAGGATAGGATACTGAGACTCCGCTGGAATGTACATGGCCTAGATCTTCGGATCGGATAATATTTCGGTGGAGGCTGGCAGCACCGTGACACACAGACACAAGTGACACTGACACATATATCGCACGGCTAGGCAGAGGCCGTTACAAAAAAAAACATTCCACGGAAGGCTCTAATAGAACAAGATCGACGGGGGCCATACGAACGAGAATTTATTCTGACACTGCTACTAATTCCATATGAGGTTAGGTTCGCACGCGGTTCCCGAACTCCGCACTGGCAGCGTCGATTTGGTTTCGCTGACCCAGCCTGATCGGGGGAGCATGGGATTTCGGAACTACGATGATTTCCTAGGCCATAACACCGCCAGTTATACGGCAAATCCTTTCTCTTGGCCCGTTTAGCCGGCCGGCCCCGCGCAGCAAAAGTTCGCTGATCTGACGAGCTGATCAGCTGGCGGTTATTACATGACTTGAAAGCTCCGGTAGCAGCTTTTTGACTTTGCTACTATTAAGTCGATGTAAAATAGCCACTATTCTGTGAAATATGTAGACTAGGTGCCAATTCTATGTTTGGGAAAAGCAGAAAACGAAAATAGGGATAAGCTACTTTTCATGACACAGTTAAATCACACACTAAAATTTACCCCTTTTGGAATAGGCACCATACCGATAGAGGGAGGGGATGGTTTTAGTTTTTTTTTCTTTTTCGTAGGTCGTCTCTCTTTTTCCAGGCAGCGGCGCCACGGTACGTACAGGTATATGTAACCGTATTGGACAAGGTGGCTACTAGAGCACCAGAGGGAAAAGGAAAAACCACAAGAGTATACATTAAACCGACATTTAGCGGCCGATAGTGCGTACTCACTTTTATAGGTATATTTATTCTTGTCTTGGTTATACGAGACCAACTGAAATTTTCCAAAACCACAACTTGCCGCTTGAAAAGCCACGAGGAGAAAGAAAGACTGAGTCTAGGCCATTGACTAGCAAATTGGGGTGGAACACACCGAAGTGGGATCCGCGCTTGTAACAATTCATGTCAAGGTTTTATATCCTTGGTATGAAATTTACCTACAATGCGGCCTTGAAGATCTTCAAGTTCATAATAGCAGTTTCCTAGTTTCCTTCGCACTCGGGACTTTATAAACGTTGGTGCTAACTTTGCGCTAAAGCCCTTAGCGAAATTGCTTTGCTGAAAGTTACATCTATATACTTCTTGTCCATCCCTATAGGAAATTTGTCTCGTTCGTAAGTTATAGGCTCTGGCATTTCGGAAGTGCTAGGCCTGTATAGAGTCTTTTGCTTTACTGCGAATTATGTCGAAGGAATCTTCTCGCGAAAATTGGACGCCGCGATCTTCTAACATATTTAGGTTACGCATCAGTTTATAGCTACTGGCATCGGTTACCATATGCTGTCCAAAAGCAAGCCGGTACGGGGTAGTGCTTATGTTTAATGTTTAATGTTTAGAGTTCAACTATGGACAGTTTAACTGTGTAAAAATAGGAATGTACAAATCATAAAATTATCTGCTACTGGAAAGTACGGTAACACAATACAAGGCCGAAAAAAGTTAACTTAAATTATTCATTAAAGAAGATTTTACTTTGGAAGCGCAAGTATCAAAGGAAAAAAGATGGAACAATTTATTGTAATCGCGGCAAAGGCTACGGAAAGATTCATGGTCAGAGTAGTTTGAGGGACAGAGAGGAAGACGGAGAGGAAAGTAATGCCTAGTCGGGCGGGATGGGACAGCAATTCTGATAAGGCTAATGAGGGCCGAAGATTTGACCTCGCCTAAGAGAAGTTTGTGGAGAAAGAGAATTCCATGACAAGTTCTATGGCTTTCAAGAGAGTGCAAGTTAATGAGGCGCAGCCGACTCTCATAAGAAGGAAGATGACGAGAGGGGTCCCAATTAAGTCCGCGCAGGGCAAAGATAAGGAATTGTTTTTGAACGGACTCAAGCATATCTTGATATTTTTGGTAATGGGGAGACCAGATACAGGAACCATATTCCAAGATAGGCCGTACAAGAGAAACGTAGAGTAGTTTAGTGGTATAGGGGTCAGAAAATTCCTTCGACCATCTTTTGATAAAGCCAAGGACTCCTTTGGCTTTATTCGAAATAGCGGATATATAAGAATTAAAACATAAGTTCGGAACGAAGATAATACCTAAGTCATTAACTTTGTACAGGCGTTCCAAGGAAATGTTATTAATTGTGAAGTCAAAAAGGTAAGGCTTGTTGCGATGGAAGGTCATGACGTTACATTTGGAAATGTTAAGAGGAAGAGCGTTAATAGTACACCAATTGTTGAGAGCGTCGAGATCCGATTGAAGAAATAACGGGGACACCGGATCGCTGTAGGAAAAACATAGCTTGACATCGTCAGCATACATTAGGACTCGTGAATTAGTTAAAACTTGGGGAAGATCATTGATAAAGAGGTTAAATAATAAGGGCCCGAGATGGCTACCTTGCGGCACACCCGAAGAGACAAAAACTGGTTTAGAAAGAGAAGATTGGAAGCAGACACGCTGAGAACGATTCCAAAGGTACGCATTAGTCCAGTGAAGAAGTTTAGTCGGAAATCCTAGTAGAGATAGTTTGTGGATGAGGAGATTGTGATTAACTGAATCGAAAGCTTTACTAAAATCAGTATAAACTACGTCAGTTTGACATTGTTTTGCAAATCCGGCAGTTACAAAGGAGGAAAATTCAAGGAGGTTAGACGATACTGAGCGACGTTTAATAAATCAGTGCTGTGATTCTGATAACATACAAAAGTGTTGGAGCTGAGAAGTAATAATTTTTTCGAAGAGTTTAGGAATGGCAGATAAATTGGAGATACAACGGTAGTTTGAGACGTCTGATTTAGACCCCTTTTTATGTATAGGAATTATGTAGGATTCTTTCCAGACGGTGGGAAAATCACCAAGCTCGAGTGAGAGGTTGAACAGTTTCAAGAGGGGCACGCAAAGAGAATCCGCACAGAGTTTGAGCACGGCACTGGGAACCAAATCTGTACCAGTGGAGAAAGAAAATTTACATGATTTTAAATTAGTTAGAAGGCCATCATAATCAATAAAGGGGGGGTGGATACAACTTGAACTATTAAAAGAGATAGGATATGAGTGAGGCGAGAATAGAGGGCATGTTATTAGAAGGAGCAGAGTAGCAAAGTTAAAAAAAAAGAAGCAAATAGGTTAGCGATATCGGAATTGTTATCGGCGTAAGTACAATGAAAGTGTAAAGAAGAGGGATATTGTGAAGAATTACGTTTAGAGTTATCAAACTTAAAGAATTGTTTAGAACTATTATAGCATAGGGTATTACAAATGGAAAATTTAGATTTTGCAATTGAATACTTAGAGAAATCTGACTGCGAGCCAGACAGTTTAAGCCTCTTATATAAACGAGATTTTATATTCCTTAAGTTTACTAGCCGCGGAGTGAACCAAATAGGGCCAGAAAGATTTCTGAGAGGGGAAACTAATGGAACAAAGGTAGGAAAGATGGAAAAAACAGTCCTATAGAAAGCGTTAGTGGCGGGCTCGATCTCACGAAAGTCGTCGAGGAATGACCAATCTATCAGAGAAAGTGCGCTATTTAAAGAGATAAAATCAGCCCTCTTGAAGCAAAATATAGCTGAAGGCTTTATGCAGGATTTGGTGGGACCAGGAGAAGGCAGCTGGACATCTATTTCCAGGGTAGGATGGTAAAGGTCCTCGGGAAAAGATAGAGGGGAACCTCTGTGTACTAAAGAGTTCGTAGAGTCGGTAGTAAAGACAAGGTCTAAAATCCTACCTATGCTATTGCATATGCCGTTTATCTGACCCAATGATGAGTCGGACAGAGAATCAACGAAATCGTGCTGCATGATTGAGAACATCTGGTTGGAGTCTTTGGATGGAGACCAGGAAATATTTGGAAGATTGAAATCTCCGAGGACGATAAAAAAATCGGACTCAGTAAGTTGGGACGAAACAGTTTGAAAAAGGGCTGCGTGAAGCATGTAGGTTGAAAATTCAGAGGACGGTGGGATGTAAGAGCACGATATAAATAGATTTATCGAGGAGATTCGAAGCTTAACTACTATAATTTCAATATTGTTATGAGCTTCGACAGAAAAAAGTTGGGATGGTATGTCAGAACGGACAGCAATCAGGACACCACCACTACGTGATGGACGATCCGATCTATAAATGTTAAATTTGTCAATAAGGACTTCAGAATCAGAGATTGAGGGATGAAGCCAGGTTTCGGAGAAAGCGATAATGTCGGCCTCAAAAGTTGCACTATCAGTATGTAACTTGGTGAGCTTATGGCTAAATGATGACTAGACCGAAGTGCACAGCAAATGCTGCTTAATTTCTCATCCCAATTACGTTGATCCGGGTCAACATAACTTTTGATGGCCGCCAGAACGGATCTATTTACTCTCTCCGAAGCATTGGCTTGAGGAGAATAAAAGCAGTATAGGCATGAGAGATATTATATTTGTCAAGCAGGGAGTTAAAAGTGTGAGATTTAAATTGGACCCCATTATCGCTTACGATGGTTTCTGGGACCCCGAAACAGTGAAAGAGGTCTTCTTCCAGGAAGCGTTTTATGGAATCTGCTGTGAATTTTCGTACCGGCTTCGAAAATGGAAATTTTGACAGATGGTCTAAGACAACAAAGATGCCAATATTTCCTGACTTGCTTCTTGGATAAGGTCCTAAAAAGTCTACAAATAATTTTTGGAAGAATCGAGAAGGTAATCCCGTATTTCCCATTGGTGGCTTTAAGGGTTGATTTGGATGCTTCGTGGTTTTACAGATATGGCAATTATTTATGAGTTCTTTGACATCCACCACTAAGTTTGGCCAATAATAAGATCGCCTGAGTCTTTCAAGGGTTTTATTTATCCCACTGTGGGCACACAAGGGATCCTCATGGGCAGCTTTGAGGACGGGTTTTACAAGGGATGGGGGTATCCAAAGCTTCCAGCAGGAATCGTCTGTGATCTTGGTTCCATCGGCATGTTGAGCACGACGAAAGATGCGTTCATCTTTGATTTTTAGATCAGGCAACCGGGAACTGTTCAACCTAATCTTCTCTTTAATTGACTGATATTCTGGTGATTTGAACTCAGGAGAATCGGGGTCGACCAACATGCTATCAATCGCCAAGAAAGACAAGTCTTCTGAGTGCGTACGGGACAAGGCATCGGGGACTATGTTATCACTCCCTTTTCGGTGTAAGATTTTGAATTCAAATCCCTGCAACTTCAAGGACCAGCGAGCCAATCGGGAGCTAAGATCAGCCTGCGACATTAGCCACTTTAAGGAGGCATGATCTGTAATGATTGTGAATTCTTGGCCCTCAACGTATGCCCTGAACTTTTTTACGGTTAAAACCGCAGCGTAACACTCTTTTTCAGTTACAGTGTATTGCTTCTGGCATTTGTTAAGCTTTTACGACATAAAAGCAATTGGTACGTCTGCGCCCTCGTTGTTTTCTTGCATTAGAACTGCCCCTACGCCTGTATGACTGGCGACACAGTGTATAGAGAATGGTATGGAGAAATTTGGGCTATGTAGAACGGGCGCGGAACACATTTGAGACTTTAATGACTCGAAAGCCAGCTGAGCCTCGTCAGTCCAAATAAACTTGCGCTTAGATTTCAGAGTATCTGATATGGGTGAACTAATAGCTGCATAATTGTGGATGAACTTGTGATACCAGCCTGTCATTCCGAGAAATCGACGACCTTGTTTGATCGACTGGGGAGCTGGAAAGTCCTTAACGGCGGCTATTTTGTCAGGATCAGTGCGAATATTTCCACAACCAATCACGTGGCCTAAGTATTTAACCTCTTTCCGGCAAAATTTGCTTTTTTCCACATTTATGGTAAGATTGGCCTTGGAAAGTTGGGACGCGACCAGGGACAACACCTCCAGATGGTGCTCAAAATTATCGGATATAACTAAGAGGTCGTCAAGATATATGAATATTTCATTCCGTAGATGGGCTGGTATGATTTTATCCATAAGTCGCGACAAGGTACAATGTGCGTTGGTTAAGCCGAATGGCATGACGACAAACTCATATAAGGGACGGCCAGGCACGGTGAACGCTGTCTTATCACGAGATTTTTGATCGAGAGGAATTTGCCAAAACGCGTCCTTTAGATCGATGCTAGTGATGAACTCTGCTTTCGGTAGTCTACTCAGGATTCCGTCTATAAGGGGCATGGGATATGCATCCTTTACCGTGACCGAGTTTACTTTCCTATAATCGATACACAATCTAACCTTGCCAGGCTTTTTAACCAGCACTACGGGCGAAGACCACGAGCTAAACGATTCTTAGATAACCCCAAGCTTAAGCATTCGGTCTAATTCCTCGTACATTAGCTTCTCCGTTGCCGGTGACACCGCATAGTGGCGTTGTTTGATGGGCTTGCGTCGGCTACCTCTATCGTATGAGTGATTACAGAGGTCTTTCCTAGACCTTGCTTTGAGTAAGATGGAAAGAGAGTTATTACCTCCTGTAGTAATACTTGCTGTGAAGGCAGAAGCGCCCTCATTGTGGGGTCTTCTAAGGTTTCAATACGTAAATTTTGTGTCATCAAGTGCAACGGTAAAAGTTCAAAAGCCGTCCAAAAATCGATTCCTACATAAAGATTACCCGTCAAGGAAGGTACAATATAAAAACAAAGTTCCTTGAATTCACCTCTATACGTGACTTTTGTGGAAATTTTGCCGACTATACTTTGACTCTTTCCGTCAGCAGTTCTAACTTTTAGGGACAGCGGCTTATATTTGACATTATTCCGAAGAACATCGGATGAAAAATTAGAAGAGTTTTACTAATGAAATTAACCGAAAACTTTGGGTGGCTGTAATTTAATTATTTATTCGGCGGGGCGAAAATGGATACGCTCGATCTTCTTCAATGTTAGCGAACAACTATCTTTCCTTCACAATTCAAAATCTCTTACTCTAGCTAACCTACGGTGGCAAAGCGGGGCGAATTCGCCAAGAGCGAGAGAGCGAGCTTTTATTGCGCTCCCGCTTTGCCCTAGCCTTACTTACACTAGACTTCATAATTAAGATCAATAACCAATAATCGCCGCCATGGATGGAAGGTTACGCAACATCGGATGCGCAACTTCCCCCTATGCAGCTAACTGAAGCTCCAGTATCCATTAGTCCTATGACTGGTTTACCAAAAAGCATAATCTGAGCATGGGGTCGTAAATCATTTGGTTTTCCAACTACATAAGCTAAGAGCAGTCTTTTCTCAAGTTTGCATTGTTTCTTAAAATCGATTCTTCGGCGCTGGGATCGATTTGGAGGTATAGCAAGGTGGTCAGCGTATACGCTGTTTGACACATCTGGTATAATAAGGTCAGTGGAAGGAGAAGAATTGTTCAGTCGGTATTGGTCGCTTGGTTGCTTGGTGCACGCGACAACGAGTTTTTTGCCGTGTGGGGGTTGCACTTTCTGCAACTAGGCTTATAAGTATCGGCCCTGCCACAACCATAGCAAAATACTCTACGTTCGGCCATGCACTCTTGGTATCGATGGCCTTTGCCACCGCAATTCCAACAGACGAACTCTACTGCGGATACTTCCAGATCTTCTTCTTCTACTTCTTCACTATCGGGGGTAACAGATTCGTCTAATATAGCATTGACTTGGCGGCGTGGTAAAGTTCGGGGGGCAGCCAGGGGAGGCTTGGTTTTAGCTACGGACTGCATGAATATTTCTCGCGTTCGGACAAGGTGACGTAAGGATTTCACAGTCGCAGCCGGCTCATACAAAATTTCATGCTGTATATCAGCCAAAAGATTTGCTCGCAGTGTCTCAACCAAGGCTGCCTCAGACATGGGCTCAGACAGTTTATCTGCCAATGCGGCAATTACGCCATAAAAATCATCAAAGGATTCGTTTGGTCGCTGTTTCCTTAATTCGATCTCTGTTCTGATATTCCTATCTGTTCTATCGTCTTTAAATTGGCCACGCAAGGCTAGGCATAGATCTTCCCAACGGACTTCAGGGACACTTTTATGATACCGCCAAAACCATTCGCTGGCGCTTCCATCAAAGAGGTTACTAGCGTATCGAGCTGTTATTTCAAAGTTACCGTCCAACGTTTGCTTTGTAAGTGCTTCAATACGGTAAATGAAGTCCTCAATCGACATACCAGCCTTTCCCGTAAACCGCAGTTTCCAATTAGACATTATCTGGCTAACACGATCTGCCCGAAGGGATGAAGCGGAGGAACCTGTGGAAACTCCTGAGCCAACATTACGGGTTTGCCCCAAATTCGAGAGTGACGAACTATTTCCCGATTGATTAATCCCCGGCACTGGTACCTGTTCACTAGTGGACAGCCGAAAAAGTTGCTCGATCGTTTGTTGTTCTAGTTCAGCTACAGGTTGCATCCGAGCTGCATTTATGTTCGGGGAGGGTACAGAAGCCGTACTTTGAAGTCCATCAGAAATGGCTCGAACTAGCCGGTTAGTTTGATCAGCCATGCTGGTCGCCAGAATTCGGGTCTGCTCTACCATAGCTACTCTAATCGCGTCAACTATGGACTGCTGAATAGTTTCCGCCATAGTGGGCTGACTCTGTTGAGGGTCGACAGAGATTGGAGAGCTGTTGGCATTTTCTGAGTTAGCCATCTCAAGAGGGCTTAACGCTTCAACTCTTTTGCTTTGACTTCTAGTCTGAAGGGACTGAGAAACAAATGGCATTCGTGCTCTAGACGTAGACGGACCAATGGGACTAAGATTCTCAGCTGAGGCCGATGTGACGTTCAGGTCTTGCTGACAAGTGGGACACTTCTTTTTGTTACCACTTTTAGCGGTGAAGCACACTCTGTGAAAGGTGTGCCCACAACTGGCCGACAATAGTTGGACCTGATAAACGATTACTTCGGAGCAAATTTGACAATGTTTCTCCGTGTCTTCTGAGAGGGCTAAATTATCCGTACTACGAGACATCACCATTTCGGTTTGGGCACCACAAAGTATTAATATATTAGATATATATATAGCAAATACAACAAAAATTAAAAAAAATAATACAAAAAAAGTTAAAGTCAAAAGATATAGATATAGATATAAAAACAATTTAGGAGCCATGCAATCATTTTTGGGTAAAAATAGAGTAAAAGCGGATTGCATTGTTTTCGGGTAGGGAAGGGACAGGATTGGGGTAACCTACTTATAACTGAAATCTGCCTCACAAGTTAAATCCGTGGCAGGATAAATAATCCCTCATCCAGCGAAATCTAAAAGGTCAGATCAGAAGTATTGGGGGATGAAGAGGGTGCTGGATTAGTTCCACTAACCATCAGGTAGTATGGTAGTCCGAAGTCACCTAGGCTTACCGAGGCTTACAACCTCGGTAATCTTCTCAAGGCTTTTCGGGACACCCAAAACCCTATTAATTAGGGGCAATCGTCGTAGAATTTCATCCAAAACGATTTGGAATGCGCTCTCCTTTCCAGCAGTAGTGTTCTCGCTTAGTTCCTAAAACAATCTTCAACTAGTTGATAGGCTAAGCACGACCCACGGAGTTATACCCAATAAAAGTTATAACACTTCCAGTGTATCGGACCTACTGCACGCCAATATACCCTACACGATACTAGGCCCTGTAGGCCATGATGAGCTTACACGGATCCACAGTATCCACTGGATATCTTGGAGAGGAAAGACGAGCAAAACAAAAACAACAACAAAAACGGTCTAGCAAGGATAAAAGTCAGGTGTTACTTTTGACCAAGGTATTTCTTTAAATGGGGCAAGCCGGATCGGGCCCCACGTTGGGCGCCAAAATAAGTTAAATGTAGCATATCACCTACAACGATTGTTGTGTGTGGCTGTGCCACTCGAGCTCGAGCACTGGTGCACGCGCTGGCTCCGGCTATATGGTCGGTAGTATGGGGGGGGGTTCCTATACTTGTCCTTTCCTTCACTTGCTCGCATCGATGCATAATCTTATTTCTTTTCACGTGCACGACCTCGCTTAGGACCGTACGCCTGGTATCAGGGGGTTGGGGGAAGAGGATGAGGAAGCTGGGGGAATTAGAAGGGACAAAGGAATTAAAGGGAAAGGGAAGTTGGCTTCCGCCATGCATATCCGCCCCGTCGGGTAGCTGTGCTGGTATTGGATGCAACAGCCATGGCCCTCCCAACCTTGATCATCCAAATTCCTGAGGCTTACGGATGATCCCTTTTCTCGTCGGGGTCATACCCAACTCTCCCACACTAATCCCTGCATGGCTCCTAAACAAAAATTTTCTAGCACATAGACATTTCACAAACGGGGTTTATTATATCCTAAATTCATTTACACTTTTCTTTCCCACACTAACAACAAACAAAACCTTAGACCAAGCTGAAATAAATCGACTATTCTAATGCCATATATGTGTACTAAAGATAATAATAGAAGTAAATAATATAATTAGGAATAAGTTCACATATATAAGTAACCAATATAATATAAAGCACTATATATTAATTATTTTCCTTACTGAAAAATTATAAATATACCGCAATATTTTTACGGCCAACGGATTGCTTAGCAGATAGGAACGGCTCCATATAACATACTGCTCGTTTGGGATCTGGTAGGGTCGCTTTTAGTTTAGTTTCTTTTTTTATTGTTTTGTTGCATTTTCTTTTGCTTTGAAAAAAAGAACAGCTGGTTTTCAGACAAAAGCTTGAGGTCAGTGACCGACGGACAACGCTGGCAAAAGTGAAGCTTTCGCCACAATCGTAGACTCGAAGTTACATGAATATAATATAAGTAAAGCTCACTTACAGTTGGTTTCCCGCGGCGAAAGATCTTTCGTAGCTGGTGACTCTGTGTGGGAGGGAGATTTAAATCGGAGTTTACCGGCAAAGTTACTTCACCCGCGTCTGCTGGCTGACATTAGCTGACTGGTCGGACACGTTTGATCTCAAACTTGCTTCTTTTTAAACCCGAGTTGCTTTATCAATTGTTTCTGTTTTTACTTTACATTATTTTCGAGCTTCACACAAACGGGCTATTTTCCGAATATATACGGGCCTCCTCGCTGAGGCTACTGAGGATAGGATACTGAGACTCCGCTGGAATGTACATGGCCTAGATCTTCGGATCGGATTATATTTCGGTGGAGGCTGGCAGCACCGTGACACACAGACACAAGTGACACTGACACATATATCGCACGGCTAGGCAGAGGCCGTTACAAAAAAACATTCCACGGAAGGCTCTAATAGAACAAGATTGACGGGGGCCATACGAACGAGAATTTATTCTGACACTGCTACTAATTCCATATGAGGTTAGGTTCGCACGCGGTTCCCGAACTCCGCACTGGCAGCGTCGATTTGGTTTCGCTGACCCAGCCTGATCGGGGGAGCATGGGATTTCGGAACTACGATGATTTCCTAGGCCATAAAACCGCCAGTTACACGGCAAATCCTTTCTCTTGGCCCGTTTAGCCGGCCGGCCCCGCGCAGCAAAAGTTCGCTGATCTGACGAGCTGATCAGCTGGCGGTTATTACATGACTTGAAAGCTCCGGTAGCAGCTTTTTGACTTTGCTACTATTAAGTCGATGTAAAATAGCCACTATTCTGTGAAATATGCAGACTAGGTGCCAATTCTATGCTTGGGAAAAGCAGAAAACGAAAATAGGGATAAGCTACTTTTCATGACACAGTTAAATCACACACTAAAATTTACCCCTTTTGGAATAGGCACCATACCGATAGAGGGAGGTTGGTTTTAGTTTTTTTTTCTTTTTCGTAGGTCGTCTCTCTTTTTCCAGGCAGCGGCGCCACGGTACGTACAGGTATATGTAACCGTATTGGACAAGGTGGCTACTAGAGCACCAGAGGGAAAAGGAAAAACCACAAGAGTATACATTAAACCGACATTTAGCGGCCGATAGTGCGTACTCACTTTTATAGGTATATTTATTCTTGTCTTGGTTATACGAGACCAACTGAAATTTTCCAAAACCACAACTGGCCGCTTGAAAAGCCACGAGGAGAAAGAAAGACTGAGTCTAGGCCATCGACTAGCAAATTTGAATTCTCCGGATTTTCCTTTGCCCAGTCCTTCGCCATTCACCTCGAACGACTAGCTAAAGTGAGGGGAAAAGCTCCCCTTTCGTTTTGAGCACATTCTTGACCCCGCCCATAGGTGGCGCTAACCACACCTGACACGGAACATCTAACATATAACAGAAAAACAAATAGTGCCCATGTTCAGGCGAAAAAAAATATGTTTGCCTATACAAGCGCCCACTACAAATTATTTCATGTTTTGAAAAACGCAGCCAAGACGGTGCCTGTGACACACAGCCTACTGTGCTGACGGTTATGTCATGTCACCACACGCGAATGCGGTCGAACGGAATAAAAAGTATCTTATAGCAGTCTCCTAAATCTAATCAACCACCAATTCTCAACCAAATCGGTTCAGCCGTTCTTGACTTATAAATGGTGTAACTAACATAATTTTTTTTATATATAGAGACTAGGTGACCCCGCAAACGTTGTTTTGCCATGTATATTAATTCTAGAAACCTATTTTTCCAGTTCAATAAAAATAACTATATGGAACTGATATACCGGCCAAATTGGTAATTCGTAATTTCAACGTTTTTATTCACCGGAGGAGCACTTACATTAGTATTTTCAATTCTAAATACAGCCATACCACTTCCTTTATTCACATACTTGCAAATATATTTGATACTCTTCACCGAACTGCATGACTCAACATTAATATTTGCCATTGAATGTTTTGCTTAGCAGAAACCTCTCTGCAGAAATCCAACTATCGATGTCTTCAGCCCGTATTTTGTCGACGAACCAAATTAAAATGTGAGCATGAGGTAATCCACGGTTTTGCCACTCAACTGAATACATCCAACAACGTGTAAGGCCAAATACATGAAATTTTGTAATAAAGCTGATTAAAGACTTTAATTTTGGTTTAAACACACGTGCTGTTATGTCATGACGATGTATTGCATTTTGTCCTGGAAATAGCAACGATGTAATTTACTGCCATTTTGAATTATTTATCACTAATAAACTGAAGATCATTATTTCTTCCTCGAATCACGATTTGTCGCGTAGAATCAACCATGATTTGTCGCGTCGTCAACAACAGCTGAATCTACGTATATGCGAGCTGGTGTTCTATACAACCATGATTCCGTTTGGAGTCCCGCCACCCATAAAGTCGTTTGTAAAACAGGTTTGCATTGAATCTACGTTTATGCTTGGCCTTGGTTTTTCTATACGACAGCTTCAGCAACATTGTTAACTTTTCTGGCGATGTCATTTGAAAACATGAATTGAATGTCCGAATTCCCATAAAGCTAGAATTTCTGTAAAATGGTGGTTCAGGTGGTGTTTCAATTTCGGTTATTTGTACTTTTCCTGATGAGCAACACATCCCAACTGGCTCATTTTTAAATTTTAGTGCATGACAATCCGGGCATTTCTTTTCCAAAGTACCAATAACCACTTTAGAATGAGCATAATATTCAACATCAGACTCATACTAGAATGCTGGTTGAAGAAATAAATTTGATGTAATTGCTCGATGAAATTGTTGGCGTTGGTCTGTATCTGCGCGTTACTCTCCGTTCTAGTTGCCTTTGTAGATTTCGTTCATGTCGGGTCATCAGGATTGATGACAATAGCGTGATTTTCACTTTGTTGTATGTGCATGTGTGATATGAATAATTTCAATAATTCAATGTGCTCATTTAACAGAGCGTCCAGCTCGCTGACGATACGCCTGGCAAAATGTGAATTGAGATTATGATAGTCGCAACGTGCATCCACACGATTGGCGAGTGCACGTTCGGAGTCCTCGCCACCCATAAAGTAGATTTGTAAAAATTTATGAGATTCGTTTGGCATTGGCTGCATTGAGCCCACTTTGTGATAAGCTTGGCCTTTGATTTTGAAAGTGGAAGTAAATTGTTGACAGTTTTCAGCAACATTGTTAACTATTTCTGGTGCTCCAAATGATGTTATTTGGAAACATGAATTGAATGTGCGAATTGACTTCAGGAATATGCTAGAATCTGGATCTGTACCGATAAGTAAACCGTGCAATGGTTCAGGTGGTGTTTCAATTTCGGTTATTTGTACTTTTCCTGATGAGCAACACATCCCAACTGGCTCATTTTTAAATTTTAGTGCATGACAATCCGGGCATTTCTTTTCCAAAGTACCAATAACCACTTTAGAATGAGCATAATATTCAACATCAGACTCATACTAGAATGCTGGTTGAAGAAATAAATTTGATGTAAATGCTCGATGAAATTGTTGGCATTGTTGGTCAATTCCTCTACGTCTGTCGACTATGTATCTGCGCGTTACTCTCCGTTCTAGTTGCCTTTGTTGATTTCGTTCATGTCGGGCCTCTTGCGATTGTGATTCACATAACTGTGCCATGCTCACACACTCATCTGCATCTGCATTCTTGGATTTGTTCATCTGAAATTCGTACTCTTATATCTCGCATGGTTCTAGATTTGATCGTTTGACGATAGAAATGCTTAAGCGATAGAAATGCTGCTTGTCCGTCTTCACTGCTGCCTCCCACAAGCCGCCGAAATGCGGCGAGCGAGAGGGTATGAATCTCCAGTCGAAGCCGTTGTAGATGCAATGATTATGAACTTTAGCACGATGCTTCTCGCTCATAAATAGCCGCCGAAGGTCATCTAACTCGTTCCTTGCGCCCACAAAATTGGTGGCATTATCCGACCAAATGCATCGGGGGATACCGCGCGTGGCAACGAAGCGTTTGAGGGCGCTCAAAGAAAGCAGCAGTGGTTAGGTCCTTCACCAATTCCAACCAGACGGCCTTTGTTGCAAAACAGATGAACACGAAGATGTAAGATTTCATCGGTGCTCGACTGCGCCCATCTGGCTTATAGTAGAAGGGACCGCAGTAATCAATTCCAGTGACGCTGAATGCAGGCGAATCCTGTACTCGATCCTTCGGTAGGTCAGCCATGATGTGTTCCACAAGACGAGGTCTGGACCGGCAGCAGATGACGCATTTTCGCAAGGCGCGAGCCACAGTTTTCATGCCGCCGATGGGCCAAAACTGTAAGCGAATCGCTCCAAGTAGCGACTGCGGACCAGCATGGTGATGATTCCGATGAAAGTGCGTAATGATGACGAACGTCAATGGATGATCCTTGGGCAAAATGATTGGGTGGCGTGCATCGAAACCGAGAGTTGAGTGCCGCAGGCGGCCACCAACGCGAATAAGACCAAAGTCATCTATGAACGGCGAGAGCGAGCTGATTCTTCTGGAAGCCTCTACGCAGTTCCCTTTCCGCAGAGCAAGGTACTCAGAATACAGGTGGGCCCGTTGACATAACAAATGCGATCCTCAGCTGAGAGATGCGGTGACTTCGTCCTACTGATGAACTTCTGAACGTAACCAAAAATGCGCATCATGACTCCAAATGAGTTGATATGCTTAAACGAAAATGTACGAAAACGGATGAGTGTGTGAAATAGCTTGACTTGAATGGTGGGACCAAACATAAGCAGATCATATAACGAAAGTCCAGATGTGGTAGCTGCAGAGCCGTCGAATACGACCCTCAGCTTTGTTGTGGAGCTGTCCTCTTTGATGACGCAATGATGTGGCAAGAAATATTTGCACTTGTGCCTATCTTCCTTGGGCACCAGAGACATATGATCGAGGGACAGGTACTCCTTCATAAATGCCGAATATTTTTCATAAAGAGCTGGATTACGCACGAACTTGCGCTCCAAGTTTTCCAAGCGCCGCTTTGCTTGCAAATAGGAATCTCCCAAGGACTCTAAACATCGCTTCATAGGCAAGCGAACAGAGTATTCCCCTGAGGGTAAGCGAGAGTGATGGTTGACGAACTGTTCCTCGCAGTGAAGTTCCTCCTTGTTTGCCCTAGCGATTGGCTCAAAGATGTGCTCCACTTCTCGAAATCGACGAGCCAAGTCATTGAGCCGAGTGCTGTGATTGGTGTCATCCGAAGATTGGGTTGCGATGAACGACGAGGAGTTGGGGGCCGAGTGCCCGCCACCAGATAGAATCCATCCGAGATGTGTCTTCTACAGCAGAGGTAATCCAGGCGCCAGCTGAATTTGTCCCACACACAGCAACTCAAAGAAAAGTCCGGCTCCGATGAGCAGATCTATCCGCTGCGGCTTCAAAGGTATAGGCCAATTAGCAGTGCTAATTGAGACGCGAGGTTGACTGTCCGTAATCTTTTGGGCAACGACGGCAGTGATGCTAGTGGTGAAATCTGAAATCCGCGATTTCAGAACGGGATCCACCGAGATACCTTAAGTTGAGAAGCTAGCATCTCCTATGCCAGAGACTGCAGTAAGCAACTTAGTTTTTCGCAGTTGAAGCTGATTAGCTAGACGAGTAGTTACGAAATGCAATTGCGAGCCCGAGTCCAACAATGCGCGACATGGCATGAAAGTTCCAGCGCTGTTTTTGACGAGAACGACGACGGTGGCTAATAGAACAGGCTCAGACGGACGCTGGGAGATATGACCTCCGGTGAGGAGGGCGACAATGCAATCATGGCGGTATGATTTGGCTGCGGCTCAAATGAAGAAACAGTATGGAAGGGCTTTGTTGGACGAGGGAAATGCAGAAGAGTGTGGTGCTTCGATTGGCAAGTACGGCAGGGACCTGATTTACAATCTTTCAAGTGATGACCCTTTCATAGGCAATTGACGCATAACAAGAGCCTCTTTGCTTCCTTGTGACGATCATTCGTCGATAGAGTTTTGAACCGTTGACAATTGGCAATCATATGGTTCGTGCCCTCACAAAACACACAGGAAACAGGAGCGCACGATGCTACAAATGATTTTCGATGATGCGTACTGACGGTTTTCCCTGATTTGGCAACCTGACCATCTTGCCCTTGCATGGAGTGGTGAATGCCTTCAAGGGTAGGACATCTTTGTTCCAGAAAGGCAGATAATTTCCCCCAGGATGGAAGATCGTGATTATACGACGCTGCTTCCCATTTAACTTGAGTCTGCCTGTCCAAATTCTTCCAGAGTGCGTGGACGATGATGCAATCAGCTATTTCCTCCTTAGTTGCCAGCGCATCCAACGCGTGAAGATGTGAGGTGGCGGCGTCCGTAAACGCCCGCAGCGAAACAACAGATGAGTCCCCTCGCGCCAGCCCAAATATTTCTCTAATGTGTGCCTGTAGAATGAGACGTTTATTAGCAAATCGATTTTTGAGAATATCTAATGCGGTATTGTAATTAGCCTCGCTCATCTCCGCTCAAACAGGACCGCAAATGCTGTAACTTCTCAATAGAAGTCAGCTCAGCTTCACTATCAATCACAGCTGTGAACATGGAATAGAAGCTTGTCTACTCTGTATAGGCTCCACTGAACTTGGGCAGCTGCAGCTTTGGCAAGCGCGATCGATAGGCCATGTGCATTATGGATTGCGATTCACTTGGGTTAATTTGAAACGTGGAACAATGCGTGGGCTTCGAACGCTTGCCCAACTCACGCTGTAGAATGGTCCCCAATGATAGGATGGACGAGTCAAATTTTCCTGGTATATCACTGGACATAGACTCAAAATCCACTTCTTCCAAACTGGTAAAATTAGATTTCAGCTCCGTCAATGATTCCAACAATCCTCGCAAATCATATTCAGCCATTTGGCGCAGCTTTTCACCATCCAACTCTGTGCGTATGGACTCTAGCCTGTCGAAAATGGCTCTAGCCTTCAGCCTCATGAAGGAAATCCGCGAAGCAGGGAATTGGGTGGTGGCTGCGTTCGCACTAACCCTTTCACTAAATGGAGCATCGCCAACTGTTACTGTATCACTATCGTTGCCCATAGCCAACGATCCACTCCTTCTATTATTTTTCCTTTTGCCCATGTTTTTGACTATAGATTGTTGACGCGGAGTGTATGAGTCGATCACAGTTGAATAAAAATGATGCAACGCGAGAGTTCAGACGAGTTTACAAACGTTTTTGCGTTCACTTTTGCTGCACTTTTTATTTGTGTATGTCCAAAATGTATGCGCCGGCAAAGCAACGAAGCGACGACCGAAAAAGAACCGACAGTTATGCACAAACGAACGACCGAGATGTTTTGCACTGTTTCGAGTTCGAATTCGAGAGAGAGATATGTGCAGCCGGTCACGAGAGCTGGCTGAAGAAAACGACGAAAGAGGAGGCGAAGAAAGGTAACGGACCACGCTTAGAACTCTATGCATCCAGTCTTGACAGTGCGCTGCGCAGCAACGAAACAGACGGCGAAAGAGAAGCGAAAACGAATAGCGGGTCGCTAGAACTGCCACGGTCGGCCACAACGATCTTTGGTTCGTTACCTTTCGACAAATGTCACGTTAAACCTTCGAATTTGATTTAACGAACTAATTGAAACAATACTAACACACGACAAGTCCACGGCAATCACGTCGGGGTCACCAAAATGTTGGAAGCTGCCGAGCTTTTTCGCCAACTCTTGCTCCGTTGTTTAGGTTACAAATTGGCGTTTATTGTTCGATATTGTTTTTGTTAGAGGCCGTGGCCGTGGACTTAAATTTGGGTGTTAGGCGTTTTGGGCGACGAAAAGGACTGCTGACCGACTGCCTCGAAGAGGAACGACCGACTAGACTGATGGAGGGGTCGAAGCAGTGGCTTATAAGAAGAAAGAGTGTTACATATGTGAGATATTAACGGCTGCTGCTCCGAACACAGCCATATCACTTCCTTTATTCACATACTTGCAAATATATTTGATACTCTTCACCGAACTGCATGACTCAACACTAATATGAGCATTGAATGTTTTGCTCAGCAGAGATGAATATGGTACCACCCAACGATCGTCAATGTCGATGTCTGCATTACTGATAGCGTCAATGAACGATTGTCCGCCGTTTTCGGTACTTCTTCGACGACTATATCCGTCAACATGTGTGACCGTATCGTTTGTGAAATCTTTAGGAAAACACTTTGTACATTTTCCATCTACCATGCAAGGTGATGAACGATTCAAATTTCCGCACGGACCATGAATCATGTTTGTAGTAACAATATCAAATAGTAATTGATCAGTGGACGGACTTGGAATCTCTGCAGAAACTAAACTATCGATGTCTTCAGCACGTATTTTGTCGACGAACCAGATTAAAATGGGAGCATGAGGTAGTCCACGCTTTTGCCACTCAACTGAATAGATCCAACAACGCGTTTTTGTTTAAACACACGTGCTGTTATGTCATGACGATGTATTGCATTTTGTCCTGGTAATAGCAACGATGTAATTTCCTGCCATTTTGGATTACATGTAAAAGTAATGAAAAGACACGGTCGTCCATATTCACGCACGAAAGTCATAGCATCCTGTATGTATTCTTGCATGTGACGTGGACTACCTACGTACGATGATGGTAAGATAACAGAATTACCAATTTCGGCAGTGTCAGCGTTGTTCGCAATAGCATCTCGCAAGTATATATATTTTTCTGCACGCAGCTTCTGTTGATTATATCGCAAGAATCGTAGTCGTTCACTCTCTATCTTCACATACATGTCGACCATAAATTGTTGGCAAAGCTCACGACATCGTAAAATGATGTTGTCTCGGCCGCGTCTAATCATCAAACTATACGAATAAAAATCCTTCGAACTAACGTTCCTATTTGTTTCGGCTCCTGTAATAATAATTGAAGATTTATTCTTTAATAACAAATTAACTATGTTCTTAATAATGAATAAATTACTTGTTACGGGATTTCGTTGTTTAATGTTTTCACAATATCCGTCTTGTCCCTTCCAGAAAATTTGTGGATATTGGAGAGCGTCATATGAACGATGGGTATCACTAATAAACTGAAGATCATTATTTCTTCCTCGAATCACGATTTGTCGCGTAGCTGTACGATCGCCAACCATGATTCCAGCAACGTCGTCAACAACAGGTGCATTGAATCTACGTATATGCTCTCCAGCTGGTGTTCTATCAGGATTGATCGTCCAGCTCGCTGACGATACGCCTGGCGCGATTGGCGAGTGCACGTTTGGAGTCCTCGCCACCCATAAAGTAGATTTGTAAAAATTTATGAGATTCGTTTGGCATTGGCTGCATTGAGCCCACTTTGTGATAAGCTTGGCCTTTGATTTTGAAAGTGGAAGTAAATTGTTGACAGTTTTCAGCAACATTGTTAACTATTTCTGTTGCTCCAAATGATGTCATTTGAAAACATGAATTGAATGTGCGAATTGACTTCAGGAATATGCTAGAATCTGGATCTGTACCGATAAGTAAACCGTGCAATGGTTCAGGTGGTGTTTCAATTTCGGTTATTTGTACTTTTCCTGATGAGCAACACATCCCAACTGGCTCATTTTTAAATTTTAGTGCATGACAATCCGGGCATCTCTTTTCCAAAGTACCAATAACCACTTTAGAATGAGCATAATTAATACTGTCGTATCTGCATTAGGTTGCAATGACCAAATTATTGTCATGGGGGACTTTAACCTCCCATTTCTTTCTTGGCTGCCTTGCGATGACGCTAACCTTTTGTTTCCCAATTGCCACAATGACTTTATCAATGGGCTAACGGATATTTCCCTTGTCCAAATTAATGCCGTCAAAAACATTAGGGACAGACTTCTTGACCTCATGTTTGTTAACGATGCTTCACTTGCTACGGTATCTAGAGCAAGCCCAATATCATTCCCTGAAGATCCTTACCATCCAACTTTGTCGATATCCCTTGAGTGTACCCGATCTGGTTGTGCTGACAGTTCCATGGCTCCTTGCCACATAAAGTGTTTTCGCAAAACAAACTTTATCGATTTAGATCTACATCTCTCGCGTGTTGATTGGTCGTTTCTTTATTCATTACCGAACATAGACGCAACTGTTAACTCGTTTTATAGCGCTATTTACTCCGCCCTTAATACATTTGTTCCAGATATCACTGTACCCGTATCGTCCAAGCCTCCCTGGTTCACCAAGTATTTGTCATACTTAAAAAATAATAAATCCAGGCTCTATAAAAAGTACCAGAAGTCGGGCTCCACGTCGGCCTTAGCTCTATACTCCTCCGCTCGCTCCCTGTTCCTTACCGTTAATAGTCAGTGTTATAATCATTACCTTTCACAATGTAGTAGAAACTTTCGAAGTGATCCTAAAAAATTCTATTCGTTCGTTAACTCTAAGCGTAAGTCAAACGCTTTTCCTCCGTCCCTTCATTATCAGAACAGAACAGAAGCTTCTGCTGTTGGTATTGCAAATTTATTCGCTACCTTTTTCCAAACAACGTACTCGTCTCATATTTATAACGCATCCACTCCGTATCCGTACCAGCTACCTCAAGCTAACAGCATTTTTCTACCCATTTTCGAGGAAAACGTTGTTCTGGAAGGCTTGTCATCTATGGACTTATCGTTTTCTGCGGGTCCAGATAAGGTACCAAGTTGCATTTTAAAACACTGTGCCCAGTCCCTTTGCAAGCCCTTGACCTTTCTCTTCAACCTCTCTTTGGAAAAATCTTGTCTTCCATTAATTTGGAATGAGTCCTACATCATTCCGCTTCACAAAAAAGGTTCAAGATCAAATATTGAAAACTATCGTGGTATCGCAAAGCTTTCCGCCATCCCGAAGCTTCTTGAGTTCCTGGTAACCCGGCAACTGCAACATCTTTGTTGCAGCTTGATATCTCCGTCGCAACACGGTTTTTCAGACATCGTTCAACATCGACTAACCTTCTTGAGTTTTCTAACCTAATCCACCGTGGTTTTCAAAGTGGTTTGCAGACGGATGTAGTTTTACGGACTTCAGCAAGGCATTCGATTCTGTGAACCATGCTCTGCTTATTCACAAGCTCTCTTTATTAGGGTTCCCAACGAATCTTCTAGATTGGATTTTGTCCTATCTCTCTAACCGTACTCAACGTGTTTTGTTTTCTAATGTTTTATCAAATATTGTTAATGTTACTTCAGGCGTGCCACAGGGAAGTCATCTGGGCCCGCTTCTGTTTATTCTATTTGTGAATGACCTTCCTCAAGTTATATCATACTCTACTACACTAATGTATGCTGATGATGTTAAAATCTGTCTGCCTTACTCTGATTGGTATTTGCACACACGCCTTCAACTGGATCTAAGTGAACTACTACTGTGGTGTTCAACTAATCTTCTTTTTCTGAACCTTTCTAAATGCAAACTTATGACATTTTACCGTCGCGCTCCACATTTTGTCTCATATGCTCTAGGAAATCATGTCCTCGAGCAAATTTCGAGTTCAAATGACCTCGGAGTCCTTTTTGATCATAAGATGTGTTTTAAAAAGCCATATAGCTGCAACAGTCAATAAAGCTAAGGGTGTTTTAGCGTTCATTAAACGTTGGTCCAAGGAGTTTGACGACCCTTACGTTACGAAACAACTATACATCTCGTTAGTACGTCCTATATTGGAGTATTGTTCTTGTGTTTGGAGCCCGCAGTATAAAGAGCAGCAGGTTGTTATTGAATCCGTGCAAAAGCAATTTTAATTTTTGCCCTTCGTAACTTTAACTGGGACTCGGGTAGAATCTTGCCACCCTACCGGTCTAGGCTTAATCTTATTGACCTGCCGTCGTTGCACCATCGCAGAGTATGCAACGGCGTAATGTTCGTGCACAAGCTCCTTCTCGGGATTATTGACTCCCATACTCTCTTGGGTCAGATTGACTTGGCCGTCCCATCTAGACCTACCCGTACTTTTAGGCCTATCCGTTTACCCATATGTAGGTCTAATTATGCCGAACATGAACCTTTTAGGGTTTTATGCCATAATTATAACTCCCTCTGTCATATCCTATCCCCTGAACTGTCTCTTAAACTAATTGCATGCAATATTTATAATCACTTAAATTTAACTAATTTTTAACTACTCTTTTTCCTCGTTTTGTAATTAAGTATCATTATTAACAGATAATTTGTTAATTTAATAAATAAATAAATAAATAAATAAATTCAACATCAGACTCATACTAGAATGCTGGTTGAAAAAATAAATTTGATGTAATTGCTCGATGAAATTGTTGGCGTTGGTCTGTATCTGCGCGTTACTCTCCGTTCTAGTTGCCTTTGTAGATTTCGTTCATGTCGGGTCATCAGGATTGATGACAATAGCGTGATTTTCACTTTGTTGTATGTGCATGTGTGATATGAATAATTTCAATAATTCAATGTGCTCATTTAACAGAGCGTCCAGCTCGCTGACGATACGCCTGGCAAAATGTGAATTGAGATTATGATAGTCGCAACGTGCATCCACACGATTGGCGAGTGCACGTTCGGAGTCCTCGCCACCCATAAAGTAGATTTGTAAAAATTTATGAGATTCGTTTGGCATTGGCTGCATTGAGCCCACTTTGTGATAAGCTTGGCCTTTGATTTTGAAAGTGGAAGTAAATTGTTGACAGTTTTCAGCAACATTGTTAACTATTTCTGGTGCTCCAAATGATGTTATTTGGAAACATGAATTGAATGTGCGAATTGACTTCAGGAATATGCTAGAATCTGGATCTGTACCGATAAGTAAACCGTGCAATGGTTCAGGTGGTGTTTCAATTTCGGTTATTTGTACTTTTCCTGATGAGCAACACATCCCAACTGGCTCATTTTTAAATTTGAGTGAATGACAATCCGGGCATCTCTTTTCCAAAGCACCAATAACCACTTTAGAATGAGCATAATATTCAACATCGGGCTCATACTGGAATGCTAGTCGAAGAAATAAATTTGATGTAAATGCTCGATGAAATTGTTGGCATTGTTGGTCAATTCCTCTACGTCTGTCGACTATGTATCTGCGCGTTACTCTCCGTTCTAGTTGCCTTTGTTGATTTCGTTCATCTCGGTCCTCTTGCGATTGTGATTCACGTAACTGCGCCATGCTCATACGCTCATCTGCATTGTTTTCTTGGATTTGTTCACCTGAAATTCGTACTCTTATATCTCGCATGGTTCTAGACTTGATCGTTTGACGACTCAAATTGGCCCCACTGCGTCTTATTGGCATTGCTCAAATATATTAAATTCTCGGGTTACAATATTTGTTATTGAACTTCTCCGAAATGGCTCGAGCGATTAAAAGTTTTTTTTTTAGATGTTTTCAAACCCCAGGACCGAATTTTTGTTTGCCTACTGTATGAAAAAGTTTTATTAAATTCAATATTTTTCAGAACATTTTCTTTGAATTTCATGACGCCACATTTACATTAATTGCTATTGGCTCAGATTGGCGCGATTACCTTGGTAATCGTAGATCAGACCACTCCTTCGGGTACCTCCCAAAAAAAGAAGGACATAGGAGTTTTGCAGGTACGCGAAGGAGTGGTCTGATCGGTATAAAAAATGTTGGCCGATGCGCAGACCTAACCGATAAGCACACAAAAATTTCACAAAAAACGGGCGAGCCATTTCGGAGGAGTTTAGCAACAAAGTTTGTGACACGAGAATTTTATATGTTAGATAGAGAGATTATACTAATAATTAGACTACTAATATGTTACTTTCCGATCCTGGCAAACATCTAAATATTACTTATATTGATACAAATATTTAGCACACAAATTTCACAATTTAAAATACTTTAATAGAGCTAAATTACTACACGACGCCTGGAATCTAGCTTATGCTGGCGACTTAAGTTTTGCTACGGCTTTTAATATGACTTTATTCATGAAATATGAGCGCAATCATATTGTTTGGAGTCCTGTTTTTACTTTTATAGACCATTTCGGTCGGTATATCGATATGTCTGAAGTTCATACAAAATTTGAGGTAAATACGTGGTAAATATAAAATTGATATAACTAACCAATACATAGTGCACTATATTTTTAGCGGTATACTACATACTTCTTGGCGCCTTTATATGAAGAGCTTGGGCCTGAGAGTGAAAATGAAGAACATTGCAAAACAGAGATGCGGAAATTGGCTAAGACTTTTCTGTGTCGTGCAGGATATCAACCATGTATTGCAGCAGCACAAAAATCATTTGGAATGTGGATAAATGAGTCTAATAAAAATTTTGATCGGTTGGTATAATTATTTAATTGTCTTCTATAGCTATATAATACTTTATTTTAGGATTCCTAAGGAATACATTTGTCCTGTTTTTAAATGGGGGTCGATGGAAGAATGGAAGTTTGGATTGAAATATGTAAGCCAGTTCCCAAAGTCCCGTCTACAAAGTGAACGAACTTTTTTATTGAAAATGCTCGTGGGCTGTCCATCGGAGCATGAAAAGATTAATCATCTACTAGAGTTGGTCCTATTAGGTCCTAATTCGAATTTTACCGAGAACGACATACTATTAATATTCAATACTTTAACCGGCGGATCTGTTGGATATACATCGTTATTGAAATTTATTTTTAAGAATTGGACTTTTATTCGACAAAGGTAAGTCATATGAATGAACAATTAACTTAAATTCTATATCATATATAATTGAGTTGGTTTAAAAAACTCAGTATCGAAATCTTATTTCTGCATATGTATGTAAAAAAAGAAGAAATATTGACAAATTCGGAGTCTAAGAAAAATGTTAATTCAAGATTTTGTGGGAATACCGACCCCATAACCATATTCTGGTGTTCCAAGCGATAGCCAAGAAAGAAACTATCAGGTCACATAAACAAATAAATAAACAACATAAATAAATAAAAATTTGGCAAGTAGTCCGAGAGCTTGGGCGTCATTTTTTTCATTCATCAAAGGGACTGTTCGGGGAGCAGCAGCCGTTAATAGCTCTTAAGACAATTCAAGAACTTCTCTCTTAAGTTTTCTACTATCGCGCTCATTCTATGTACGCTCTCAGTTCATACACGCACACACATATGTAACGTTCGTACTCCTTATAGTCCACTGCTTCGACCCTTTCGTCGGTCAGTCCTCTTCGTCGTCAAAACAATCGAACAATAAACGCTAAATTTAAACCCTAGCCACGGAGAAATTTTTACTTGTAAATGTGGAGTTAGAGTTGCCGAAATAGCTCGGAAGCTCCAACAATCAGCATCCGACAAAACGCAGTTAAGATACCACCTTATATTAGATTAAGCAAACTGAACATCCCAAAAAAGTTAAAAATAAAATAAAATAATAAACAACATTACCTATAATTAATAAGAACGAAAATAACATACATCTGTAACACTAAATTAGAGTGAAATATTATATAATTATATTTGTTTTAATTTGACCCAACACAAACCAATGTGACGTCTAGTGACTATTGCTCTAATTACAATATGTAACACCATATTTACGCTTCGAACTAAACCGACTTTTTCTGATAGATTTAGCGCTTTAAAAATGTTTAATGAATTAGGGTTTCCATACACGATACAAAAAAACAATTAAGGAAAATGAGCGTATGAGCGCCTAGTGCTCAGAGACGATAAGAGCCAGAGCAATCAAATTTGATATCCACTCCTGTGATATCGACCCTGCACAAGTGTATTTCAAAATTTCGCCCCTCCCCCTTACGCCCACGCAAAGGAGGAACATCTGTGGCATCTACAGATCGCAAAGACTATTAGAGCTAGAGCAACCAAATTTGGTATCCACACTCCTATTAGATCTCACTGTTACAAGTGTATTTCAAAATTTTGCCCCACCCCTTTCCGCCCCCACAAAAGACGAAAATCTGTGGCATCCACAATTTTAAAGATACGAGAAAATTAAGAACGCACAATTATAGAGAATGGCGATATCTACCAGATTGCCGAATTGCATCAGATCGGATCATTATTATAACTAAAAGGAACAAATCAATTTGCAGTGGCTACGCAGCGCCCGACGCCACGTTCTGACTGATTTTCTGTCGTTCAATGTTAACGCCGTCTGGCAGAGGATAGCCATACTGACTATGTATCGATAATAAATGTAGAGTTGCGGTCGCAGCAGCAACTCACAACGTTCCACCTTGTTTTTTTTTGTGGGGCCGTGTTATCTTTTCGGCTATGAAAAAGGAAACAAAACGGAAAAATCTTGCGTTTTGGGAAAACGGGAGCACCAATTTGTAGTTATTTATTTTCATGCTCTATCCCAGCGTTACAAGTTTACACTTATGTTTATTGCGCTAGTCACCTTCCGAATTTTTGTAGAAAATTATTTACTTAAATCTAATAAATATCATTTAACATTTTTAAAGAAGCCTACGTTATTCTTATAATTGTAATTAAACATTATTTTTTTTTTACCCGATACTCAAAATGAGTATTGGGGTATATTAGATTTGTGGTGAAAATGGATGTGTGTAACGTCCAGAAGGAAGCGTTTCCGACCCCATAAAGTATATATATTCTTTAGAGTGTCCCTTATTTTTCGAAAGTAAAATTTGAACACGCATTTGAATACCCTCTATTTTTTTTACTTTTGTATTCAAATAACTAAGAAAAATTATTTTAGCTTTTTTAAATTACATTAAACCGTGCCGAATCGTGTTAGAAGTTGTGATTTTAACCGCGCATACATTTTACATTTAGGTTTCTGGCAACATGTTTGTTACTCGCGTCAAATTTAATTTGTATTCCTTGTTTGACTAAATATAATATATAAAACACATATATACATTTAAAAGTATATGTTTTAAATATATATAACACACATGTATAACAAAAAGGTTAAATTTAAATCACAACGAATACTTGGGTTGTTATAAAGCGATGTGGCATCTCTGTTCACTTCACTGAACAAATGGCAGACCCCGTTACTTTTGTGTTTTTGGCGGCAAAGCGTTTACTAAGTAATAAATCATAATATAATATTTTTAACAATGGCTCAAGTGTTACGCAGCTCCAAACAGCAAATTTTTTTAGTTGGTGATATAAATCATCAAATAGTTGGCGCAAAACTTCCGTCGAATCGTCAATTGCTTGCGGTTGTGTTTTACAATACGCGTGAAGTAAAATTGACAACAAATGAAAGTGCTAATCTGGCGCTTCGCGAATGCATTATCTTTTGGGAAAAAGCAAAAATACCCACAAAATCTTTGCCTAACTGTGTAAAGAAGCTACTATGCTTACATCAAGCTTGAAGAGACCTTCAAAAAGATGCTAAAAAAGTATCAGAAAAGTATAGATCCCGTAGAGACCATTTTGTTCAAGCTTTGGACAATTTGTTTGATATTGCCCATTCCGAAGCAATGGGAATAATCAAAATTGAAGAGGATAAAAAGTTTCTGCAGTGCCAAAGAAAAACAGGGAGACCCGGCTGCTTGGGTGGAGTGGATAAAGAATTGGCCAATAAGGAAGAACGCTCTCAAACAAGGCGTTTGAAAGAAGAAACCCGGCAAAGAAAGCATGATTCTTCATTGGATGCGCCTTCTTCGAATTTTGATCTTCACACACAGGTAATTTATATGAAATTATTCTTAATGATTTTTAGAACTTTACTATTTAACTTTGTAGGATGATTCACTGTCAAGCTTGAAAGATAGAGCTGAAAACTCTCATAACTCCATGATAGCCGAAAGTGGTCAGCCTCAAAACATAAAAAGACGTGGTAGCAAAAACTTCATTACTCCGAAGCTCGTGGCTGCCTTAGATACCAGGTTAGTGTAAGGGACTCTGTTTACGTTCTTCAAGCTACTGTAGAGGCACTAGGTTACAATTTTGATGAGCTTAGTATTAACAAGTCTACCATTCAACGAATTCGTACAGAAAGTCGGAAGAAACGCGCTATAGCGATAAAAGAGGATTTTAACAATAATATCCCAGAAGTTGTCAGTCTGCACTGGGATGGAAAGCTTTTACCAGCTCTAGATGGTCGAAGCTGTAAGGAGGAACGTCTTCCAATTGTAATCGCATTTGACAATACAGAACAACTCATTGCAGTGCCACATGTGCAAAATTCGACAGGTAAAGAGCAAGCACAAGCTGTTTGGAATGCGGTTCTCAAATGGAATCTTGAAGATTGCGTACAAATTCTTTGTTTTGATACAACAGCTTCAAACACAGGTCGGTTTAACGGCACGTGCTTATTGTTAGAGCAAAAATTTGATAGAGATTTGTTATATTTTGCCTGTCGCCATCATATCTACGAGCTTGTGCTGAAAAGTGTTTTTGAATAAAAGTTGCAGAAATAGCAAGAAGTCCAGATCTTCCCCTTTTTAAAAAGCTTAAGGATACTTGGAAAAATCTGGACCTTTCAAAAATACAATCTGGTCTACAAACTGTGGAAGCGCACTTTAGCCGTTCTAAATATAATGAGTGGTTGGAATTTTTTCAAGCGAAACTGAAAGAAAATTTAGCTAGAGTAGACTTTCGGGAGTTAATTGAACTCTCCATAATATTCCTAGGTGGCGATATTGGACGGGAACAGAAAATAAGACCTCCTGGCGCGATGCATCAAGCTCGATGGATGGCACGAGCAATTTACACCTTAAAAATGGCAATTTTAAGCTCTCAGCTTAAGCTCAGTAAAAAAGAAATCGCAGCTATATACGACCTGTCATTGTTTATAGTATCTACCTATGTGAAACCATGGCTTGAAAGTTCCTCGGCTGTGAAAGCACCGTATCAGGATTTATGCTTTTTAAAATCATTGAAAGAATATGAAAGTATTGATGAAGCTATATCAAAAGCAGCTTTGAAGAAATTTTGTCATCATTTATGGTATCTACATGATGAAATATCAATTCTCGCACTTTTTGATGACGACGTTACTTTTGATGTAAAGGAAAGAATGGTCACGAATTTGACTAAAAAAAATAGATCCAGTTTAGAAAAACGATATTTACCATCGATGGAAGATCTTAACGGTGCACTTTTTGGTAATTAATATTAAAACCTTTTAGTATTAACTCAAATATGCAATTTTTTGTTTTCTTTCCATTTTAGACAAACACATGGACGATTTTATATCTATAAAAAGCAGGACATCATTTGATCGCCTTAAAATTGATGACAGTTTTTTGAGTCTGTGCCCTTCATCATGGAACAGTAACCCATCTTACTTAAAAAGCAAGAAGAGTCTTTCATTACTTAAGGCAGTAAATGATACAGCAGAAAGAGCTGTGAAATTGATGCAAAATTTTCCCCCATATAAGGGACACTCTAATATTCTTGATCAGCATCAATAGCCGAGTCGATTGAGCCATGTCTGTCTGTCCGTCTGTCCGTCCCTATCAGCGCCTAGTGCTCAAATACTATAAGAGCTAGAGCAACGACATTTTGTATCCAGACTTCTGTGATATGTCACTGCTACAATTGTATTTCAAAACATCGCCCCGCCCACTTCCGCGCCCACAAAAGACGAAAATCTGTGGCATCCACAATTTTAAAGATACGAAAAAACCAAAAACGCAGAATCGTAGAGAATGACTATATCTTCTAGACTTCAGAATCTAAATCAGATCGTATCATTATTATAGCCAGAATGAAGAAAACAATTTCAGTTGTTCTCGCCCTGTCTCTCTCTAACACACACGTATCATAGCCGGCTTTGCCTATTGCTAAAAATGAGTTCCTAGATCTCAGAGACTATAAAAACTAGAGCAACCAAATTTGGTATCCACACTCCTGTGATATCGGACCTTGACGACTTGTTATTAAAATTTCGCCTCACCCCCTTCCGCCCACGCAAAGGACGAAAATCTGGAGCATCCACAGATCTCAGAGACTGTTAGACCTGACTGTCGAGCTCTCACTGCTACAAAACTATTGGTAATTTTTCACTGCAGAACTCACTGTAACAAGTGTATTTATTTTTGCTCAGAGAGCTCACTGCTACAAGTGTGTTTCAAAATTTCGCCCCACACCCTTCCGCAGCCTTAAACAACGAAAATCTGTGGCAACCACAATTTTGAAGATACGAGAAAATTAAAAAAGCAAAATCATAGAGAATGGCCATATCTACCAGATTGCCGAATCTTGCCGAATCCGAATAAGATCGGATTATTATTATAGCCAAAAGTAACAAATCAATTTGCAGTGGCTACGCAGCGCCCGTCGACACGTTCTGATTGATTTTCTGTGTCTCTCGCACGCACTCTTTTTCGTTTAGTGTAGCCATACTGACTATGTATCGGGTATAAATGTAGAGTTGCGGTCACAGCAGCAACTCACAACGTTCCCCCTCGTTTTTTTATTACTTTTATAATTTTATTTATGCTTTCTTTTATTTTTTATTTTATTTTTTATTTTTTTAAGTGAATTTGTTAATCGAATATTATTGATTTCCAAAGAGTTTTTTAACTTTATAGTGAAATTGAGTTGCGCTCCTAATGGTTTTGATGCTATGGGGAAGATTGTTAGATAAGCGGATAGCGTTAATGAAGAACTGCCTCTTCGAGAAAGCGTTTGAATTCGAGGGCATAGGTGTGTTTGTTCTCTGTGTGTTCGGTTCTTGGGTGTTCATAATTTTATGAAAGTATTCTAAGGTTCTAAAATTCCATGAAGGTTCTCAAAATCCATCCATGAAACATGGTCAAAACGAGTTTAATTAAAAACATAACGGACAATTGAGATCAGCCTACTAAAGTCATTTTACAGGACAGGATCAAAAATAGTCTTATTTCTTCTGGCAAAAAGTATTAGACTTACACTGTACGTCCAGTTGCCTTTAATTATGTTCATTTTTACTAACTTACTTACACTTACTTTACTTACTTATTTTCTTAACGGGACAACTAACATCAATTTGGACGTCATCAGCAAATAAATGTATTTCACAGTCAGACAAGACACTTGGTAGATCATTAACATATATGGAAAACAATAAGGGGCCTGGCACTGATCTCTGAGGGACTCCCCGTGTAAGAACCTTCAAAGTGGAAGAACATGTACCTAATACTACTGCCTGCAATCTATTTGTTAGATACGATTTAACAAAATTGACCACAATCCCTAAGAAGTTGAATAAGTTGGTCAGTTTTGTGCAAAGAATATTGTTCGGGCGAAGCCCGAGTGTAAATTTTGTACCATCGTTCTATTGCCTATCAATTCACTTTCTTTTCCATTTTGGTCATTATACTAAACTAACGTAACGTAAGCGTAGCTTTATCTATGCTCGCTCAGCAACATTCTCTCATTTAATCATCTATTCTTTATCTATGCTCGCTCTTGTTATCTTTTCTTTCCTATGCCGTCGCTAAGCCGTCAGCAGCTGCGCCTGCTCTGGCAGTTACCACTTGATATAGTTGGAGAACAGACCTTTTTTGTCCCCAATCAATTACTTTGGCTCGAGATCGGCTCGCTTGCCTCATCCAAGTGTATCACTCTCTAATACTATTGTAAAAGGCTCTGGCATTTTCGGCCACCCTCAACACACAAAATACCTATAATAATATTTATAACGTTTAGGAAATTATTAATTTGTGAAATTATTGAACAATCATAGTCAGCGAAAAAGCTCGTTGTCTCAACATTTGGTGACCCCGACGTGATCGTTAATAACAATTTGGAAATAAACAATTATAAACAGTGAAAATTATCCACTAAACATAACTGTTCGAACGCGAAGCGGTTAGATCCCATTTCGTCGCGCGATTGCTTACAAGCACTAATACAGCTACGTGCATTAGCGGCTTCGGGTTCGCTGCACTTGCGCTTGCATACCAAAAATAATCAAACGGTTGGTTCTTCGATTCTTCTTTGTGCTTTGCTAGCTGCTGCCTGTCGAAAATGGATGAGTCTAATGACTTGCCGGAAAACAGGGTGTCTTTTTACAAACTAAAGGCACTCTCAATATACAACAAAGCCGTTTCACTTCGAGAGACGATATTGAGTGATGAAAACAACCCAATCAGTGAAGATGCGCTAAGTGTTCATTTAAAATTCTTGGAAAAAATGTCCGACTCATTTAATGTTACTCATTCTAATTTAGAAGAGCTTGATGTGAACGCTCTTTGGAAGTATTGGAAAGCAATTATGATATTGCATTGGACATCTTAAACACTCGCTTCAATAACAAACGTTTAATCTTTCAGGCACACGTCGCTGAGATTCTGAGGCATGAGAAGATTGAAGATGGGTTAACTACAAAATTACGTACGTATAGGACAAGCTGCACCCCCTAACGTCATACCAACATGGGACCATTTTTCGTCTTTTTTGGAGAGGAGATGTCAAGCCATGGATCAAGCTATGTTGATTCAAACCCATAGCAGTCAGGTTGGAAAAAAAAAAGGAATCACTCATTCAAAACACAGTCTTGTTGCTACAAATACAATCGTATTGGAATGCGTATTCTGTGATAATAAAGGGCATAACATTAACAGCTGCACTCGCTTTGGAAACCTTTCGCCATCTTTGCGTCTTAGAGAGGCAAGGAAGCTTAGAGTTTGCTTCAACTGTTTGAAGAACAGAAGGACATCGGAATACCTCCTGCAGTTCAGGCTCTTGTCGCACATGCGGTGAAAAACATCATACCCTTTTACATATCAGCAATCCGTTGCCTACGTCAGTTAACACGGAACCTACGAACGCTACTACGTCTCCTATTCAGACAGACTCATGCTCAGGCCCCAATCTTTCAAGTTCTCTTGTTGCCGCTTCATCACCATGCTCGCCTCCTGCTCAGAATCTTAGCTCAGACGTGCTTCTAGCCACGATAGTCATTATGATAAAGAGTCGATTTGGTGATCTTCTTCCTTGCCGGGCTCTTCTGGATTCAGGCTCTCAGATTAATTTAATAACCTCTCGCTTTGCTCAGAAGCTTCAGCTGAAACGAGCCAAAGGGTCGGTATCAGTATCCGGTATCGGTGCTGATTCTGCATTTCACACGGAAGGTTCAGTTAATTTGGTCACTCGATCCAGGACTTCCGATTACTTCACGAGTCTCACAGCTCTCGTTGCTCCACGTATTACAGGAAACCAGCCTGCTTCTTCATTTGATGTATCTAAATGGGAAATGCCATCCAATATCAGCCTTGCTGACCCACACTTCAACAAATCTCAGCGCATCGATGTACTTATTGGAGCCAACTTTATTTACGACATTTTATGCGTTGGACAGATCAAATTGGAGAGGGGACTTCCTATAATAAAAAAAACCCGTCTCGGCTGGGTTGTCACAGGTGGAGGTCATTACTCCCACAGCTCAGTGCTCCTAGCTGCCTCTAGTTCGACGGAATTGAGTCAAACGCCTACCGTTGGTTTGGATGAGCTAGTGCGAAGGTTCTGGGAAGTGGAAAACAGCCACGGTCCCGCTACAGAAGCAACAAAGGAGGAAATTGCTTGCGAGGAACATTTCAAAAAACATTGCGGTCGGCTTCCAAGTGGCGAGTACTGCGTTCAATTGACTTTAAAGCTGAGTGACAGTCTTCTTGGAGATTCATATCAACAAGCCTATCGCAGATTCCTCAATCTAGAGGGCAAGTTGGTTCGCAAACCACTTCTCAAGGCCCAATACGCCGCATTTATAAAGGAATACGTCGATTTGAATCACATGTCCCCTGTCAAAGGTGACTCACTTAAACAATGCAAATTTTTTCTTCCTCATCACTGCGTCTTAAGAGAAGACAAAACTACCACAAAACTCGGAGTAGTTTTTGACGGATCCGCTTGTGCATCTACAGGATATTCTTTCAACGATATATTGATGTCAGCCCAACAATTCAGCCAAAGTTAGTTACGACTCTTCTTCGATTTCGTACCATTCGTATAGCATTGACTGGTGACATTTGTAAAATGTATAGATGCGTCCGTGTCTCGCCCCAAGATAGTTTTCTGCAGTGCATACTGTGGCGTGACTCATCCCTCGAGGAGCTAAGAACATTCAAGCTGGATACCGTGACCTATGGAACGAAACCAGCAGCATTTCTGGCCGTCCGTTCTATGCACCAACTAGCGGCAGACGAGAGTTCTTCATATCCAATTGGCTCTGAAGTTGTGCTGCGGGACTTTTACGTGGATGATTTGCTAACGGGGGGAGATACTACAAATGAGGTGCCGAAAATAATTCGCCAGGTGTCAGGACTCTTAGCCAAAGGAAATTTCAAGATCAGGAAATGGTGTTCCAACGATACATCTGTACTCGATCAAACACCCAGTGAAGATAGGGAAACATTTGTTAAATTTACTGACGGCAGCGATGTAACCAAGACGCTAGGTTTAGCATGGAATCCCACTTCGGATGAGCTATTATTTTCATTCTGTCCCAATCAAGTCCCTTCGAAGCCAACTAAGCGAGTTGTATTGTCAACTATTGCACGATTTTATGATCCACTCGGACTTATAGGGCCAGTAATTACTAAAGCAAAAATATTTCTACAGCAGCTGTGGAAAAAAAGCTTCATTGGGATGAAAGTCTGCCAGTCTCCTTACGCACAACTTGGATCAACTTTATTCAGCAGTTTGACTCTATGCAACAAATTTCTTTCCCGCGCCTATCGTTCCTTCGAAGCAGCAATCTTGAAATGCATGGATTTTGTGATGCCAGCATGAGTGCTTATGGAGCTTGCATCTACGCTGTTTCGCAAGGCGACAATGGAGTCAAGGCAAATCTTCTATCTTCCAGATCTCGTGTAGCGCCATTGAAGACTATCACAATACCCAAGTTGGAATTATGTGGTGCAGCGCTACTCGCTCAGCTTATGCATGAAGTGACTTTGATGAACTTCAATTGCTCTTATTATTGCTGGTGTGACTCCACAGTCGTTTTGGCTTGGATCAAGAATCAGCCATCCACCTTCAAGGTATTTGTCGCTAATAGACTTTCTGTTATTCAGGAACTCACATCTGGCATGTCTTGGCTGCACGTGCCAACTGATCTAAGCCCTGCCGATATGCTTTCTCGAGGATCATTACCAGCTGAGCTCATCAATTCTCATCTTTGGAAGTATGGGCCTACATACTTGACAGCCAGTAAGGATCAATGGCCAAGTACGCCTGCTCTTCCAGAGCCGGTTTTGGAGGCGCGAAAAACCATACTAATTACAAACTGCGCGTCAAAATATTTGGTGAAAGAATCATAGTTTGTAAATTCCTTCCCCAAAATGCAGCGAATTTTTGCGTATGTATGCAAGTTCATTCACCGACGAAAGTCAGGAATAACTGTGGAGGACCTGCATTTGGCAACCGAACTCTTTCTCCGCCTTACTCAGCAATCTCGTCTATCTACTAAAATAAGAGTCCTGGAAACCCGAAAGGACATCAAGGCTTCAAGCTTGATCGACTCGCTTTCGCCATTTTTAGATGATTGCGGTTTGCTTCGAGTTGGAGGGCGTCTTAAAAACTCTACCTTGGACTTCGAAGCACGGCATCCCATAATATTGCCCAGGAATCATTCCATCACTTCTGCTCTGATACGGCACTTACACGAAAAACACCTTCACGCTGGACCCCAGTCGCTATTAGCCATCATTCGTCAAACGTACTGGCCAATCGGTGGCCGAAAGACCGTAGCACACGTAATCCAAAAGTGTGTCAGATGCTTTAGAGTGAAGCCTCGAACTCTCGAGCAAATAATGGCAGATCTTCCGGTGGACAGAGTTAGCGAATCTCGTGCATTTTTAGTTACCGGCGTGGACTTTTGCGGTCCGTTTCTGTATAAATCAGAAGTTCGAAACCGGCCCCCACTAAAGTGCTACATGAGCATTTTTATATACTTCTCCACCAAGGCGGTTCACATCGAGCTTGTGAAGGATCTTACAACGTCTGCGTTCCTCTCTTCTCTTCGCCGTTTTATTTACACCCGTGGAAGACCGATTCGTATTTGGTCAGATAATGCCACAAATTTTGTTGGAGCGCGGAACGAACTGGCGGAACTTAAGTCCCTATTTGTAAGCGACAGTCATCAAAAAGCCGTGCATCAAGCTTGTCTCAACGATTGCATCGATTGGCGTTTCATTCCTCCTAGATCGCCACATTTTGGAGGATTGTGGGAGGCGTCAGTCAAGCTTGCTAAACATCATCTTCGACGTGCCCTTGGATCCGCGCTTTTTGGATTTGATGAGCTGCGCATAATGCATAAAATGCAAATAATCATTAATTCAAGGCCATTGTTTCCTCTTTCAGAGAACCCTGCAGATCTCGATGTACTCACGCCCAGCCATTTTCTGGTTGGCGCCCCTATCACAACCTTCTTGGAGCCTGACTTGGTTCATTTAAACGTCGATCGCTTGGACCGTTGGCAGAAGGTCACACAGCTTCAGCAAATTTTTTGGTCTCGCTGGCGCCAATCTTATTTAACCAGTCTTCAAGAAAGAACGAAGTGGCGCACTCGGAATCCTGAGCATCACGTTAATGATGTCGTTCTTGTTAAGGACGAGAACTTCCCTCCTCTGAAGTGGCCTCTAGCGAGAATCCTTGAGCTCATCCCAGGAGCTGATGGCGTATCTCGAGTCGCCTTGATCAGGATGGCTACAGGTGTTAGCCGAAGAGCACTTGCAAAGTTATGTATATTGCCTCTACGAGATGAGGTGAAAGGCATGGATCCTTCCACGGGGGAGTATGTTCGGGCGAAGCCCGAGTGTAAATTTGTACCATCGTTCTATTGCCTATTTCACTTTCTTTTCCATTTTGGTCATTATCTATGCTCTAGCTTTATCTATGCTCGCTCAGCAACATTCTCTCATTTAATCATCTATTCTTTATCTATGCTCGCTCTTGTTATCTTTTCTTTCCTATGCCGTCGCTAAGCAGTCAGCAGCTGCGCCTGCTCTGGCAGTTACCACTTGATATAGTTGGAGAACAGACCTTTTTTGTCCCCAATCTATTACTTTGGCTCGAGATCGGCTCGCTTGCCTCATCCAAGTGTATCACTCTCTAATACTATTGTAAAAGGCTCTGGCATCTTCGGTCACCCTCAACACACAAAATACCTATAATAAAATTTATAACGTTTCGGAAATTATTAATTTGTGAAATTATTTAAAAATCATAGTCAGCGAAAAAGCTTGTTGTCTCAACAAATATTATGATTAACTGAGTCGAGCGCCTTACTGTGGTCGTTAAAAACGTAACCCAGTTCTTATCGAGTTCTGTCGAATATCTTCGACAATATCCGTTATATCGCTTATACAATTTCTTTTTTTTGGAAAACCCGACTGCTTGTGGTTTAATAGAGAGTTGTTTGTCAGGTAGTTTTCAATCTGTGAGGACGTGAGATTTTCTAGAACATTTGAGAAGAACGGAAGTATTGAAATGGGCCTAAAGTCATTGTTAGGTTTTCGGATCGGTAAAATTTTCGGGTTTTGCCATACAATTGGAAACGAGGACGTAGTTATAGCCGTGTTGAAGATATAAGTGATGTGGGACAAAATCTTAGGAAGTAAAATTTTCACAAATTTCGGGCTAATGTTATCGAGATCTTCAGCATTAGACTTCACCTTAAGTATACACTCGAGGATATCACATTGATTGACACACACAAAGATAAAACTTTTATCACCAAGTGGAATGATATTCAGGTACATGTTACTTGACGCTCCAGCTACATCAATTATCGAGAACCTTTTGTTAAGTTCTTCGATATTTATATCAAGCTCAGTCTTCTGTTTACATTTGCCTATTCCTATACTATTCATTTCATTCCATCTTTGATTAATTGTAGAGCAATTTTGGAACTAAGATTTATAGTAATCACGCTTAGCAGATCTTATACTTTTGTTAACATTTGCTCTTAACTCTTTGTACCTTAAACGAAAATGGTCCGTTTTATATCGCTTCCATTTACTGTAGGCAAGATCTCGCTGATAAGTTTTTTTTTTATCTCGTTGTTGAACCATGGATTTTGTCTTGGTTTGGTGACTTTGGTTTTAAGTGGTATAAATTTGTTGAACATGTACTGAATATTGTTGTTAAAAACACTCAATTGACAATCAACAAGGGGAGAAAGGTAAATGGAAGCCCAGTCACACGCATTAGGGCCGTTAGTCAAGAAAATGTCAGAAGTGTATCACAGGTATTGCTGAAATGTGTAGGCAAGGTTGAATTAACTACATACAGACCCAGGGAGGCAAAGATATACAATAGATTCCATAGAGCCTGACTGAAAAAATTTAATTAGGGTAGCCAGCGTGCGACGTGTGAACAAGCAAAGCATGTACGTGTGCACAGAAAAAGATTTTGCAAAATTTTTTGAGTTCTGCCAGGCAAACCATTAGAAATTTAATTTTCAATTTGCATTTCAATTTCACAGATTTTCCGACATGTCAAATAAACAGGTGCTGCATCCAAAGTCGTACCCAGAATTTCTCGAAGGGGAGCCCAAGGGGAGCGGCAAGGGCCGCAGCTCTGCATTGATACCCGATACTCAGACATTATTACTGCCCTTCGCCAGAGGGGGCACATAATGCACGACAAAGAGTGTGTAAGAAAGAGACAGAAAATGAGTAAGCGGCGTGGCTTCGCTACGTAGACACTGAAATTTCACTTGTTCTGTCTGGCTATAATAATGATCCGATCTGATTCAGTCGGGAAGATATGGACATTCTCTACGATTCTGCGGTTTTGGTTTTCTCGTCTTTCTTCTGTGCGTTACACACATCCATTTTCCGCACATACTCGTTTTGAGTATCGAGTGATTATTTTATTCTTCAAATCGTTTCTTTAGAAGATTAGAGGGCAAATATATTGCTCTCGTACATTGTCACGATGTAAAAGGTGGATTTCATCTATTTAATTTCTTATAAATAATTCGTGGCGTAGTAATTTGAACCAAAACGCTTTTTGCTACCCAGTGGATTCTATGAATGTCATTAAATACTACATCAGCAGTATGTACCTACATATTATATATGCGGCTGAACTATGTATATTTCACTAAAATGTTATGATTTCCTTCGTTGTTGAAATGGTGTTTCAAATTTCTGATTTAATTTGAAGTCACTTCCGACCAAATTAAGTGTAAGACTTGCAAAGTGAAAATATAGGCTTTTTTCGGAAATTTTTGAGCCCCTCCAGTTTTCAGAGAGCTGCTATTTAAGTATTTAACCTAAGTCAGATTTAACCGTAACTTTTACCCGATGGTCATGCTGTGATGCTGTAAGAGAAATAATTGGGCAAATTGTCATGTCACTTACCGTGAGATTGGGGCATCCTTGGACATTAGTATGACGTCCACCAATAAGAATTTTCGTGATCACCACGTGGTTAATTAAAAGATCGGCCAAAAAGAAGCTCGTGTCGATTAGTGTAAGAAAATTATCAAAAATACGATCTTGGTGCTTCAAAAGCTGTGTTTAATTGCTACACTGGTGATGAATCAGAGAAACATGAATTTGTGTCGGAAACAAAACAGTAATCGACGGTATGGGTGTTTTAAAGCGTGCCAAATGCCACAAAAGATTTCGCAATGAACCATTTCAAATTAACTGGCCTGTTTGTGCGAAAACTGGTCAACTGATCATGTTGCAATTCTGAGCAGTAATTAACTATTTTTTGGTCCTAATTACATATTATTTAATATTTGCGGAAAAAGTTTCTTCATTCAAAGTATGCAAGATAAAGACAACCAATTCTTTAATAATTTGCATTGGGTCTTGGTAAAAAGGTATTAATTCAAAAATACACCTACTTCTGTTTTACACGATAGATTGGTTCCTGATTGGTAAAAAAGGTATTAATTCAAAATACACCTACTTCTGTTTTACACGATAGATTGGTTCCTGAAAAACCGTGTAAAAAGACATTAATCGTATACGTAAAATAACGAAAGAGAAACAAATATGTACATACATATTGTCTTTATGCTCTTTCTTGTTTTCGTTTGGTTTCTAGCTATTTGTGAGCTGTGTGTGATTATATATATTTGTGTTATGTTATTTTGAACCGTGTTAAATGGAATAAAACAGTGTAAAAAAAGACCGTGTAAAAACAGAATTAGGTGTATTAGACTTATTCTTTGTTGACAGTACCGAAAAAATGTTACTCTATGATCAACTCACAGTGCCAGGGTATTCAAAACATGACCTTATTTTCATGACTTACGATTTCAATCCTGACTACCATGGCTATGATACCTTCTATAGAGACTTTAGGAACATTCACCTTGGAAAACTAGACACTGACACTAACAGGCTCGACTGGACATCAATATATTATATGCCGTCTGTGAATTCTCAGCTTGCCCACCTTCAATCAAACATCGACAACAATGAGCATTAGAGTGTCCTTTATATGGGGGAAAATTTTTTTTTTCCGAATTAAATCACGCATACCCTCTTATTTTTTTCCTTTTGCCTTAAAGTATATGTGTTTTAAATATTATTTGAAAATTTTGTCATTAACCCATGCCGAATCCCGCTCAAAGTTTTACATATGTGAAAGGCTTTTGAGATATTTTACTTTGTCACCGATTTTTACATATAAAATAAATTATAGGTAAAATTTTAGTCAATGTACGCAATTCTAACATTTTATTAGGAATATTTTCTTTTTAAAGTCTCCTTTTTACAATCCGGGTACATTTTTCTATGCTCCTGAACGCAACGTAACAAAAACTCTTTTTGTTCCTCATCCACTGTTAGACGGCCGTGAAAGTCTTGCTTGTCAGGAACGAACTTGCGGAACGAACTGGCGGAACTTAAGTCGCTATTTGTAAGCGACAGTCATCAAAAAGCCGTGCATCAAGCTTGTCTCAACGATTGCATCGATTGGCGTTTCATTCCTCCTAGATCGCCACATTTTGGAGGATTGTGGGAGGCGTCAGTCAAGCTTGCTAAACATCATCTTCGACGTGCCCTTGGATCCGCGCTTTTTGGATTTGATGAGCTGCGCATAATGCATAAAATGCAAATAATCATTAATTCAAGGCCATTGTTTCCTCTTTCAGAGAACCCTGCAGATCTCGATGTACTCACGCCCAGCCATTTTCTGGTTGGCGCCCCTATCACAACCTTCTTGGAGCCTGACTTGGTTCATTTAAACGTCGATCGCTTGGACCGTTGGCAGAAGGTCACACAGCTTCAGCAAATTTTTTTGGTCTCGCTGGCGCCAATCTTATTTAACCAGTCTTCAAGAAAGAACGAAGTGGCGCACTCGGAATCCTGAGCATCACGTTAATGATGTCGTTCTTGTTAAGGACGAGAACTTCCCTCCTCTGAAGTGGCCTCTAGCGAGAATCCTTGAGCTCATCCCAGGAGCTGATGGCGTATCTCGAGTCGCCTTGATCAGGATGGCTACAGGTGTTAGCCGAAGAGCACTTGCAAAGTTATGTATATTGCCTCTACGAGATGAGGTGAAAGGCATGGATCCTTCCACGGGGGAGTATGTTCGGGCGAAGCCCGAGTGTAAATTTGTACCATCGTTCTATTGCCTATTTCACTTTCTTTTCCATTTTGGTCATTATCTATGCTCTAGCTTTATCTATGCTCGCTCAGCAACATTCTCTCATTTAATCATCTATTCTTTATCTATGCTCGCTCTTGTTATCTTTTCTTTCCTATGCCGTCGCTAAGCAGTCAGCAGCTGCGCCTGCTCTGGCAGTTACCACTTGATATAGTTGGAGAACAGACCTTTTTTGTCCCCAATCTATTACTTTGGCTCGAGATCGGCTCGCTTGCCTCATCCAAGTGTATCACTCTCTAATACTATTGTAAAAGGCTCTGGCATCTTCGGTCACCCTCAACACACAAAATACCTATAATAAAATTTATAACGTTTCGGAAATTATTAATTTGTGAAATTATTTAAAAATCATAGTCAGCGAAAAAGCTTGTTGTCTCAACAAATATTATGATTAACTGAGTCGAGCGCCTTACTGTGGTCGTTAAAAACGTAACCCAGTTCTTATCGAGTTCTGTCGAATATCTTCGACAATATCCGTTATATCGCTTATACAATTTCTTTTTTGGAAAACCCGACTGCTTGTGGTTTAATAGAGAGTTGTTTGTCAGGTAGTTTTCAATCTGTGAGGACGTGAGATTTTCTAGAACATTTGAGAAGAACGGAAGTATTGAAATGGGCCTAAAGTCATTGTTAGGTTTTCGGATCGGTAAAATTTTCGGGTTTTGCCATACAATTGGAAACGAGGACGTAGTTATAGCCGTGTTGAAGATATAAGTGATGTGGGACAAAATCTTAGGAAGTAAAATTTTCACAAATTTTGGGCTAATGTTATCGAGATCTTCAGCATTAGACTTCACCTTAAGTATACACTCGAGGATATCACATTGATTGACACACACAAAGATAAAACTTTTATCACCAAGTGGAATGATATTCAGGTACATGTTACTTGACGCTCCAGCTACATCAATTATCGAGAACCTTTTGTTAAGTTCTTCGATATTTATATCAAGCTCAGTCTTCTGTTTACATTTGCCTATTCCTATACTATTCATTTCATTCCATCTTTGATTAATTGTAGAGCAATTTTGGAACTAAGATTTATAGTAATCACGCTTAGCAGATCTTATACTTTTGTTAACATTTGCTCTTAACTCTTTGTACCTTAAACGAAAATGGTCCGTTTTATATCGCTTCCATTTACTGTAGGCAAGATCTCGCTGATAAGTTTTTTTATCTCGTTGTTGAACCATGGATTTTGTCTTGGTTTGGTGACTTTGGTTTTAAGTGGTATAAATTTGTTGAACATGTACTGAATATTGTTGTTAAAAACACTCAATTGACAATCAACAAGGGAGAAAGGTAAATGGAAGCCCAGTCACACGCATTAGGGCCGTTAGTCAAGAAAATGTCAGAAGTGTATCACAGGTATTGCTGAAATGTGTAGGCAAGGTTGAATTAACTACATACAGACCCAGGGAGGCAAAGATATACAATAGATTCCATAGAGCCTGACTGAAAAAATTTAATTAGGGTAGCCAGCGTGCGACGTGTGAACAAGCAAAGCATGTACGTGTGCACAGAAAAAAAGATTTTGCAAAATTTTTTGAGTTCTGCCAGGCAAACCATTAGAAATTTAATTTTCAATTTGCATTTCAATTTCACAGATTTTCCGACATGTCAAATAAACAGGTGCTGCATCCAAAGTCGTACCCAGAATTTCTCGAAGGGGAGCCCAAGGGGCGGCAAGGGCCGCAGCTCTGCATTGATACCCGATACTCAGACATTATTACTGCCCTTCGCCAGAGGGGGCACATAATGCACGACAAAGAGTGTGTAAGAAAGAGACAGAAAATGAGTAAGCGGCGTGGCTTCGCTACGTAGACACTGAAATTTCACTTGTTCTGTCTGGCTATAATAATGATCCGATCTGATTCAGTCGGGAAGATATGGACATTCTCTACGATTCTGCGGTTTTGGTTTTCTCGTCTTTCTTCTGTGCGTTACACACATCCATTTTCCGCACATACTCGTTTTGAGTATCGAGTGATTATTTTATTCTTCAAATCGTTTCTTTAGAAGATTAGAGGGCAAATATATTGCTCTCGTACATTGTCACGATGTAAAAGGTGGATTTCATCTATTTAATTTCTTTTAAATAATTCGTGGCGTAGTAATTTGAACCAAAACGCTTTTGCTACCCAGTGGATTCTATGAATGTCATTAAATACTACATCAGCAGTATGTACCTACATATTATATATGCGGCTGAACTATGTATATTTCACTAAAATGTTATGATTTCCTTCGTTGTTGAAATGGTGTTTCAAATTTCTGATTTAATTTGAAGTCACTTCCGACCAAATTAAGTGTAAGACTTGCAAAGTGAAAATATAGGCTTTTTTCGGAAATTTTTGAGCCCCTCCAGTTTTCAGAGAGCTGCTATTTAAGTATTTAACCTAAGTCAGATTTAACCGTAACTTTTACCCGATGGTCATGCTGTGATGCTGTAAGAGAAATAATTGGGCAAATTGTCATGTCACTTACCGTGAGATTGGGGCATCCTTGGACATTAGTATGACGTCCACCAATAAGAATTTTCGTGATCACCACGTGGTTAATTAAAAGATCGGCCAAAAAGAAGCTCGTGTCGATTAGTGTAAGAAAATTATCAAAAAATACGATCTTGGTGCTTCAAAAGCTGTGTTTAATTGCTACACTGGTGATGAATCAGAGAAACATGAATTTGTGTCGGAAACAAAACAGTAATCGACGGTATGGGTGTTTTAAAGCGTGCCAAATGCCACAAAAGATTTCGCAATGAACCATTTCAAATTAACTGGCCTGTTTGTGCGAAAACTGGTCAACTGATCATGTTGCAATTCTGAGCAGTAATTAACTATTTTTTGGTCCTAATTACATATTATTTAATATTTGCGGAAAAAGTTTCTTCATTCAAAGTATGCAAGCTTATAAAGACAACCAATTCTTTAATAATTTGCATTGGGTCTTGGTAAAAAAGGTATTAATTCAAAAATACACCTACTTCTGTTTTTACACGATAGATTGGTTCCTGATTGGTAAAAAAGGTATTAATTCAAAAATACACCTACTTCTGTTTTTACACGATAGATTGGTTCCTGAAAAAACCGTGTAAAAAAAGACATTAATCGTATACGTAAAATAACGAAAGAGAAACAAATATGTACATACATATTGTCTTTATGCTCTTTCTTGTTTTCGTTTGGTTTCTAGCTATTTGTGAGCTGTGTGTGATTATATATATTTGTGTTATGTTATTTTGAACCGTGTTAAATGGAATAAAACAGTGTAAAAAAGACCGTGTAAAACAGAATTAGGTGTATTAGACTTATTCTTTGTTGACAGTACCGAAAAAATGTTACTCTATGATCAACTCACAGTGCCAGGGTATTCAAAACATGACCTTATTTTCATGACTTACGATTTCAATCCTGACTACCATGGCTATGATACCTTCTATAGAGACTTTAGGAACATTCACCTTGGAAAACTAGACACTGACACTAACAGGCTCGACTGGACATCAATATATTATATGCCGTCTGTGAATTCTCAGCTTGCCCACCTTCAATCAAACATCGACAACAATGAGCATTAGAGTGTCCTTTATATGGGGGAAAATTTTTTTTTTCCGAATTAAATCACGCATACCCTCTTATTTTTTTCCTTTTGCCTTAAAGTATATGTGTTTTAAATATTATTTAAAAATTTTGTCATTAACCCATGCCGAATCCCGCTCAAAGTTTTACATATGTGAAAGGCTTTTGAGATATTTTACTTTGTCACCGATTTTTACATATAAAATAAATTATAGGTAAAATTTTAGTCAATGTACGCAATTCTAACATTTTATTAGGAATATTTTCTTTTTAAAGTCTCCTTTTTACAATCCGGGTACATTTTTCTATGCTCCTGAACGCAACGTAACAAAAACTCTTTTTAGACGGCCGTGAAAGTCTTGCATCAATTTTACAGCTCTTTCTGCTGTATCATTTACTGCCTTAAGTAATGAAAGACTCTTCTTGCTTTTTAAGTAAGATGGGTTACTGTTCCATGATGAAGGGCACAGACTCAAAAAACTGTCATCAATTTTAAGGCGATCAAATGATGTCCTGCTTTTTATAGATATAAAATCGTCCATGTGTTTGTCTAAAATGGAAAGAAAACAAAAAATTGCATATTTGAGTTAATACTAAATGGTTTTAATATTAATTACCAAAAAGTGCACCGTTAAGATCTTCCATCGATGGTAAATATCGTTTTTCTAAACTGGATCTATTTTTTTTAGTCAAATTCGTGACCATTCTTTCCTTTACATCAAAAGTAACGTCGTCATCAAAAAGTGCGAGAATTGATATTTCATCATGTAGATACCATAAATGATGACAAAATTTCTTCAAAGCTGCTTTTGATATAGCTTCATCAATACTTTCATATTCTTTCAATGATTTTAAAAAGCATAAATCCTGATACGGTGCTTTCACAGCCGAGGAACTTTCAAGCCATGGTTTCACATAAGTAGATACTATAAACAATGACAGGTCGTATATAGCTGCGATTTCTTTTTTACTGAGCTTGAGCTGAGAGCTTAAAATTGCCATTTTTAAGGTGTAAATTGCTCGTGCCATCCATCGAGCTTGATGCATCGCGCCAGGAGGTCTTATTTTCTGTTCCCGTCCAATATCGCCACCTAGGAATATTATGGAGAGTTCAATTAACTCCCGAAAGTCTCCTCTAGCAAAATTTTCTTTCAGTTTCGCTTGAAAAAATTCCAACCACTCATTATATTTAGAACGGCTAAAGTGCGCTTCCACAGTTTGTAGACCAGATTGTATTTTTGAAAGGTCCAGATTTTTCCAAGTATCCTTAAGCTTTTTAAAAAGGGGAAGATCTGGACTTCTTGCTATTTCTGCAACTTTTACTTCAAAAACACTTTTCAGCACAAGCTCGTAGATATGATGGCGACAGGCAAAATATAGCAAATCTCTATCAAATTTTTGCTCTAACAATAAGCACGTGCCGTTAAACCGACCTGTGTTTGAAGCTGTAGTATCAAAACAAAGAATTTGTACGCAATCTTCAAGATTCCATTTGAGAACCGCATTCCAAACAGCTTGTGCTTGCTCTTTACCTGTCGAATTTTGCACATGTGGCACTGCAATGAGTTGTTCTGTATTGTCAAATGCGATTACAATTGGAAGACGTTCCTCCTTACAGCTTCGACCATCTAGAGCTGGTAAAAGCTTTCCATCCCAGTGCAGACTGACAACTTCTGGGATATTATTGTTGAAATCCTCTTTTATCGCTATAGCGCGTTTCTTCCGACTTTCTGTACGAATTCGTTGAATGGTAGACTTGTTAATACTAAGCTCATCAAAATTGTAACCAAGTGCCTCTACAGTAGCTTGAAGAACGTAAACAGAGTCCCTTACACTAAGCTGGTATCTAAGGCAGCCACGAGCTTCGGAGTGATGAAGTTTTTGCTACCACGTCTTTTTATGTTTTGAGGCTGACCACTTTCGGCTATCATGGAGTTATGAGAGCTTTCAGCTCTATCTTTCAAGCTTGACAGTGAATCATCCTACAAAGTTAAATAGTAAAGTTCTAAAAATCATTAAGAATAATTTCATATAAATTACCTGTGTGTGAAGATCAAAATTCGAAGAAGGCGCATCCAATGAAGAATCATGCTTTCTTTGCCGGGTTTCTTCTTTCAAACGCCTTGTTTGAGAGCGTTCTTCCTTATTGGCCAATTCTTTATCCACTCCACCCAAGCAGCCGGGTCTCCCTGTTTTTCTTTGGCACTGCAAAAACTTTTTATCCTCTTCAATTTTGATTATTCCCATTGCTTCGGAATGGGCAATATCAAACAAATTGTCCAAAGTTTGAACAAAATGGTCTCTACGGGATCTATACTTTTCTGATACTTTTTAGCATCTTTTGAAGGTCTCTTCAAGCTTGATGTAAGCATAGTAGCTTCTTTACACAGTTAGGCAAAGATTTTGTGGGTATTTTGCTTTTTCCCAAAAGATAATGCACTCGCGAAGCGCCAGATTAGCACTTTCATTTGTTGTCAATTTTACTTCACGCGTATTGTAAAACACAACCGCAAGCAATTGACGATTCGACGGAAGTTTTGCGCCAACTATTTGATGATTTATATCACCAACTAAAAAAATTTGCTGTTTGGAGCTGCGTAACACTTGAGCCATTGTTAAAAATATTATATTATGATTTATTACTTAGTAAACGCTTTGCCGCCAAAAACACAATAGTAACGGGGTCTGCCATATGTTCAGTGAAGTGAACAGAGATGCCACATCGCTTTATAACAACCCAAGTATTCGTTGTGATTTAAATTTAACCTTTTTGTTATACATGTGTGTTATATATATTTAAAACATATACTTTTAAATGTATATATGTGTTTTATATATTATATTTAGTCAAACAAGGAATACAAATTAAATTTGACGCGAGTAACAAACATGTTGCCAGAAACCTAAATGTAAAATGTATGCGCGGTTAAAATCACAACTTCTAACACGATTCGGCACGGTTTAATGTAATTTAAAAAAGCTAAAATAATTTTTCTTAGTTATTTGGATACAAAAGTAAAAAAAATAGAGGGTATTCAAATGCGTGTTCAAATTTTACTTTCGAAAAATAAGGGACACTCTAATGAGCATGTACCTATCAAGAAAACGACCGTTAGACCAACAGATAACTCCTGGTTCAAACATGAAATAAAACTAGGTATCATTAGACGAAATGACGATTTCGTATTCACTTTGGATACAAGTGATTCTCATTCAATAATTAGAAGGGCACATGCACATATGATGTGCAAAATTACAAAGAGGCTTGGAATTGCGAAGACGATCGTAGAGCACGATTTCATTGTAGCTGATTGAAGTAGATTTTATGACCCGTTATAGTTTTACGCTGGACTTGAAGGAAAAAGTTCTGAGATATAGGAATCCGCAATGCTTATAAGTGAAAACGGTGACAATGGGTACGTGAGGAATATTTATGCATCGCACAAGAAAATGTCAAAGAAAAGGATTGACGCTGACGTTCCGATCTAAACAACGTATACACCTATAACAACGAGAACACCTCGAGAAGGGTAGTATCCTTAGATCGCACCTTCATCAAAGAGACTTGCAACTTATTCGGGACGAGCAAGATTAGCCGGAGGGGCAGAGTAAGGAAGGGGCAGATGAAGTGGGCTGACTATATGGTTGTCATACCAATTACTAGAAATATTCAGTATTGGTTCAAAGTCGTTATGAGCAACACTTAGATTCTCGGAAACTCAAAATGAGAACAGGGGTAAATTAGATTTGTGGGGAAAGTGGATGTGGGTCACGCCCAGAAGAAAGCGTTTTCGACCCCATAAAGTATATACACCTAATTCTGTTTTTACTCGGTCTTTTTTTTACACGGTTTTGAAACAAAGCTGTTTGAAAATAAAAAATTTTAAATTTAGCATGGTTCAAAATAACACAACACAAATAGATAAAAACATACAAAGCTCACAAAACAAATGCATAAACCCCCCAAAGTGCCTACTGTGCGTGGGCAAAAACGGTGATGCTCGCTCAACAGCCCACTCGGCCCTCAGCCGAAGCTGTCCCGAGTACAAGAAGGCCCATTCCCAGCTGCTAGATGGTTAAGCTACTCCAGCTTAACCTCAACCACTGCCGAGCTGCCCAGGACTTGCTAACACAAACGGTGCTGGAGCAGCAGATCAACGTTGCGCTTCTCAGTGAGCACTACAAGGAGAGAAACGAAGCGATCTGGCACCAAAGCACAGACGGCGGAGCGGCAATCTGGAGCTGCGGCCCCCAACCAGGCCTGCTCACACACAGAGCGGCTAGGGTGGGGTATGTGAGAGCCAAACATAATGGCACATACCTGTATAGCTGCTACAAAGCTACTCGCTTTACACAAAGCGAATATGAGGCGGTCATTAGGGATATAGCCAACGACGCCAAAGACAGATCCCTGGTCATAATAGCGGGCGACTTCAACGCCTTCCAACGTTCAATTTGCAAACCTGAACGTCTGTCTCCTGAACAAAGGAAGCACCCCGACGTATAGCAAAGCATGCCGAGAGTCCATTATAGACCTCAACTTTGTAAGCCCGGAGATCGCTCGCCACGTAAAGTGGCAAGTCCTGAGCACCTACACGCACAGCGACCACCTGGCTGTGATGACGGACACAGCCGCCATCGGGAATGCAACAAGGGGGCAACGAGGGCAACTGACTGGCTACAAAGAAGCAACGCTGGATACAGACGCACTTCTAGCTGCGGCAGAGAGCTTAACTGCCGCTGGGGACGCCGAAGCAAGCGCGAGATCCATCTCCAGGACCATCTCAGACACTTGATCAGCATCAATAGCCGAATCGACTATATGAGCTAGAGCAACCAAAAACGCAAAATCGTAGAGAGTGACCATATCTAACAGATCCGATTGGATTTGATAGTGTATCCACGTGCTTACCTATTTTCTGCCTCTCTCTCACACACTCTTCGTAGTGCAATGTGTACGCCCTTTGGCGGCGAGGAGCCATACTGACAGAGTATCGGGTATACATGTAGAGTCAGGCCCTCTTCTCCCAATTGGACGTCGAAACGCAGTTATGATGAATACGACCTAAAAGGATTTTTAGAGCTTATGACCAAATTGGAATCCAACTTCTACGTAACTTCACTTGTAGCGAATTGTTGTAGTACAATTGAGAATTGCTAAAATTGAGAACTATTCTACAGCGTGAGTTGGGCGAGCGTTCTCAGCCCATTGTTCCACGTTTCGAGTGAATCAAAGTGAATCCCAATGGTATATGGCTAATCGATCGCGCTTGCCACAGCTGCAGCTGCCCAAGTTCAGCGGAGCCTACACACAGTGGACTACTTCTACTCCACTACTTCTGCTTCTACTCCATGTCATTGGTAGTGAAGCTGATCTGACTTTTATCGAGAAGTTACAGCATTTGCGGTCCTGTTTGAGCGGAGAGGCGTTGGACATCATTATATATTCTCTGTTCGGAGCAGCAGCCGTTAATATCTCTTAAGTCACGTCTCTCTTAAGTTTTCTGTTATCGCGCTCATCCTATGTACGCTCTCAGTGCATACACACATATGTAACGCTCTTACTTCTTATAAGCCACTGCTTCGACCCCTCCATCAGTCTAGTCGGTCGTTCCTTTTCGAGGCAGTTGGTCAGCAGTCCTCTTCGTCGCCCAAAACGCCTAACACCTAAATCTAAGTCCACGGCCACGGCCAAATTGTAAGCTTAACAACGGAGCAATTTTTAATTTGTAAATGTGGAGTCAGAGTTGCCAAAAAAGCTCGGCAGCTTCCAACATTTTGGTGACCTCGACGTGATTGCCGTGGACTTGTCGTGTGTTAGTATTGTTTCAATTAGTTCGTTAAATCAAATTCGAAGGTTTAACGTGACATTTGTCGAAAGGTAGCGAACCAAAGATCGTTGTGGCCGACCGTGGCAGTTCTAGCGACCCGCTATTCGTTTTCGCTTCTCTTTCGCCGTCTGTTTCGTTGCTGCGCAGCGCACTGTCAAGACTGGATGCATAGAGTTCTAAGCGTGGTCCGTTACCTTTCTTCGCCTCCTCTTTCATCCTTTGCTTCAGCCAGCTCTCGTGACCGGCTGCACATATCTCTCTCTCGAATTCGAACTCGAAACAGTGCAAAACATCTCGGTCGTTCGTTTGTGCATAACTGTCGGTTCTTTTTCGGTCGTCGCTTCGTTGCTTTGCCGGCGCATACATTTTGGACATACACAAATAAAAAGTGCAGCAAAAGTGAACGCAAAAACGTTTGTAAACTCGTCTGAACTCTCGCGTTGCATCATTTTTATTCAACTGTGATCGACTCATACACTTCGCGTCAACAATCTATAGTCAAAACCATGGGCAAAAGGAAAAATAATAGAAGGAGTGGATCGTTGGCTATGGGCAATGATAGTGATACAGTGACAGTTGGCGATGCTCCACCTAGTGAAAGAGTTAGTGCGCACGCAGCCACCACCCAATTCCCTGCATCGCGGATTTCCTTCATGAGGCTGAAGGCTAGAGCCATTTTCGACAGGCTAGAGTCCATACGCACAGAGATGGATCGTGAAAAGCTGCGCAAATGGATGAATATGATTTGCGAGGATTGTTGGAATCATTGACGGAGCTGAAATCTAATTTTACCAGTTTGGAAGAAGTGGATTTTGAGTCTATGTCCAGTGATATACCAGGAAAATTTGTCTCGTCCATCCTATTTTTGAGGACCATTCTACAGCGTGAGTTGGGCAAGCGTTCGCAGCCCACGCATTGTTCCACGTTTCAAATGAACCCAAGTGAATCGAAATCCATAATGTACATGGCCTATCGATCGCGCTTGCCACAGCTGCAGCTGCCCAAGTTCAGTGGAGCCTATACAGAGTAGACAAGCTTCTATTCCATGTTCACAGCTGTGATTGATAGTGAAGCTGAGCTGACTTCTATCGAGAAGTTACAGCATTTGCGGTCTTGTTTGAGCGGACCGGCGTTGGACACCATTAGTTCGTTGGAGATGAGCGAGGCTAATTACAATACCGCATTAGATATTCTCAAAAATCGATTTGCTAATAAACGTCTCATTCTACAGGCACACATTAGAGAAATATTTGGGCTGGCGCGAGGGGACTCATCTGTTGTTTCGCTGCGGGCGTTTACGGACGCCGCCACCTCACATCTTCACGCGTTGGATGCGCTGGCAACTAAGGAGGAAATAGCTGATTGCATCATCGTCCACGCACTCTGGAAGAATTTGGACAGGCAGACTCAAGTTAAATGGGAAGCATCTTCCATCCTGGGGGAAATTATCTGCCTTTCTGGAACAAAGATGTCCTACCCTTGAAGGCATTCACCACTCCATGCAAGGGCAAGATGGTCAGGTTGGCAAGTCAGGGAAAACCGTCAGTACGCATCATCGAAAATCATTTGTAGCATCGTGCGCTCCTGTTTCCTGTGTGTTTTGTGAGGGCACGAACCATATGATTGCCAATTGTCAACGGTTCAAAACTCTATCGACGAATGATCGTCACAAGGAAGCAAAGAGGTTCTTGTTATGCGTCAATTGCCTATGAAAGGGTCAACACTTGAAAGATTGTAAATCAGGTCCCTGCCGTACTTGCCAATCGAAGCACCACACTCTTCTGCATTTCCCTCGTCCAACAAAGCCCTTCCATACTGTTTCTTCATTTGAGCCGCAGCCAAATCATACCGCCACACCGTCGTCGTTCTCGTCAAAAACCGCGCTGGAACTTTCATGCCATGTCGCGCACTGTTGGACTCGGGCTCGCAATTGCATTTCGTAACTACTCGTCTAGCTAATCAGGTCAACTGCGAAAAACTAAGTTGCTTACTGCAGTCTCTGGCATAGGAGATGCTAGCTTCTCAACTGAAGGTATCTCGGTGGATCTCGTTCTGAAATCGCGGATTTTAGATTTCACCACTAGCATCACTGCCGTCGTTGCCCAGAAGATTACGGACAGTCAACCTCGCGTCTCAATTAGCACTGCTAATTGGCCTATACCTTTGAATATCCAGCTTGCTGACCCGTCGTTCCATAAGCCGCAGCGGATAGATCTGCTCATCGGAGCCGGACTTTTCTTTGAGTTGCTGTGAGTGGGACAAATACAGCTGGCGCCTGGATTACCTTTGCTGCAGAAGACACATCTCGGATGAATTCTATCTGGTGGCGGGCACTCGGCCCCCAAGTCCTCGTCGTTCATCGCAACCCAATCTTCGGATGACACGGCTCGATGACTTGGTTCGTCAATTTTGGGAAGTGGAGCACAGGAACTTCACTGCGAGGAACACTTCGTCAATCATCACACTCGCTTACCCTCAGGGGAATACTCTGTTCGCTTGCCTATGAAGCGAAGTTTAGAGTCCTTGGGAGATTCTTATTTGCAAGCAAAGCGGCGCTTTGAAAATTTGGAGCGCAAGTTTGTGCGTAATCCAGCTCTTTTAACAAATATTCGGCATTTATGAAGGAGTACCTGTCCCTCGATCATATGTCTCTGGTGCCCAAGGAAGATAGGCACAAGTGCAAATATTTCTTGCCACATCATTGCGTCATCAAAGAGGACAGCTCCACAACAAAGCTGAGGGTCGTATTCGACGGCTCTGCAGCTACCACATCTGGTCTTTCGTTAAATGATCTGCTTATGTTTGGTCCCACCATTCAAGTCAAGCTATTTCACACACTCATCCGTTTTCGTACATTTTCCATTGCTCTTACAGGTGATATCGGTAAAATGTATAGGTGTGTGCGTGTCTCAATGCCTGACACCATGCTCCAATGCATATTGTGGAGGGACTCTCTTGACGACAACATACAGACCTTCAAATTAAAGACAGTCACCTATGGGACTAAACCTGCATCGTTTTTAGCTATTCGAGCTATGCATCAGCTAGCCATGGATGTGTCGTCTTCGTATCCATTGGGGTCGGAAACCATTCTACAGGACTTCTACGTAGACGACATGATATCTGGAGGCAATTCGGTCGAGAAAGTGCTAGATATTATGCGTCAAACCACGGATCTTCTTGCTCGAGGGAACTTTCAATTGCGGAAATGGTGTTCCAATTCCCCTGATGTGCTTCGTAAAGTCCCAGGGGCCGAAAGGGAAATTTTTCTGAAGCTGGCAGTGATGTAACCAAGGTGCTTGGGCTCATTTGGGAGCCCCATAAGGACAACTTTTTGTTTACATTTGCTCCTCAAATTGGTGTTGGCAAGCACACTAAGCGTTCGGTGTTGTCAACCATTGCACGGTGCTATGATCCCATGGGTTTGATCAGACCTACATTGACAAGAGCGAAAATAATCATGCAGCGCATGTGGAGGGACAAGCTGCATTGGGATGAAAGTCTTCCTCAGCCTTTGGATTCGGCCTGGACTGAGTTTTGCAAGGATTTCGCTACTGTGGGTCACACTACATTTCCCCGTTACGTACTTCAACCTAAGACCCGGTTTGAATTGCATTGCTTCTGTGATGCCAGCCTCCAAGCCTATGGGGCTTGTATCTATGCTCGTTCGTTTACGGATACCGCCGCTGAGGTTCATTTGCTTTGTTCGAAGGCTAGGGTTGCCCCACTGAAAACACTCACGGTACCTAAGCTCGAACTATGCGCAGCGTTCTTATTGGCCAATTTGCTTTGCGAAATCAGGAAAATGGATACCTTCGACTGCCCAATCATTTGTTGGTCGGATTCAACTGTGGTCCTGTCTTGGCTACGAGAGGAACCATCCAAGTTCAAAGTTTTTGTCTCTAACAAGATCTCGGCCATACAACAACTTACCAGGGGCATGGATTGGCGCTATGTGCCAACTGAAATGAACCCAGCTGACATTCTGTCAAAGGGAGCCGCGCCTCAGGAGCTCTTGCGTTCTAATCTGTGGATAAATGGAGCTGCTTTCTTGCAAGGAGAAAAAGGTTGCTGGCCTGAACGGTGCTCGCCAGAAGTCAATCTTTCAGAAATTCGACATAGGGTATTGCTTTCGTCTGAGCGTGTCGACATCTCGCACATCTACTCATTTGGAGTCATGATACGCATTTTTATTTACGTTCAGAAGTTCATCAGCATCGTTCAACGGGCCCACCTGTATCCTGAGTACCTTGCTTTGCGGAAAGGGAACTGCGTAGAGGCTTCCAGCAGAATCATCTCACTCTCGCCGTTCATAGATGACTTTGGTCTTATTTGTGTTGGTGGCCGCCTGCGGCACTCAACTCTCGGCTTCGATGCACGCCACCCAATCATTTTGCCCAAGGATCATCCACTGACGTTCGCCATCATTGCGCACTTTCATCGGACCCATGCTGGTCCGCAGTCGCTAATTGGAGCGATTCGCTTACAGTTTGGCCCATCGGCGGCATGAAAACTGTGGCTCGCGCCTTGCGAAAATGCGTCATCTTCTGCCGGTCCAGACTTCGTCTTGTGGAACACATCATATCTGACCTACCGAAGAATCGAGTACAGGATTCGCCTGCATTCAGCGTCACTGGAATTGACTGCAGCGGTCCCTTCTAGTATAAGCCAGATGGGCGCAGTCGAGCACCGATGAAATCTTACATCTTCGTGTTCATCTGTTTTGCAACAAAGGCCGTCTGGTTGGAAATGGTGAAGGACCTAACCACTGCAGCTTTCTTGAGCGCCCTCAAACGCTTCGTTGCCACGCGCGGTATTCCCCGATTCATTTTGTCGGATAATGCCACCAATTTTGTGGGCGCAAGGAACGAGTTAGAGGACCTTCGGCGGCTATTTATGAGCGAGAAGCATAGTGCTAAAGTTCATAATCATTGCATCAACAACGGCTTCGACTGGAGATTCATACCGCCTCGCTCGCCGCATTTCGGCGGCTTGTGGGAGGCAGCAGTGAAGACGGCCAAGCAGCATTTCTATCGCGCCTTGGGATCGTCACTTTCCTCTTCGAGTCAGTTGGTCAGCAGTCCTCTTCATCGCCCAAAACGCCTAACACCTAAATCTAAGTCAAGGGCCACGGCCTCGGACAAAAACACACAAACAATATCGAACAATAAATGCCAAATTGTAACCTTAACAACGGAGCAATTTTTAATTTGTAAATGTGGAGTCAGAGTTACCGAAAAAGCTCGGCAGCTTCCAACATTCTCAAAAAACGATTTGCTAATAAACGTCTCGTTCAACACGTACACCTTAGAGAAATATGTATTTGGGCTGGTCAGTGGGGATTCATGTGAAGGCGAGCTGCAGGCGTTTAGGAACGCCGCTAACTCGTACCATGAAACCATTCATCCCTCCAGCCCAGAATTCTGGTCAGGTTGGCAAGTCAGGAAGGACCGTAAGTACATGCCCTAATAAATCGTTTTTTTCATCGGCGAGCTTCGGTTTTGTGAGCTATGCCTTACCCAAGATAATTTGATTCCTCAATGTCAACGCTTTGAGAAGATGTCCCCTACAACGCGACATAAGAAAGTTAAGCGATTGTCGCTGTGCATTAATAACTTGCATAAGAGGCATCAGATGCGAGATTGTCGATCAGGGCCCTGTCGTACTTGTCAATCAAAGCACCATACGCTGCTTCAGTTTCAGTTTCGGCTAGCACGCTCCAGTCCTGTCGTATCTTGTCTGATGTGGTGCTCCAAGCAACAACTGTTGTGCTCATCAAGGAAATGGCTCGCACGTTTATACCATGTCGAACTCTCTTGGTTTCTGGTTTCCAAGTTCATTTCGTCACTTCTCGTCTTGTAAAGCAACTAACACTTCGAAAAATCCTTGGCTGCAGCTTCAACAGAAGGATACGTAGTCGATCTCATTTTCAAATCTTGCATTTCGGACTACACAACAAGCATGAGGGCCAACCGCGGGAGCCCCATCCATGGACCGACAGTTACGTACAGCTTACAGGGAGTAGCGCACTTTGGTCCATCATGGCCTCATTCCGGAGGAGAACGTCGGCTCTTAGAAGACTGGCTGCGCCGTCCACAAGCAGGAGTCTTGCAGCACCGAGCGGTGGCCGATCCATACAGTTGCTGAGGTGCGTTGAGTCGCAACAAAGGCATCTGAGGAGGCTCACCGCGGGGTTACGTAGCAGCGGTATGCAGTGCATCCTTGACGTTGCGCTCATAGAGCAGGGTTACGGTGGTACCGCTTTTATTTTTTGGACGTTGATATGCAATGACTCCGCCCGCCAAACCGACCGAGGGGTGCTGCGGCAATGACGCGCGGCGCGTAGTCGAACCGAACGCGAGCATGCATGAAAGATAGCTGCTAGACTAATATGCGCTACGGCAACGCTCCGCGGACCCTGCACTGTCCCTCTGGCTACTGCCCTGGTCACAATCCACAACCCCCACACTGGCCAATCAGCTGTGGTACGTTCGTTAGTGGATTCAAGCTCGGAATTAACCCTCATTACAGAACACACAGTGCAGGCTCTTAGCCTCAAGCGGCATTCAATTTCGGCAGAAATTTCTGGAGTTGGGACCACCTCCAAGAACAGGTGTACCTACACAACAGAATTGTCATTAAGTTCTTGTACTTCACAGTATAGCTGCGTGCTGGTCCTGGTGGTCGTCCGGTCGGTGTCGCGGAGGTTTAATGCGCTCCGAGGAGAAGATTTGTTGCGGAGGTTTAATGCGCTCCGTGGAGAAGAGGTGTTGCGGAGGTTTAATGCGATCCGAGGAGAAGAAATGTTGCGGAGGTTTAATGCGCTCCGAGAAGAAATGTTGCGGAGGTTTAATGCGCTCCGAGGAAGTTGTGGTTGCGGAGGTTTAATGCGCTCCGTGGAGAAGAAATGTTGCGGAGGTTTAATGCGCTCCGAGAAGAAATGTTGCGGAGGCTTAATGCGCTCCGAGGAGAAAAAATGTTGCGGAGGTTTAATGCGCTCCGAGGAGAATAAATGCTGCGGAGGTTTAATGCGATCCGAGGAGGTTTTTAATGCGATCCGAGGAGAAAAAATGGAGAAATGTTGCGGAGGTTTAATGCGCTCCGAGGAGAAGAAATGTTGCGGAGGTTTAATGCGCTCCGAGGAAAAAAATGTTGCGGAGGTTTAATGCGCTCCGGGAGAAAAAATTTGCGGAGGTTTAATGCGATCCGAGGAGAAATGTTGCGGGAGGTTTAATGCGCTCCGTGGAGAATGAAATGTTGCGGAGGTTTAATGCGCTCCGAGAAGAAATGTTGCGGAGGTTTAATGCGCTCCGAGGAAATGTTGCGGAAAAATGTTGCGGAGGTTTAATGCGCTCCGAGGAGAATAAATGTTGCGGAGGTTTAATGCGATCCGAGGAGAAATGTTGCGGAGGTTTAATGCGCTCCGAGGAAGTTGGGGTTGCGGAGGTTTAATGCGCTCCGTGGAGAAGAGGTGTTACGGAGGTTTAATGCGCTCCGAGGAAGTTGGGGTTGCGGAGGTTTAAGTGAGCTCCGAGAGGGAAGGGAGGATTGCTGGGGCGGTCGGTGGCTGCTGCTAATGCTTACCTCTCCACTGGCCGGAGCCGAACTGATGGAGCTGTTGGCTGTAGCTACCGAGGCTATAGCCCTCGACCGGCCGGCGCCGAACTGATCGTGATCGCTCTGGCGGAGCCCCTTTTATTTCCGAAAAGCAGCTGATCCGTACGGCATGTTCCTAACGCGTTGTGCTGATAAGCTGGTTTTTGTGCTGGTGTGTCCCTAACGCGTTTGTGCGGATCGGCTGATAGTGTGCCCGTTGGTGCTTGGGTTATGGTCACACTCGGGATGGTCAGCTGTGGGTGTGACCGTGGGTGGCTGTGCTACGGGCCCATTGGTGGTGATCATCTGTGGTTGGTTTTATGTTTCTTTCGGTTTTTCTTATTGTTTGTTCTTTTTCTGTTTATTTCATTTATCCTTATATGGCAAGTCTTCATGTATTGTCTCTTATGTTCTACTTATTCTTATCCCTACTAATCCTTATTCTTTCTTCTTGGTGTTTCTAACGTTTGTTTTGGTGTTTGTGGCGACGGCGCTTGGTTTTCCTGGCGCTGGGCGTCATACCTTCGCAGGTGCTAGGCAAATCACGTCAAATCGCACTCAATCGATTTCAAATGCTTCAACGAAGGTTCCAAAGGCAGCCGGAGCTGCAAGCCAAATATTCGGAGGTCATGGATGAGTACTTTCAACTAGGCCAGGTGACCAAAGAAACAACCAAGGAGCAGCAGCGCTGCATTATAAGCAAGGAGAGTGGAATCGAGTCCACATGTTGCACCTTGCCTCATCACGCAGTATTCAAGGAGGAAAGTGTCACTACTAAGGTTAAAGTAGTATATGACGCCTCCTATTAAACGTCAAACGAAAAATCGCTTAATGACGTCCTATGCACCGGACCAGCTCTCCAAAACGATCTAGCCGGCGTGGTCCTGAATTGGCGCCTCCATCGTTTTGGTGCATTGACATGAATGCAGAGGATTCGCAATGTCAACGCATTTTTGGCATGATAAACACAACCAGGTAGCTGAATAATATCTCAACACAGTTATCTTTGGAACCGCTTCAGCTCCTTACACAGCCATTAGCGCCACCAACTGGCGCAGGATAAACGCGACCGATACCCCTTCGCGAAAAGGGTCCTTCGACACGAAATATACGTTGATGACATACATAGCAGATCTTCCACTCGCGAAGGAGCATTATAAATTCAAAATCAACTGATCGGAGCCTTAGGATCAGCAGGAATGGAACTTCGAAAGTGGTCTGCGAATGACGCTTCTCTTCTACAAGAAATATCTCCAGACCATTTTCCGCGTAAGACATTAATAGAGTACCAAGATCCCGTTAAAACATTAGGTATCTATTGGCATCCACATCAAGACTTTTTTGGGTTCAAGATAAATTTTGAAATCAGTCACGCACATTTAAGGTTAGGTTAGGTTAAGGCGGTAGCGGGGAGGGGGAGATTAAAGCCCCCGGACAGGTCCGAAATGTCCGAGAGGAATGCGGCCCCGAGAATACGAAGACGACGATTTCCAAGGGCTGGGCAGTGGCAGAAGAAGTGGCCTCCTCCTCCTCGTCGCGACAACTCCTGCAGAAGTCGCTATAAAGGGATTGACAGTCTAGAGGCATTAGTGCCGATCTGCCAGTGTCCCGTAATGGCTCGAGTAACCGCACTGTGCTCTGCTGAGTCTATACAGCTCGGCTGAGCGCTTCTTCGATCGATATGGCCATATCAATCTTGAGACTTTAGAGGAAACGGCTTGCTGCCATCTCCTATTGGCATATTGCTCGAACAATTCGTGCGTGAGGAGCCTGCACGTAGCCAGAGGCATCGCTACCTGCTTCCTCTCCGATAGGAGAGGAATTGTAGTACCCTGCCTGGCTAGCTCGTCGGCGGCGTCGTTCCCCTCGATGTCCCTGTGGCCTGGACCCATATAAGGAAGACATCTAACTGCTCTGTGATCTCGTTCAGAGACCTGCGGCAGTCATTTACAGTCGCTGAGTTCGACGATATTGAGCCTAAAGCTTTAATAGCTGCTAGGCTGTCCGAGAAAACGCACACTAAGTGCGTGTCTAGAAGTAGTTTGGAGACGATAGAAATGATGGCTTGATGGCTACAACCTCCGCTTGGAACACACTGCAGTGGTCCGGGAGCCTGAAGCAATGACTGATGTTCAGCTCGCTACAGTAGACGCCGCCTCCCACGCGGCCGTCTAACTTTGAGCCATCAGTGTAGAAGTGAACCGCATTTGCGGGTCCTGGTTCGCACATCTCCCAATCCTCCCTAGGTGGGATTGATACCTGGAAGGGCGTCGAGAGGTGATCACTAGGAATACAGTAATCTGTCCTCTCTGGTAATTGCGGGAGTCTCATCAGGATTCCCGAGTGCCCAACCGCGGATGCTTTCCACGGTCTAGCTTCTCTCATTCTGAGAGCGGAAAGTGTTGCCACCTTCTTTCCCATGAGATCCACAGGGAGGAGGTCCAGCACAGTACCCAGGGCTTCCCCTGGAGTAGTGCGTAGCCCGCCAGTTATGCATAGCTCTGCCATGCGTTGAACTCTGCTGAGTTTATTGAGGCATGTCCTTTTGTCTAAGGCTGGCCATCATACCACCACTCCATAGAGCATGATCGGTCGTATGATGGCGGTGTAAAGCCACCGAACTATATAGGGGGTCATTCCCCATTTTAGTCCGATGGCTTTCCTGCAAGTATAGGGGGCCACTGTGGCCTTCTTTACTCTATCCTCTGTCGAGGATTAGGCCAAGATACTTGGCATTATTGCTAAAAGCTAGCGCCTCCCCACAGAGTTTTGGGGGAGTCAGTACCGGATCTTTGTACGTCTTAGTGAAACCGATCACCATTCCACGAGTCGAACTTTCGGGTGCGCTGCTGGCAGTTAAACTTGCAAAATGGATCCTGGACCAACTTCGCACAGCGGGACCACCTATCACAACCTTCTATTGGTCAGATGGTACTATCGTCTTGTTTTAGATAAGCGGAGATCCCCACCGATGGCAAACCTTTGTGTCAAACCGCGTTGGACAGATCTTGGAGCAGAGTACATCAAATCAGTGGAGACATGTATCCACTGCGGTGAACCCAGCAGACTGCGCAGCTCGTGGATTAACACTACAAGAGTTGGCAGTACATCCATTGTGGTGGTCTGGACCATCATGGCTACAGCAGCCGGAAATTCAATGGCCGTCAAACGGGGTTTCTAGTCAAGACATCGACATGACTATAACCGAGGAGAAACCATCAGTTTTTTTCCAAAATGCTGTGCAAGTCTCGGAGGCTCCAGAAACCTTCATCCAAAACTCTTCCTCAGTTATGGCATATGTTCTATGGCTTATACATAACATTCAAGCCCAAGGGGACAAACTGTCTGGACCACTGAGTGTGCAGGAGCTCGACAACGCTTTAATTCATCTCGTTCGCAGCATTCAACAGGAGGTCTACGCGATAGAAATATCGAGGTTGAAGGCAAACAAGGCACTATCGGGCACACACAAGCTGTGTCGAGTCCTACGAGTCAAAGGTCGACTCAGAAATGTAATGCACCTTACAATAAGCCAGCGACAACCAATGATCATTCCCAATCATCATCATTTTACCGATCTCGTCGTGCGTAACGCACATTGTCTCGCACTCCACGGCGGCACCGAATTAACGTTGGCCACAATTCGACACAAATTCTGGGTAGTCAACGGAAAACAAACTGTCAAACGAATTCTTCGACAATGCGTCCGATGTTTTCGTCACCGACCGAAACCAGCAGCACAATTGATGGCTGATCTACCCCTACATAGAGTCAATCCTCCAACTCGTGAATTCATCGCCATCGGAGTGGACTATTGGCTACGAAGGCAATTCATCTTGAAGCGGTCACGGGCCTAACCACCGAACACTTTCTCATGGCTCTACAACGTTTCATCGCTCGTCGGGGCTACTGTCAATACATGTATAGCGACTGCGGCACAAACTTCATTAGTGCCGACCGGGCTCTCTAAACCTGGCAAATACATTTGAAACGAGAGCTACCCACAACGAATACCTGCTTTAGCGGCCCGACAAGTCCAATGGCATTTTAATCCACCTCATAGTCCTAATTTCGGAGGCCTTTGGGAGGCAAATGTAAAGTCGGTCAAAACACATCTCTATCGAGCCTTTTCAGTATATAAAATGACCTACGAACAATTTGCTACCGTGCTAACACAAATTGAAGCCTGTTTAAATTCCAGGCCATTATGTCCACTAAGCGCTGAGCCGGAGGACCTAGCTGTTCTCTGGAAGGACAGAAAATGATCCGGCAATTTTGGAATCGTTGGAGTTCGGATTGGCTATCACATCTTCAAGCCCGTCCAAAGTGGCGACATGAAACCGACAATCTTCAAGTCAGCGATCTAATTATTGTCAAGGATGACCGACTGCCACCCAACGAGTGGAAGCTGGGAAGGATAATAGAAGTTCATCCCGGAGCTGACAGTTTAGTCAATGTCGCCACCGTTAAAACAGCATCAGGCGTATATAAACGATCTGTCTCTAAACTATGTCGGCTACCGTTGCCACAGACCTCAGAATAATCCTATCACCGTTGCTAGCTCCTTTTCGACCATACATGTACCATAACGAACACCTTATTTATTCACAGAGCATTCACATGTGACATCTAATACTGGTCCCAGTAAAGAGTGAAACTAAAAAGAGAGTAAGAGCTCTCTAACTGCGTTTACCAATGCAGGGAACGTCTTCGTTTCATGCTAGGGCGGCGTAACCTCGTCTCCGATCATCAAGAACAGTCTTCGTTTGCGTGTCGACGAAAGCACAGCGGCAATCAAGCAGATGCAGCCGGCCGCTCTTAAACCCGTCGTACCCATTAAATTGTATCCTATACGCGATTACGATTAAAGTTTTAAGTTGATTGAAGTCCAAATGTAGTACATTATTAAACGTAAAGATTCCCCAGAGAATTTCTGCTCAACATTGAAATCTCGTATCGAGGATTTCACAACCGTGATAGCGGTCGGGAGTATGTTATTAAGGGCGCCTTCTTTGTCGAGGATGGCTACAAGTGTGTACGTTTCGATGATCGATGTGATCGAGTGTAGGGCCGTTTAGGTGGATCTTCCCTTCCGATAGGCAATCTGGAAGTCTGAGATCAGACTGGGCGGAATACTCGCCGTGAGATGCAGCCCCACGAGCCGTTCCATCGTCTTCAGAAGGAAAGACGATAGACTAATGGGTCTTAAATCTTTTGAGGCAGTGCGCGAGGACTTGCCTGCCTTGGAAATAAAAACGACTTTGGTCTGAAGACAGGTGTCAGGGATGCACCCGTGGAAGAAGACTCCATCGCAAAATTCTTTTGAGCCAATTAATGTTTTTTTTTCTGGTCCCGCAGACTTGTATGGATTGAAGCTTTTGATTGCCCAGGAAATGTTCTCCTGGCTTAGCAGGTTCAGGATAGCATTTGAAGCGACAGAAGGAGGCGCGAAGTAGTTGGGTCTGTTTTCATCGCAGCCGGGAAAGTGGGTGTTAAGGAGAAAATTTTAGCGACTCATTGCTGGACGTTGTCCACGATTGGTCAGCGTTCTTCATGTAGCCCAGGGTGGGTGTTGTCTTCGAGAGAACTCTGCGCAAGCGCGAAGCTTCTGCGTTAATCTCGATTTCGCTACAGAACTTTCGCCAAGAGGCGCGTTTGGCTTTTCTAAGTTCTTTGTTATAGGTTTACAGACTGGCCTTGTTTTTGGCCAATTCCGCTCACCGTTCACAGCCTTAGCTTTTTTGCAGAGTCTCCGACAGGCTTTCCGGAGTTCCCCCAGTTTTTGAGTTCACCATTCAGGTTTCTTCAGGCCTCTGTTCACTTATATCTCATAAGAGGCAAGTGTGAGGTCCAGGACCTCCTTGCGGTTTTTAATAATAAAGGTGGGGTCACTCTCTCGGTTTAATAAGACCATCTGAGTGGTCAGTAAGTAACTAAAGAGGTACTCACCCCTTCCGTTTGTGACAGTGCTTCCCCACTGGCAGTGATGTGCTTGGAGTCGCACCCCACAATTTTGGGAGCAAAAATAAGTGAAACTGTCTTTTTGCAAGAATGCGAGTTCGAATTTTATCTGCGGTTTCAGCTACGTATAGATTATAGTCTGGAGTCCTCAGACTGGAGACCCTGTTTCCGAGGATCCAGGGCTTCTGTCGGCTCCACCCATGGCTAGACGGAGCAGTAGAGCCGCGCATGCTACCGTACAATAGTGGATGTTTATCTGCAGGAGTTATTCGATTGAATTCGGTTATTGAATCTGCATCGCCAGCAGCTGTCGTTGCCTTTGGAGTGGCAAATGAGATCAAATGCTGCACACTTGGAGTGGTCAGAGTTAATTTTTTGGCAACAAACGGCTGAGTGACAGTTGGCACTTCCATATTCCGCGGATTGATATCCCTTTTGCACCTCGGAGACTCATTAAGAAGTTGCATGCTTTTTAACGCCAACGGTCAGCTCCTTAAAGCCCTTCCGCGTCTGCCTAATAAATATTACCATGTCATTCTCAACCGCTCGGCATGCCTTACAACTGTAGTGCAAGCCATTACGTTTTGAGCCCGGCGCATTTTGCGCGCAGTACGCTATCGCAGAGCCAGCAGGGGATACTCGGTTGATCATGGGAAATCTCATAAACTCCATAATAAGAGACAAATAAAAAAATTTAAAAAAAAAACAAAATAAAACGAAGGGGATCGTTGTGAGTTGCTGTTGCGACCGCAGTAGTGTGGATACCAAATTTGGTTGCTCTAGCTTTAATAGTCTCTGAGATCTGTGGATGCCACAGATTTTCGCCCTTTTGGTGGGCGGAAAAGGGTGGAGTGAAATTTTGAAATACACTTGTGCAGGTTCGATATCACAGGATTGTGGATACCAAATTTGGTTGATCTCGCTTTTATAGTCTCTGAGATCTAGGCGCTCACTTTTAGCGATAGGCAAGGCCGACCGTGAAACGTGTGTGTTAGAGAGAGACAGAGCGAGAGAGAATGAAATTATATTCTTCATTCTGACTATACGATCTGGTTCAGATTCTGCTGTCTTGAAGATATAATCATTTTCTACGATTCTGCTTTTTTGGTTTTCTCGTATCTTTAAAATTGTGGATGCCACAGATTTTCGTCTTTTGTGGGGGCGGAAGGGGGCGGGGCGATGTTTTTGAATACACTTGTAACAGTGACATATCACAAAAGTCTGGATACAAAATGTCGTTGCTCTAACTCCTATAGTCTCTGAGCACTAGGCGCTTATAGGGACGGACAGACGGACAAACAGATTTGGCTCTATCGACACGGCTATTGATGCTGATCAAGAATATGTATACTTTATGGGGTCGGAAACGCCTCCTTCTGGACGTTACACACATCCACTTTCACCACAAATCTAATATACCCCTAAACTCATTTTGAGTATCGGGTATAATAACATGGATGGAAAATAACATCACAATGGATGAGGCGGTGCTGTGCGGCGTAGCTCTGGATGCGGTAAAAATGCTGCGATAGTTCCACGGGGTCGAGGAGCAATGTTTCCGGGCGTCAAGCAGCAAAAGCTGCCTATGCGCTATACGAGAGGTACAAGGGGAGTGAGAAACACTACCAGGGCCGACGCACTCCGCATCTTTATTTCAGGCCTCAAGCGGAATCTCACAGATATACTCTTTTCGGCTCAACTCAAAGATTTGTCATCGGCATTGGCTATGGTTCAGGAAATCGAAGCCAACCACTATAGCCATGCGTTTGCGGCAAATTACGCAAGTTGTAGTAGCCAGCACAAAAATATAGGGAATTGTTTATCTTCTTTCGTCTAGTGAGACGCCCTAGTGATCTTTCGAATGACCAAGCTTTAGCCGCTCTTAAGGTTGGATCAAAGCTTAAGCGCTCTTAAGTCCGAACGCCCACGCACACATACAAGCGACGGACAGTGGGAAGCATAGTGGGATGTTCCTAAACTGCACGTTTCTATGCGATAGTTAGCCGATAGTTTTCAAATGTAACCCTAAAAAACAATGAATGGCAATAAAAAATAGTTCGCGCCTAGACATATTTCAAATCGTAATTCGAATTTTAAATCGTTGAAGACTAAAAAAAGAAAAATATACAACAGACACAATACAAAATGGAGTGACCAGAAATTGATGGTAATAAGTAAACATATGTACATACGTATGTATGTATGTGTGTATTTGATTGATTTTATATGCCTATTTGCAGCCATTAAATAAAAAAACAATACACCCAAGTCGAAATGAACTGCATAGAAGGAAAATATCGCTATAATTATTTGGCATGATAGTACTGCGGATTTGCGGGGGTCCCAAAATAATTCCGTCAATGTCGACCGGAACAGATCCAACTACGGCTCTAGTATTATTTCGGCAAAACAAGGCACCGCACCAAAGCGGATTAAACTGGAAAATCTGGAGGAAATTGTTCGAAAAATGCTTGAAGTCCAGAAGGAGCAGCAGAAATTACAGGATGAGCACCAGAAAAGCGAGAGCCAAGGCCAAACCAACTTCCAAACAGAGCTGCTGCAAATTTTAAGGGAGTCTAAAGAGTAACGTTTATTGTACTATATGGATTGTTTTATTGTAGTCAATAATATAGCCAATTTACTAATTTAAAATTGTGAAAATTTCACAATTGAGACCAAAAGGTTGTAATATTACGCTTATTAGCTGCTTTTTGACGGATGGTAAATGGTGGATAGTGCCAGTGTGAATCCGGGTTTCACATCTGTCAAAAAATCCCACCATTCCCGCGGGATGTGTTCAGATGTGCAGAGCCTATAAACTGTTTATGTGAGGAATAATTTAGTCTATAAAGGGGAAGGAACAATAGCACGTTCTCACACTTGCAACCCAGTTGAAACCGCGCAAGGCAGAAAGTTTTTATTGTCTTATTCTTTACGGTCCTGGTGTAATTAGAATGAGGGCACCATATAGAAAACCCGTATTCTAAAACCGGTTGAAATAGAGAGATATAGGGAGTGTTCGTTATATAGGGGTCATCAAAATCCTTTGGCCACCTCTTAATAAACCCAAGCACACCAATTGCCTTATTTACTATGGTAGAAATGTGCTCAAAAAACTTCATTTTGTGGTCTAATATAACCCCAAGATGTAAATGGTGGTGCATGTTAAATGCCTCTTTTTCGAAAAGCGTAAAGTGTCTCATTTGCCAAGAAAAACTGCCACCCAATAAGACGTCAAGTCGAAAGGTCATCTGTGTTGAATATCCGTTCGTCGAATCCGTCCAATTCTGATTAAAATCTCGATTTTCATTATCACTTCGACTCTTCTTTTTATCAGATGCCATTCTCGAGTCGGATCTCGGATAAATGTTTAATTTAATTTAATATTTAATGTTAATTTCGGTAATTAAAATCCTAAATTTTAAATCATCATTTGAAATTGTTTTTTGTCGCAAGCGCAAATGTGTTGAACTGTAGAAATGATATCGATATATTATGGAATGACTTGGGTTGGCATTTATTCACATTCATTAACATTCTTTTCCGTAATTAGTGATAATATATGAAATTTTGACATTTGAGTTTAAGTACAATTGAAAATGCCTTCAACTTTATAAAATATAATAACAACTAATGTAAACTAAACTATATGATCACATTTACAAAATTTTGGAAAAAAAAGATAAATCAAAAGCATGTCATTAATATTTCTTTTAAGGTTTCAAGCTAAAACTAATCTTTGGGATAAATTAATAAGCTCAGCCACTGGAATGTTTGCGACTCAAGAGGGATATAATATGGTTAAGGATTTCCATGATCAACATTTTGGACAATTCGGAAGTGCTCAGCATATTATTGAAAAGTCCCTTCGAAATATCAAAGAGGAAGCGCAATGGAGCGATAAAAATCTGCCAGTTATTGAAAAGTGGCTAGAAACCTTCTTATCAAATACTATCAACGAAAAATAAATATTTCTAAAAATATATAATAATTTTATTAATTAAGGATTCAATATATGGGCATTTCCTGCAAAAAGTCGGCCGAGGTCAAAAAATTAAAAGTCAATAAAAACACACTTACATATAATACACATACATATAATTTTGCCCGATGTTATTTTCCAAAAATATAAAACTCAGCTAATTTAACCATTTGACATAGAATTTCATTAGTTTTGATCTGAAAACCTATTAATATTAGAGATAAGTTCACTTTTTTGGTATTTTTATTCATGTTTTCCTTTATTATTTTCTCCTGTAAGAAAGACGATTCTTGATCAAAATTTTGTCTAAAAAAAATACCAAAATATTTGCTGAATATAGGTTAACGGTGTATTTTGTAAGCTTTATTAAGCCAAAAAAAATGTCTGTCCCGTGTGACATGTCTCGTGCTACAGAACCTTAAATTAAATTAATTACATCAATGCACAACGTTTATCAGAAATTCGAATTAATATTATTCTGAACTTTCGCTGAAATCTGAAATTGAATTGATCGCCGCGAAAACTACTTATATTTTTGTCCCATGCAAATTCCTTGGTTTTTTGTAGAAATCTCTAAAACGAATAGTTTCCCAAAATCAAACTTAGCACCAATTACACTATGCAACACCATATTTACGCTTCGAACCAACCCCACTTTTTCTGATACTTTTGGGGCTTTACAACTTTTGAAAGAATTTTAGTTTTTTTTTGTCTATGGTCGCGTTTTTCATTAATAAAATAAAAAAATTTTGCTGATAAAAGCAGTTATAAATAGAACACAAAAACTATGTATATTCAGCTTACCTTCTGGGAAGTATTTGGCTGTCAAATTCGAAATTGATCATATTTTGCGGTATTTTCTTTTTTTAATTTTTAATTAAATTTTTTTTTTCAGGAAAAGTCGAAAACAAAAATATTTCTAGCGTTTTTTTTTTTCTTTTACATTAATTAGCCATCGTTTAAGGTAACATATTGTTGTAAAAATGTATTAGAGAATTGTAAAGTCCAAAATACAATAAAGTCCAAATATATCGATTTGGTTCGAAGCGTAAATAAAAAGTTCAATGGTGTTGCCTATTTTATAGGGCTAATCAACGGCTTTTTTATAATAGAAAAATAAGTTTGAAATTCCGTCTTAATTTGACCATTTTACCACCTGCAATGTGTACGACTGTCCCGTTCGACATCTCGGAAATGCCCATATGTACATATATATGTAGCATAAACTTTTTTGAATGTATAATCTGATACAAAAATATAAATGAATACATAAAAAGAATTCCTTAGATCAAATAAAATGTATAAATTTTATTTCGCCCTGGAATATTTTTTTATGCACCAACAAATACCACAGAATTATTTTTTCCAGGCCGTAATTACATCAATGCACAATATTTATCAGAAATTCGCATCAATTGTGAGGGAGCGTACGCTCCACCCACATTTTTTTCCGCCCATCATCTCGCCGGCATTTTCCCAGTGGAGGGACCCGAACGTACTTTATTAGAATTAAGATTTTTGACTTTTTATTTTTCTAGGTTTAAGCATTGACTTTTCAGTTTTAGGGGGAGGAGGGAAGGCCACGAAGGCTACTTGTTATTCATTTTTGATATATTATACGGCCCAAGGGGTCTCTAAGCCCCACGTAGCTCATTATCTTCTTTAAAAGGGGGCAAGTCGCGATCACGGCGGACGCCACTGGCTTTCCAGAACCAAAACCCAACAACAACGACGCAGCAGCGGCCAAAGATAGACGAGGAAAACACCGAGAACCAAACCCAAACAACAACGACGCAGCAGCGGCCAAAGAGAGACGAGGAAAACACCGAGAACCAGAACCAACAACAACGACGCAGCAGCGGCCAAAGAGAGACGAGGAAAACAACGGGAAAACACCGAGCCGCCAGAACCAACAACGGCAGGGTAAAGCGACGATAAGCCGACAGCATCGACGCAGCAGCGGCCAAAGAGAGACGAGGAAAACAACGGGATCCAGCGAGCCGCCGGCATCGACGCAGCAACGGCAGGGTAAAGGCGCTGAAAAGATAAGCCGACAGCATCGACGCAGCAGCGGCCAAAGAGAGACGAGGAAAACAACGGGATCCAGCGAGCCGCCGGCATCGACGCAGCAACGGCAGAGTAAAGCGCTGAAAAGATAAGCCGACAGCATCGACGCGGCAGCGGCCGAAGAGAAACGCCGAGAACACCGAGCCGTCGGCATCGACGCAGCAACGGCAGAGTAAAGCGCTGAAAAGATAAGCCAACAGCATCGACGCTGCAGCGGCAGAGGAGAAGCAAGGAAAAGACAAAATAACGGCATCAACGCAGCAACGGCAGAAGAGGACCGCCGAGAACAGCAATCTAATCCAGCAACGACGCGCCAGCAGCGGAAAAGAGAGGCGAAAGTCACCGGCGCAGCTACAGACGCCGAAAGAGAGGGGAAACAACGACGCCCACGCTGACGATGGATCGGCAGAGCCAGCAGAATGCCGGCTCGGAAGCTGGAAAACGTGGAAGGGAGTTCAGTTGGATTGGAGGCAGCCGTAGGAATCGGACGCGTTTGCGGATAAAATCCGAGTGGCTCGCGAAAAGTAAAACACGTGGCGGACGAGATCCACGCTAACGCGATCAGTGGCACGAGAAGGATCCGGCATCGACGCTGCGCTTACGGAGAGGAGACCCTGCATCGATACCACACTTCCGGAGAGGGTATCCTGCACCGGCGCTGCACTCATGGGGAAGAGGAGGCTTTCGACGTGTGTGAACGAATCAAATGAATCTGTTGATGTAGATTCACTTGATTCTGGTGATTGTCAATATGACAATCGTATGCTGAAAATGTAAATTTGTATGCTACCGGTTCATGTACCAGTAACAAATGGTCGCCGCAATCGGTACTTGAACAAATTGGGCTTCGGAGATGTGAATACGTCAGAGTTTTCTTTCGTACTGATTTTATTTGGTAAAATGCGAGGTTTATATACAATTTCTATGAGTATAATTGTTTACTTAGGATCTTAGGTATGTTTAATTAGTTCTGAGTATAATATTGCTAGGGAAATGTGTTATATCTATTTAGGACTAAGCAATCTAACAGTGGAATATTCCAAGGGTCATATTTATGACGGTCACAATGGTTATCATGCAGATGGTGTGAAATTTGACCACATGCAGGTCATCCAGAATGTGTTTTATGATAGTGCTGTAAATATCTTAACAGTGTATGTACACAACTGCATGCAGCTGTCCGTTGTATATTTATTTAGGTCAGTAGTGCATGTCACATCTTTATATTTAGAGCATATTATCGTTTATTTATTTAGGTGGCTGGGAAATCTTAACCTTTATGGCTAGCTATTTGTCTAGGTCTAATCATACGATTTTGTACTTTAGTTGAAATCGTACATCCTCCCGGCCGTTGAACATGCTCAACCATCATCAATATTGATTGTGAATGGATGCCTTGATGCGTTTTCTTCACTAGCTGATGAGCTAAGTGTATGTCGCTGCTGAGAAGGGAGTCTTGTTGTGTACCACCTTTTAACCAGATGAATCATTACAATGATCATGATGAAGAGCAAAGCAATGTATATGGCAATATGATGATGATCAATGGTTTCAAGATTGTGGGGTAACTTGAAACTTTTAGGTGGTAGCAGATTCGTTTCCATTTGATACAGCTCCTTGTACTTCAGTTTTTCATCGTTCCTTGAAACTTTATTTGTAGAACGTTCAGTTGATGTTTCGTTGAGGTCACTATCTCCGAAACGAGCGTATGATAACTGCAGAGTAGTTTCCAATGTGCTCTGACTTGTGACAGTCATAAGCGAATTCCGAATGATGCATCCAGGTTCGGCGATCAATATTCCTGAGTATTGTAGCTTGATATCCGAAATGCCATCTGCACATACCGCTGATAGCTTTAATGATGATTTTGTTGCAAACATCCATCGATTTCTTTTATGCATGCTCAACCATAAAAATGATTTTTTTGTGTTGATTAGGTGACATGATGAGTCCGTTTTATTGTGAAACATTTGTAATTCACAACTTGTTTCGGCTGAAAACATTGTTTGTTTATTATAGCAAACAAAGTCATTGTTTGCTCTTTGATGACAGTTTTTGAATTCAGTCTCTGATAATTCAACGAATGCGTCTCGGTGACTATTGATTGCCATATATGGTGTTTTATTTTCAAACATGCTTATCCCATTTTTATTTGGCACCGGAATCGCTGTCAATTTGTATATTTCCAGTTCGTTTACTGAGACTAATGGAAATGTAACCTTGATAATTGCATGATCCTCTATTATAGTGCCTTCTGCTTTCATCATCTGGTACACCATGAGCATATTGTCGGGAGTTACTGGAAGTGCTTGTCCTGGCCTTAAATGATCCCGTATCTGCTCCAGTTGTTCCTTGAGTTGTCGGGGAGATATTAGCATAGGGCTAATTGTATTGTGTTGGATATCTGTCAAGACATTGATGATCTCTGCTTGCATTCGTTGAAGATTTGCAGATAATAGAGTCAACTGAGTAGACAACGTAGTGTACCATTGAAAGGCGCTAAAATGATCAGCCCTTCCCTTTGACTCGGTGATAAAATCCTCAATTCGACTTAATCGTTTGGAATTTGAGATTTCATCCCGTTTTATCACATTGATTGTAGAGTCAATCAATGATGTTTGATTTTTAAGCAAGGTTAATAGGTGATCCTCGTTATCCTTAACCTTTGCTATAGTTTCCGACATTTCTTGGGCATATGTTGAATCTAATACGCCAAATAGACTGCTTGCGATGTTTCCAATGATGTCCAGCGGTGCCCTTTGCCTCCGTGTTCTTGCTATTAGTGTATTTTCAGCTTGCAGGTCCTCTTCTATATGTTTGAAGTGCTGATACATACTGGTGCATGCGTCTACTAGTTGAAGTTGTGTGCATAGATGTCCAATTTTGTAGTCCCCATGGTGAATGTGTTCATGTCTTTCCAATAGGGCTTTAAATTGTAGTAGACAATGATGGTCCAGTCAGTTGTCGCAAGTTGGCTGGTTCCTACTCTTTCAAAGTATATACCCGGTTTTGATCCAAACTGGGTTATGTTGATTGACTGTGCCATCGCTAACGGTAACAGCAACAACATTACAAGCATTGTCATGGTTAACGACAATTTATTCGGCTGTGTCCTTTTCCTAGGCTGTCTGTCCTCTGGAGTGATAGTCATAATTGATGACTGACCAATCTTTTGGGGATTTGCACTGATCAAATCCTCTTTTGTAGCCACAAATGGTGGTGGCCATGTAGATGTTGGGCCGTGTAAAAATAGTGGTCCATAAAACCACATGCTATGTTTTATGAACTTCGTCGCCGTCATTCCTCTGGAGAGTACATCTGCTGCATTATTTTCGGATGAGACATGCCTCCACTGTCTTTGTATCGTCAATTCTTGAATCGTATCTATTCTTGTAGCTACGAATTTGTCTCGGATGGATGACGAGCAGTTAATCCATGACAATACGATCCTTGAGTCAGACCAAAAGAAGGTTGATGCATCTTCCATTGATAACTCTTCCTTTACTTTTGCTGTCAATTGAGCACCTAACACCGCCGCTTTTAGTTCCAAACGGGGTAATGTTAATGCATTGATGGGCGCTAAATGTGATTTGGCACATAGCAATTGAATCGTTGCCCGCTTATCCTTATGTATTGCTCGGATATATACTGCAGCTCCAAATGCTTTCTCCGATGCGTCAACAAAGGTATGTATCTCCGATGATATCGGGATTTGTCCTTGGAATATATGACGTGGTACTTGTATGGAGTTTAATAATTTTAACTCCTCCCTGTACCTTTTCCATTCCTCCTGGAGATGAACTGGAAGCGCTTCTTTGTAGTCAAAACCTTCCTTTGTTAGATGCTGCATAAAGATTTTTGCTTTCATAACAACAGGTGAAAACAATCCAAGCGGATCGAAGATCCTAAAAATTTCGGATACGACATCTCTTCTGGATATTGTTTCCTTGGTGGCAATCTCCGTTTTTCCACAGAAATGGTCGGATTTAGGCATCCACGTTATTCCCAAGGTCTTCACGCTGCAGTCTTCATAAGTGGTATCCTCCAGTTGTACATTTGGAATCATGTCTTCCTTCGGAATGTTCTGTAGTATGTGCACGTTGTTTGTGAACCATTTTCTCAGCTTAAATCCAGAATTTTGTAGGAGTTGGTTAAGTTCCTTCTGTTTCTGGAGGGCCTCTGGTATGGAATCTGCTCCTGTTAAGCAATCATCCACATAGAAATCCTTTTCTAGTGCATCAGCTCCAGCCGGGTATTCTCTCTTGCCCTTTTGAGCAAGATATTGTAGACATTTTGTGGCTAAATATGGAGCTGCCTTAGTTCCATATGTTACAGTTTTGAGTCTGTAATATCTCAGATCTTCTGATGGATCATTTCGCCATACAATTGTTTGATAATACTGGTCCTCAGGATTGACCCAGATCTGACGATACATTTTTTCGATGTCTGCCGTAAATACATATTTGTGCATCCGGAATCGAAGCAATATTGAAAATATCGAACTTTGCACAGTCGGACCTTTATGCATCAAATCGTTGAGTGATTTGCCGGACGACGTAACAGCAGAAGCATCAAAGACAACTCTCAATTTTGTTGTAGAGCTGTCAGGTTTCATCACACAGTGATGTGGAATAAAATAGCGTGATCGTGCTATTTCCTTAGTGTGCATTTCCTTCATATGCCCAAGTGCCTCATATTCTTTCATGAATTGCACATAGCTTGCCTTGGTTTCCGGATCTCGTGACAGTCGTTTTTCCAGGCAAAAAAGTCGACGTGTAGCCAAGTCACGGCTCTCCCCTAGGGAAGAAGCATCTTCCAAAAATGGGAGTCTGACAATGAATTTCTTGTCACATGCCATTTGAATATTTTGAACAAAATATTGCTCACATCGCTTCTCTAGAGGGATAAGCATGGTGTGTTGCTCGGGAATGAATCAATTCCCAAAACTTGGAGATTTGCTGATCCACCTTGTCCTCCTCAGTCAAAACTGCACACGTGCTTTGGCTCTTTGACTCCTGTCTTAACTTGCCAGCCACTATCCAGCCTAGTTTCGTTTCCTGTAGCCTGGGCAATCCTTTTCCAATTGATGCATGCTTGTCTTGCATGATTTCGAAGTAATGTTCTGCTCCCAACAGTATGTCTATTCTTCCAGTCTTGTCAAAGTTGGGATCCGCCAAAGTGATATTTTTCGGAAGCTTCCAACGAGACGTATCAATTGACTGTGCTGGTTGATCTGCTACTATGTGTGGCAATACTATTGCTTCCAGTCTTGTATTAAACTTGTTGTCTTGTGAAGTAAGCATAACATTGACTCTTGCTTTTGACGTTTGTGTTCGTCCGCCAATTCCATTTATTTGTAGTTCTGATTTTGTGACTTTCAGATCTAAGATTTTCAATGCTCTTTCAGAAATCACATTGACTTGAGAGCCTGAATCAAGTAGGGCTCTAAATTCACCCATTTGTCCATTGTTGCCTTTTATTGTAACAAGAGCCGTAGCTAGTAATACATAAGTGTTTTGACTACTATTTGCTGATGCTGCAGTTTTGGCTTCAGACTTGATTTCCAAATGTAGTAGAGTGTTGTGTCCTTTATTGCACTTAACACAATCTCTTCTTTGGCAATTCTTTGCAGTGTGATCGCGTTTGAAACATTTGACGCAAAGTTGGTTCTTTTGAACCCAATTTAACCTCTCTGCGACAGTTTTTTTTAAAAACTGCGTGCATTTGTAAATAGCGTGATTTGGCTTTTCACAAAAATAGCAGACATACTGACTTTCAGCTCCTGCTGAGGCACATGTGATGGGTTTCTTTGTTTTTTCCCATCCAATGGCTTCCAATGTAAGGAACCTTTGTTCGAGAAATTTCATTAATTCGCTCAAAGGCTGTAATTTCTTTGTACTTTGTATGGATTGTTCATACAAAGTGTGAGTCTGACGATCTAACTTTTTTGTCAAAACACATAGAAGAATCGGATCCCATCCAGCTGTCTCTATATTTATGTTATTGAGTGCTGATAATGTTTCCTTTACATTATCGTGCAAAGCCTTAATGGACTTTGCATCATTGGAAGTGCTTGGTTGATCCAATAATGTTTGAATTAATGCGTTACTAAGCACTCTTTTGTTGCTGAAACGCTCTTGAAGCATGTTCCATGCCGTTGTGTAATTATTTTCTGTTAGCGAAAGGTGGCGTATTAAATTTTCCGCTTCTCCCGTAACATTGGTTTTTAAATACCACATCTTCTGAATGACGGGTACCGATGCTTCATGAATCATTTGTTTAAAAATGTCATGAAATTGTTGCCATTTTAAGTAGTCACCATCAAATTTAGGGATAGCAACCTTAGGCAGGGGTAATGCATTATGCATATGTGGAGCAGCGATAATTTGTTGAACAGCGTCTGATTCAGTCATTGTTTGGACTGTTAATACTGCATCTTCAGCTGCAATGTAACTGTTAATGTTATATCCCATTTTCACAGGATCAATGCATTTTTTATAAATTTGAACGTGGATCGCTCTAATCTCATCCCAATATTTGATTATTATTGGTTTGAAGTCCTTTCGCGTCTCATTCGTCATTCTGTTCATGATGCGCTCTAGACTTTCAAGCAGCACCTTTTGTTCTCGGATCATGGGCTCTATTTCAGGCTCACTCTCCATAGATGTAATAGATCCTGTATCTATATCCATTTCTAGTGCAGCTAACTGCTTTGTAAATTCGTCTTTATATCTGACGACCAACTCTTTTGTGTGTTTGAAATATTCGTTAGAGAAATAACTGTGCTCAATTTTTTGAGTTTTGAGTTATTTTTTGATGTTACATTCCTCCTTTGAAAATGCGTCCCAGAGCTTTGATAGGTTCTCAATGCGGGATTTAAAATATTCTGGTTTCTGCTTCCTTTCAGCAGAATCCTTTTTATAATTTCGTACCAGGCTCTGAATCTCTTCGCCTGTGGCAAGCTGCCTGTCTAGCATAACATTAATGCTTGATGATGCCATTTTATTTTATTTATTTTAATACTTTGACCCGATGGAGGTAATTTGTTTGTCACTATGACTGGTTGTGCCTCTACTCACAACCACGAAGATGGTCAAAGTATCTCAATAAATATTTATGACACTGGAGTTCTTATTTCCAATTCAACCTTAGTCGCCAAGTTGACTGTGATGGTTGAGTTAGATCCAAATAACTCAATTACGTTTTCCTTCACCGAAGGTTTTAAATCACAACTGTGAGTGTTGTTGTATGTATGTAAATTGGTCGCCAAGTTGACCAATTATGTAGGATTTTCCAACTAAATCCAAGTTCCAAATCGGGAACAACAATCCAGATGAATGGTTCAGTGTCCATCACGTCGGGGTCACCAAATGAACGAATCAAATGAATCTGTTGATGTAGATTCACTTGATTCTGGTGATTGTCAATATGACAATCGTATGCTGAAAATGTAAATTTGTATGCTACCGGTTCATGTACCAGTAACAAATGGTCGCCGCAATCGGTACTTGAACAAATTGGGCTTCGGAGATGTGAATACGTCAGAGTTTTCTTTCGTACTGATTTTATTTGGTAAAATGCGAGGTTTATATACAATTTCTATGAGTATAATTGTTTACTTAGGATCTTAGGTATGTTTAATTAGTTCTGAGTATAATATTGCTAGGGAAATGTGTTATATCTATTTAGGACTAAGCAATTACTACAAATCTAACAGTGGAATATTCCAAGGGTCATATTTATGACGGTCACAATGGTTATCATGCAGATGGTGTGAAATTTGACCACATGCAGGTCATCCAGAATGTGTTTTATGATAGTGCTGTAAATATCTTAACAGTGTATGTACACAACTGCATGCAGCTGTCCGTTGTATATTTATTTAGGTCAGTAGTGCATGTCACATCTTTATATTTAGAGCATATTATCGTTTATTTATTTAGGTGGCTGGGAAATCTTAACCTTTTATGGCTAGCTATTTGTCTAGGTCTAATCATACGATTTTGTACTTTAGTTGAAATCGTACAGTGTGTACGGGCTGCTGAGCGGTGCGATAGGTAGGAATCCAAGAAAGAATAAAGTGAGATGTAATGTATAAAACGAAAACATAGCCTGGCCACCAACAATCTATACCCTAGGGGGACTTGGTGTCCTGGGCTTCGCTTTCTTTGTCCGCCCTTACGCTCCTCGCCCGAATCTCCCTGTCGACCCACCCACGTGGTGATCCGTATTCGTTATAGATGCCCGTCGTTACCCCGCATGGTTCCCTCCAGTAGTTCGTAGTGCGACAGTATCCCGTGAGTGCTATCCGGCGATTGCCTAGGCATTCCCGGCGATGCTTGTCGATATCTCCGACCCCCGTAGTAATTCTTAGTTCGACAGCGTCCCGTAAGTGCTATCCGGCGATTGCCTAGGCACCCTCGGCGATGCTTGTCGATGTCTCCGACCCCGTAGCAATTCTTAGTTCGACAGTATCCCGTGAGTGCTATCCGGCGATTGCCTAGGCATTCCCGGCGATGCTTGTCGATGTCCCCGACTCCCCCCGTAGTAATTCTTAGTCCGACAGGGCCCCGTGTGTGCTGTCCGGCGATAGCCTAGGGTACTCGCGGTGGTATTTGTCGGTATCCCCGCATAGCAAAGACCTTCGTAGTAATTTTTAGTCCGACAAGGTCCGTAAGTGTTATCCGGCGATAGCCTAGGGCACTCTCGGCGATACTTGTTGGTATCCCCGCATCGCAAAGACCTTCGTAGTAGTTCTTAGTTCGACAGTATCCCGGGAGCGCTATCCGGCGATTGCCTAAGCCCTCCCGGCGATGCTTGCCGATATCTCCGACCCTCGTGAGTGCTGTCCGGCGATAGCCTAGGTACTCGCGGTGGTATTTGTCGGTATCCCCGCATAGCGAAGACCTTCGTAGTAATTTTTAGTCCGACAAGGTCCCGTAAGTGTTATCCGGCGATAGCCTAGGCACTCTCGGTGATACTTGTTGGTATCCCCGCATGGCACAGACCTCCGTAGTAGTTCTTAGTTCGACGGGAACCCGAGGGTGCTATCCGGCGATTGCCTAAGCCCTCGCGGCGGTGTCCGTCGATATCTCCGACCCTCGTAGTAATTCCTAGTCTGACAGGGCCCCGTAAGCGCTGTCCGGCGATTGCCTACACGCTCTCAGCGGGATTGACCGCCACGCCCCGCACTGCTCCCTTTCATCTCGGTCGCTCCCGTCTGGAGATTGTCTCCCTGTCCCCCCATCGACGGCCCAGAACTCGGAGTCCCGGCAAATTATAAATATTGCTGTAATTTCGACCCTGGAGTAGACTGAGATATGTACCCCAGCCCAGAATCGCTTCCTTACAGATGGCGCCCGAGCAGGGACTCCGGGATTCCGTTTTGTTTTGGGGCGCTAAGTGACACCTTCAATCAGAAAAACGAGTAGCAGAGGGAATCGGGACTGTACCACGCGCAAGCGCGGCCAGTCGGAATCATTAGGCCAAGAATAGCTGTATATCTCTGTAAAACCGCACGTGAGGTCGCCCATTATTCACGTACAGCCGAGACTGGCTTCCCTAACCTCCCTAGCAATAGCGTCAGCACGTGGCCGCCGCGCCCACATGAGGAGAGCGCCGCGGCGAGACGGCAGAGAAAGAGAACCGAGCCGAAGCTGGGCAGAAATCGCTGGAGAGAGAGCGACACGTACGCGGCGAGCAGCGAGTCGTGAGCGGTAGACGCCGAGCGAGCGTCGGAATCCTCCCGAAGGCCAACCAGCCCGGCTATATATTTCGGACCCAGACCCAGAAGAGAGACAGTCAATGCCCGGCCTTCAAAGTGATCGGTCAGCGTTCAGCCATCAACACGGGACAAGATCCAGCGCTTAAATCAACGAACCCAGCACGACCAGGACCACAAGGACAATTCCAAGGACAACGATAGCAAAGACTATTGACCGGCCTAGCAAGGATCAACAGTCAGGACAATTCCAAGGACAACGATAGCAAGGACTATCGACCGGCCTAGCAAGGGTCGATCCACAGGCTACTATAAAGACCAACGACAACCACGCCAGACCCAGCAATGAACCAGTGACGACGCACCAGAACCTCGACCATGCCAGACCCAGCAATGTACCAGTGACAACGAACCAGAATCTCAAACACGCTAGACCCAGCAATGAACCAGTGACGACGCACCAGAACCTCGACCATGCCAGACCCAGCAATGTACCAGTGACAACGCACCAGGATCTCAACCACGCCAGACCCAGCAATGGACCAGTGACAACGAACCAGAATCTCGAACACGTCAGACCCAGCAACGCCACCAGAATCCACGATTCGATACCCACGCCAGACTCATCAACGAAGCTTCGACGGAGACGACTGCGACACCGCTGGACACACCCAGGGCCAGTCCGTCCGCCCCGAAGAACACCCAGAGTAACGAAATCACGCCGGAGACGACTGCGACACCGCTGGACGCACCCAGGGCCAGTCCGTCTGCCTCGAAAACCACCCAGAGTATCCCTAACAGGACAACGCTTCTAAGCCTCGACCACGCCAGAACCAGCAGCGACATCAGGACAACGCTTCCCAGTTTCGACCACGCCAGAACCAGCAGCGACATCAGGATAACGCTTCCAAGCCCCGACCACGCCAGACCCAGCCGCAATACAAGGACAACGCTTCTAAGCCTCGACCACGCCAGACCTAGCAACGATACTAGGACAACGCATCAAAGCCCCGACCGAGACGGACCCGGCGGCGCTAAAAATATAACACGATCGACGCGAGCTAAATCAGACATGCCCCGCCGTACAGCGCAGCCATTGCAAACGACCCCGCAGGAAACCAGCATCGCTCTACACCACGACCCGCTACGCCCGGAAGACGACGGCCCTAGAGGACATGGACGGGTCGAGGTAGACCACCTCGCATCTAACCCCCCAACGGATTATCAACTCGCCCCTTTAGCCGATGCCGCGGCCGGTCGACAACGCAACCCTTTTCGAAGGTCAGACTCGACTAACCCTATCACCGTGAACCTCGCCATCATGACATGTGCCCTGCTCGAAAAATTCTCGCCACCCTCGTAGTGACCGTGTGAGCAGGCAACCCTTCCAACTCCGTGACACTTGGGCGTTTACATACCTCGCATTGACCCCGCCAACTTCGTAGACACCGTGCAGGGCATGCAACGTGGCCGACCATGGGCGACATTACCGCTGGAGAGCTACATACCTCGCATTGACCCCGCCAACTTCGTAGACACCGTGCAGGGCATGCAACGTGGCCGACCATGGGCGACATTACCGCTGGAGAGCTGCATACCTCGCATTGACCCCGCCAACTTCGTAGACACCGTGCAGGGCATGCAACGTGGCCGACCATGGGCGACGTTACCACTGGAGAGCTACATACCTCGCATTGACCCCGCCAACTTCGTAGACACCGTGCAGGGCATGCAACGCTCCCCGGACCACATTTCGATCCCAGTGGACACGGACAGAATCGGTAGCTCTGCCAGTACAAAGCTATCACGACAGGTAGTAGCCCTGCCACAACAGAACCAAGGCTACCAGGAACCTTGCACGACGGAATGACCCCAGGATTAGGAAATGAACCAGAGCCTGCTCACGAGAAGGCGACGAGACTACAGGAAGTACTCAAGGTCGTACAGGAGGACACCCAACGTGCATCCCAACGGTTTCACGGCAAAGTTGGCCCCTAAGTACGACGAGCCGTACAAGGTAACCCAATTCTTATCTCCCAACATAGTTCGACTACAGATTCAACAAGGCAAACAAAGGAAAACAGCGAGTTTAGCCGACTTAAAGGCTTTCCACGGAGTGGAACACCCCGAGGAGAACCCGACGACGCTGGAGAGACCCGAATGACCTGCCGACTTCGCAAGGGCCACTTGCGGTAGCGCGCTACCGTAGCGTCCTCGTCCCGGAAGGGGCGCGACCCACGAAACCGTAAGCTACGTATACATCCCCTTACGGGATTAGATAAGTACTACACCCAATGTAAACATCTTCTTACTCGCACCGCTCAAGCAGGATAGGGGGAGGGTATTAATACTTCTAGTTAAGACAGGCAGGTTCTAACCGACAGGCTTTTCTCCCTAGAATCGACTGAAGACATGAAGCGTCTAAGAGACGGAAGGCAAGCTCGGCCCCTAGGGGCAAATGGTGATACGACGGGACACCCTAGCGGAGACCAGCAGCCTGAAGTCCCGGCGCCTGCCGACGAACCAACTGCAAACCGGACTCGCGGCTGGATCGTCGACCCCGATGGGCCATCCACCTCCCGTCAAGCCCAGTTGAGGCGGGTCGGAGAGGCGCCTCTTAGACAACAGGACTGGATGCCATGGGGCCAGCGCGCGGCAGCCATCCAAGGGTGGATCGACCGGTAGCCGCGGTGCAGGACGACCCGGAATGGGCAGAGGCTCCCCCCGAATGGCGGACCAACGCGCCAAGGCGACGGTTGCCCCGGGACCTAATATCTAACATCACCGTTTTCTTACGCGATCGTGCATACCGACTGGGAGTCCGGCGACTGGAGGTCCATGACGGCACCTGCTTTCGCGTGAAAATTACCCGCCGCCGGGCTGTCACAGTCACTCTTCGGCACCCCCGAAGTATGGAGGGGGTGTGAGGGAGCGTACGCTCCACCCACATTTTTTTCCGCCCATCATCTCGCCGGCATTTTCCCAGTGGAGGGACCCGAACGTACTTTATTAGAATTAAGATTTTTGACTTTTTATTTTTCTAGGTTTAAGCATTGACTTTTCAGTTTTAGGGGGAGGAGGGAAGGCCACGAAGGCTACTTGTTATTCATTTTTGATATATTATACGGCCCAAGGGGTCTCTAAGCCCCACGTAGCTCATTATCTTCTTTAAAAGGGGGCAAGTCACGATCACGGCGGACGCCACTGGCTTTCCAGAACCAAAACCCAACAACAACGACGCAGCAGCGGCCAAAGATAGACGAGGAAAACACCGAGAACCAAACCCAACAACAACGACGCAGCAGCGGCCAAAGAGAGACGAGGAAAACACCGAGAACCAGAACCAACAACAACGACGCAGCAGCGGCCAAAGAGAGACGAGGAAAACAACGGGATCCAGCGAGCCGCCGGCATCGACGCAGCAACGGCAGGGTAAAGCGCTGAAAAGATAAGCCGACAGCATCGACGCAGCAGCGGCCAAAGAGAGACGAGGAAAACAACGGGATCCAGCGAGCCGCCGGCATCGACGCAGCAACGGCAGAGTAAAGCGCTGAAAAGATAAGCCGACAGCATCGACGCGGCAGCGGCCGAAGAGAAACGCCGAGAACACCGAGCCGTCGGCATCGACGCAGCAACGGCAGAGTAAAGCGCTGAAAAGATAAGCCAACAGCATCGACGCTGCAGCGGCAGAGGAGAAGCAAGGAAAAGACAAAATAACGGCATCAACGCAGCAACGGCAGAAGAGGACCGCCGAGAACAGCAATCTAATCCAGCAACGACGCGCCAGCAGCGGAAAAGAGAGGCGAAAGTCACCGGCGCAGCTACAGACGCCGAAAGAGAGGGGAAACAACGACGCCCACGCTGACGATGGATCGGCAGAGCCAGCAGAATGCCGGCTCGGAAGCTGGAAAACGTGGAAGGGAGTTCAGTTGGATTGGAGGCAGCCGTAGGAATCGGACGCGTTTGCGGATAAAATCCGAGTGGCTCGCGAAAAGTAAAACACGTGGCGGACGAGATCCACGCTAACGCGATCAGTGGCACGAGAAGGATCCGGCATCGACGCTGCGCTTACGGAGAGGAGACCCTGCATCGATACCACACTTCCGGAGAGGGTATCCTGCACCGGCGCTGCACTCACGGGGAAGAGGAGGCTTTCGACGTGTGTACGGGCTGCTGAGCGGTGCGATAGGTAGGAATCCAAGAAAGAATAAAGTGAGATGTAATGTATAAAACGAAAACATAGCCTGGCCACCAACAATCTATACCCTAGGGGGACTTGGTGTCCTGGGCTTCGCTTTCTTTGTCCGCCCTTACGCTCCTCGCCCGAATCTCCCTGTCGACCCACCCACGTGGTGATCCGTATTCGTTATAGATGCCCGTCGTTACCCCGCATGGTTCCCTCCAGTAGTTCGTAGTGCGACAGTATCCCGTGAGTGCTATCCGGCGATTGCCTAGGCATTCCCGGCGATGCTTGTCGATATCTCCGACCCCGTAGTAATTCTTAGTTCGACAGCGTCCCGTAAGTGCTATCCGGCGATTGCCTAGGCACCCTCGGCGATGCTTGTCGATGTCTCCGACCCCCGTAGCAATTCTTAGTTCGACAGTATCCCGTGAGTGCTATCCGGCGATTGCCTAGGCATTCCCGGCGATGCTTGTCGATGTCCCCGACTCCCCCCGTAGTAATTCTTAGTCCGACAGGGCCCCCCGTGTGTGCTGTCCGGCGATAGCCTAGGTACTCGCGGTGGTATTTGTCGGTATCCCCGCATAGCAAAGACCTTCGTAGTAATTTTTAGTCCGACAAGGTCCCGTAAGTGTTATCCGGCGATAGCCTAGGCACTCTCGGCGATACTTGTTGGTATCCCCGCATCGCAAAGACCTTCGTAGTAGTTCTTAGTTCGACAGTACCCCGGGAGCGCTATCCGGCGATTGCCTAAGCCCTCCCGGCGATGCTTGCCGATATCTCCGACCCTCGTAGTAATCCTTAGTCCGACGGGGCCCCCGTGAGTGCTGTCCGGCGATAGCCTAGGTACTCGCGGTGGTATTTGTCGGTATCCCCGCATAGCGAAGACCTTCGTAGTAATTTTTAGTCCGACAAGGTCCCGTAAGTGTTATCCGGCGATAGCCTAGGCACTCTCGGTGATACTTGTTGGTATCCCCGCATGGCACAGACCTCCGTAGTAGTTCTTAGTTCGACGGGAACCCGAGGGTGCTATCCGGCGATTGCCTAAGCCCTCGCGGCGGTGTCCGTCGATATCTCCGACCCTCGTAGTAATTCCTAGTCTGACAGGGCCCCGTAAGCGCTGTCCGGCGATTGCCTACACGCTCTCAGCGGGATTGACCGCCACGCCCCGCACTGCTCCCTTTCATCTCGGTCGCTCCCGTCTGGAGATTGTCTCCCTGTCCCCCCATCGACGGCCCAGAACTCGGAGTCCCGGCAAATTATAAATATTGCTGTAATTTCGACCCTGGAGTAGACTGAGATATGTACCCCAGCACAGAATCGCTTCCTTACACAATATTATTCTCAACTTTCGGTGAAATCTGAAATTGAATTGATCGCCGCGAAATCTACTTCTATTTTTGTGCCATGCAAATTCCTTGGTTTTTTGTAGAAATCTCTAAAACGAATATGTTCGGGCCAGCCGCCGAAGAATAACCGTAACTTTAAGCATTATTATTGTATGAGCAGAGAGAGCCGCCTATGTTGTAAAACGTTGACTTTCTGCAGAGCTGCTGCGCTCTCCCGCTAAAGGGGCTCTCTGCCGCCACCACTTCGGCAATTACTTTGATCTGCTGCCGCCACTTCGGCAATCATTTTGATCTAGCGCCGTCGTCTATTTTTAGTTCTATGCTAACCCCTCTGCGCATTGGTTGCATATCGATCTCGCATAAATTTTATCTGGCCATAGCAAGCAATCGGCTTCCGCTAAGCCACCAAGATTAAATACGAATTATAAGGTTTAACCCATACTCTCTTTTCATTTTGAAACAAATAGGTGCCAAAAAAGCTAGGCATCTCAAACATTGGTGACCCCCCGACGTGATATAAAACCATTGTTTAATCGCGTTCCGTTAAAAACACTTATTAATTATACAATATTTTGTTGTTGGGTAGTTTAACTACCAACAAATACATTTGGGTGCACGTTGAAAAACAGTTTAAAGTGCAAATTCAGTGAGAGTGCGGCTGGAATATTTATATACAAATTCCGGTACTTTAAGCGTCGAATCTCTCATTCTCTGCGCAGCTGCAGCCGCGGTTCTTGACTTTTCGTGTCTTGCATTCTCGCTCTCGCGTCTATACATCGTCGCTTAAGCGGTATTTCATTTTCCGTTGTTGTGTCGAATTGCACAACGGTTAACATGGACAACGATCCGAATACAGGCGCGGGCGGAAATATTGTGGTGGCTGATTCCAGACTGAATCTGTATAAGCGTAAAAGTCAGTCATTATATGATCGATTGCACAGGCTTGGCGAATCCTTCGCGGGGAATAAAATCGATAAGTTGACCGCCGCGGAAGTCGAGGTGCGCCTTGATATGTTGGCAGAAATTCGAGAGGAATTCAATAAGGCCCATAATGAATTGGAGGCTCTCGATCAAAAAGAGATTGGGAGTGAGCTGCGCGAAAACTTCGATACTCTTTTCATATCATTGAAAGCTGAGTTGCTGGCTGCTGTTGAAGTAAGCCAGTCACACGCCGCTGCCCATTCTACGACTCTGCCAAACCATTCCGGACATAGTACCATCATCATGGCACACAAGCAGCGACTTCCTGAGCTGAAGGTGCCTAAGTTTTCTGGTGGATACGTCGAGTTTTCGGATTTTATGGCAATGTTCAAATCGGTGATTGAAGCGGATGCGGATCTCAGTGACATCGAGAAATTCCAGCACCTTCGCTCTTGCCTCGCTGATGCGGCCTTGGATTCGGTTCGATCGTTGGAGCTCTCCAGTGCCAATTATCGTGCGGCTCTGGACATACATAATAAACGCTTTAATAACAAACGACTTGTTTTCCAGGCACACATCAAGAAGATTCTTGGGCTAAAGAGGGTAGACTCGCCTTCTGCTAAAAGGCTTCGGGAGTTTTCGGATGCAGTCAATTTACACATGTGAGCGTTGCAGACATTGGGAACTGCTGAGGAGATTTCAGGATGCATGGTCATCAACATGCTGCTGCAGAAGTTGGATTCGAAGACGCAAACCAAATGGGAGGAGCACACATCGTCGGATGCTATACCTACCGCAGAGGAATTCTTCGAATTCTTGCAGCAACGCTGCCAGAAAATGGAGCGATTGGAATATGCTACAGCGACACACGCTAGTAGCGATCAGGTGGGAAAAAACCATTCCTATACGCAGGTTAAGAAAACGTTTGTAGCTTATAACTCTTCCGCCGACCCGTCTGTATGCGTCTTTTGCCACTCAGCGGGCCATGGAATATACTCGTGCAAGATATTCGGAAATCTCTCACCGTTGCTGCGCCACAAAGAAGTGAAGAAGCTTTCCCTATGCTTCAATTGCCTAAAACCGGGGCACCGGACCCGCGCATGCAATAGTGGAAAATGTCGAGTATGCGGCGGTAGGCATCATAGTTTGTTGCACTTCGATAGTATACAGCCCACAACACAAAGCTGCCCAGGTATTACTCCTCCCGATCTGGCCGTTCAACCGGACACTCTTTCCGTTGCTCAAAATTCTGCTAGCAGCTCGCCTCTACCTTCGTCTACCTCTCTTGCTGCCCAAGGTCTTCACTCTGATGTCGTGCTTCTGGCTACAACCGTGGTTCTCGTGAAGAATCGGTCTGGCGTTTTAGTTCCTTGTCGTGCCATCTTAGATTCAGGATCGCAGCTGCATCTCGTCACATCCAGGTTCGCCCAGCAGCTACAGCTTAGGAGAACTCAATCGTCTGCACTTGTGTCTGGGCTGGGCGATACCAGCGTTTCTACTGAGGGATCCACCATAAGCATTTGTATGCATTCTCGCACCTCTGCTTACACAACTACGCTTACTGCTCTCATCGCCCCCACGATTACCGATTCTCAACCAAGTATGACAGTAAATGTATCCGATTGGAGTATTCCATCTAACATTCAGCTCGCCGGTCTTGCATTTTTCAATCCTCAACGGGTTGATCTCCTCATTGGTGCGAGCGTTTTTTATGATCTCCTCTGCGTAGGGTAAATCAAACTCACCGATGGCCTGCCCCTTCTGCAGAAGACCCGGCTTGGGTGGATCGTATCTGGCGGTGGACAGAAGGTATCAAGCTCGGCGTTTTTGGCCACGCACAATTGTCCAGATTCGGAAGCTGAGATGGAAGCAAGGTTGGATAAAACTCTTCGTATGTTTTGGGAAGTCGAGAATTGTGTGGAGGCTGGGTTGAATACCAAAGAAGATGACGATTGTGAAGCACATTTCGTAAGCCACCTTTCACGGTTGCCATCCGGGGAGTATGCAGTTCGTCTGCCACTAAATAACAATACTGATCGTTTAGGAGAATCTTATGCTCAGGCTTATCGACGGTTCATCAGTCTGGAGCGAAAACTGGAGCGTAATCCTACACTCAAGGAGCGGTATTCCGCCTTTATGAGGGGAGTACATTGATTTGCATCATATGCACCAAGTCAACCCTGATTCCCGTAGCCTCTGCAAATATTTCTTGCCTCATCACTGTGTCCTAAAGGAGGACAGTACGACGACAAAACTCCGTGTCGTTTTCGATGGATCCGCAGCTACATCAACTGGATATTCTCTAAATGATGTGATGATGACAGGCCCTGTTATTCAGCCTGCATTGTTTAACATATTGATTCGCTTTCGAACATATCCAGTCGCTCTCACGGGGGACATTTGTAAAATGTACCGCTGCGTACGAGTGTCTCCACCCGACAATTTGTATCAGTGCATCCTATGGCGAGATTCCATCGAGTCCGAGGTTCAAGTCTACACATTAGACACCGTCACATACGGGACGAGGGCTGCATCATTTTTAGCGGTCCGCGCAATGCACCAGCTGGCCATCGACGAGGGTGAGTCCTACCCTCTTGGCTCAGCTGCTCTGCGGCAGGAGTTTTACGTGGATGACCTTATTTCGGGCGGTAATTCGGTCGCACAGGTCATGGACAAGATGCACCAAACATCAGCTTTACTGTCCCGTGGTAATTTTAGACTTAGGAAATTGTGCTCCAGTCACCAGGAAGTACTTGAGGGAACCCCTGAAGATGACATAGAGAAGTTCCTAAAGTTTAATGATGGAAGCGACATAGCCAAAACTCTCGGCTTAGCGTGGGACCCTGCTTCGGATCAGCTGCTTTTTGCCTTGTCCGCACTGGACACAAACTCAAAGCCATCAAAGCGGTCGGTTTTATCTACGATTGCGCGGTTCTACGACCCTCTTGGATTGATAAATCCAGTCATTGTCAGGTGCAAAATCTTCCTTCAGCAGCTTTGGAGAGAAAATTTGGATTGGGATGAAAGCCTACCCTCAGCGTTGCATTGAACTTGGATGGATTGGAGAAACAGTTTGGCAAACATTTCTCGGATCTCATTCCTTCGCTTGGTTCTTCGTTCTAGTGTTCACGGATTCTGTGATGCCAGCTTAGAAGCATATGGCGCTTGCGTATATGTCGTGTCCAAGGAAGCCCAGTCTTCGAGCCACGATTTGTATTCAAAATCACGAGTGGCGCCACTTAAGACTTTATCGATTCCTAAGCTGGAATTAAGTGGAGAATGTAAAGGACATGGGAATCTTTACAGGTCGGTTTTATTGCTGGTCGGACTCGTCAACAGCATTATCTTGGATTAGGGATGAGCCAGCCAAATTTCAAGTTTTCGTGGCAAATTGGCATCAATTCAGGAGTTGACGGCAGCCATAGAATGGCGCTATGTTCCCACATCTTTAAATCCTGCTGATATTCTCTCGAGAGGCTCGCTTCCCAGCCATCTAATCCAGTTAGAGCTATGGTTTCACGGCCCATCATTTTTTCTAGGCTCCAAGGATAAGTGGCCTGTATCTCCTGCTAACGACATAGCAACTTTGGAGCTTCGCAAGAGAGTATTGCTAATCACGTCTCCACATGCCGATCTCACGTCCGGATGCAAATTTGCGAATTCATTCTTTCGCATGCAGCGCACATTCGCCTACATGCATAAATTTATACATCGTCTTAGGCATCCAGGACTCACCGTTTCTGATATTCGGCAAGGAACGCATCTTCTAATTCGACACATTCAGCTGGCAAATTTGTGGATGAACATAAAGGAGATTCGGCGCAATGGTCAAGTCATGAAATCCAGTTCTATTAGTTCGCTCAACCCGTTCATCGATCATTCTGGACTACTCAGAGTTGGAGGTCGTCTTGGCAACTCATCGCTAGGATTTGACGCTCAGCACCCGCTCATTCTGCCAAAGGGACATTCCATTACCTTTGCGCTGATAAGATATTATCACGAAAGAAACCTCCATGCCGGACCTCGCGCCTTGCTATCTAAAATTCGGCTAGAATATTGGCCCATTGGAGGTATTAAAGCAGTGTCAAGGGTCGTCAGCAAGTGTGTGAGATGCTTCAGGACTAGGCCGCGCATGGTTGAACACATCATGGGAGACCTACCTAAGGAACGTTTGGAAGGATCTCGAGCTTTTGAAGTCACTGGAGTAGATTACTGTGGACCTTTTTCTACCGATCAGAAATCCGCACGAGGCCTCCGATCAAGTGCTACATTAGCGTATTCATCTGCTTCACTTCTAAGGCTATACACATGGAGCTCGTAAAGGATTTGACCACCGCATCGTTTCTAGGCGCACTAAAGCGTTTTACTTCCACTCGAGGAAGGCCAAGTCAAATTTGGTCGGACAATGCGACAAACTTCGTTGGGGCCAAGAACGAGCTTCTGGAGCTAAAAAGCTTTGTCTGAGCGAACCGCATATGAAGGAGGTCCATGAATCCTGCTTGGCTGACTCGATCGACTGGCGTTTCATCCCACCACGCTCTCCGCATTTTGGCGGGTTGTGGTTGGACCATCTGTGCTTAGCTTCGACGAGCTGCGCACTCTCATCTGTCAGATCACTGCAATTGTTAACTCTCGCCCTTTGCTCTCGCTTTCAGAAAATCCTGATGATTTGGACGTTTTGACTCCTGCTCATCTGCTTCTAGGCGGCCCCCATGAGCAAATCCTCGAGCCTGACCTAACGAAGCTGAACTACAATCGTCTGGATGGCTGGCAGCGGGTCACCCAACTACAACAAATATTTTGGAGCCGTTGGCGCGAAGAGTATCTCACTCTTTTGCAAGAGCGCGCGAAGTGGCGTACCTCCGCGCAAAACATCTGCAAGAACGATCTCGTTCTGGTGAAGGACGAAAATCTTCCTCCAATGCGTTGGCCACTGGCTAGAGTGGTCGATGTCGTTATGGGCAAGGACGGAGTGTGTCGCGTCGCTGACCTGAAGACATCCTCAGGAAACATCAGGAGGGCCGTCACTCGGCTATGTTTGCTGCCCCTTAAGGAATCTGTTGAGAGACTAACTCCCAACGGGGGGGAGTATGTTCGGGCCAGCCGCCGAAGAATAACCGTAACTTTAAGCATTATTATTGTATGAGCAGAGAGAGCCGCCTATGTTGTAAAACGTTGACTTTCTGCAGAGCTGCTGCGCTCTCCCGCTAAAGGGGCTCTCTGCCGCCACCACTTCGGCAATTACTTTGATCTGCTGCCGCCACTTCGGCAATCATTTTGATCTAACGCCGTCGTCTATTTTTAGTTCTATGCTAACCCCTCTGCGCATTGGTTGCATATCGATCTCGCATAAATTTTATCTGGCCAGAGCAAGCAATCGGCTTCCGCTAAGCCACCAAGATTAAATACGAATTATAAGGTTGCCCAAAATCAACCTTAGCACCAATTACACTATGCACTATGCACCATATTTACGCTTCGAACCAACCCGACATTTTCTAATAGATTTGGGGCTTTACACCTTTTGAAAGAACTATACTTTTTTTGTCTATGGTAAAGTTTTTCATTAATTTTCAAAATGAATTTAATTTTTGAAGTCTCTTACATCTGGTTTTAGTGTACTTTGCAATTCTGAAAAACTGATAGAAGCAGTTATAAATCGAACACAAAAACTATGTAGCTTCAGCTTACATTGTGGGAAGTATTTAACTGTCAAATTCAAAATTGATCATATTTTGCTGTATTTTCTTTTATAATTTTTAATTAAATTTTTTTTTTAATTCAGGAAAAGTCGAAAACAAAATTATTTCTTGCGCTTTCTTCTTTTCTTTTACATTAATCAGGCATCGTTTAAGGTATTGTTGTAAAATTCTATGGATAAACTGCTAAGGTGTTTAATGTTAACGAACTTGTACAACTTATAGAAAGCGCAAGAAATAATTTGAATCAATTTGAATTAGAAAGCTTAGTATTTCCCAGACGGTAAGTTCGACATCTGGGAAATGCCCATATGTACATTGTAAATGTGTGTATGTTTGGGTACGAAGCTGGGTTGCATACGGTACATAAACTGTCTACAGATAAGTCGTCGGAACTAGCACTTGAACCAGTTGGACTACGGAGGGGGAATCCTAAGGTGCGGAAATTGAAGACACAGCGACAGCCTCTGATGATTGCGATGGAAGATGAGTGACAGGCAGTTGTGGCAGTTTCTGATACTGAATTTTATTGAAAAAATGCATTTCCTTATATAGCTAGCAGTGGTAATCTTATTATATGGGAAGTGTTTGTAGGAGGGCGGATCACCGGAGCGGGTTTCTAGCGACGAGTGGGAAAATATCCAAATGAAGAAGTCAGAGTGGTTCCAATAAATATTCCATGTATTTTCGTATATATGTATGTAGATTGTAGGTGCGCGTATGTGCACGACGGCAGCTTGTAGCGGGGTGGGAAACGTAACTGATTGTAGCTTACATCCTAAGACTACGGTGAGCGACGTGCGGATCGTAGGAGCGCACCGAACCGAGAGCGCGAGAGCGAGGCAAAGGGCTATGTAACTGGCTGTTAACTGAGCGCGGCACCCAGCAGCGATAACAGGCTGTTAGCCTGGGGTGCTAACAGCTCGGTTGCTCTGTTACAGCTTCTGCTCTGAACATTCTCCCCCCCCCCTTGCAAGGCTGCAAAAGGTGGACGGGACGCCACGGCTGCGTGTATGAGTTGCCGTGGAAGATGTTTTTTTGGGGACGCAAGAGCTGGAGACCGTGCTGGAAATGCTGCGCCAGCTGGTCGTCGAGAGAAGCGCATGTGTGGCCCATCGTCCTGGTGCAACAACGTATGATGGTTTCGGTGACACACCTTGCACCGATCGCTGCTTCGGCAGTCTCTTCCAGAGTGCTGGTGAGCCAGGCAGTTGGCGCAGTAGCTGTCAGCAAGGACCGCTCGGAGCCTCTTTTCGGAACATAGTTGGAGAAAGCGGCGGCACTTCCGTAGCGGATGGATTTCTGAGCAGAGTCGGCACTGGTAGGAATTGATGCCTCGTGAACGTCTGATTTCCAAGGTGCGGTTGGCACGTGGACGTGGGTCCATCTCTGGAGACGGAAAACTACGCTGAAATAAAGGAGTCGAAGATACATTAGTACCGAGCTTGGAACGGATGAGAGGCACATTTAGGACATTCGAAATTGCCACGCGGTTGCATGGTTTGATGAGGCTATGTTGGTCTAAGGACGGATTCGCATTCAAGTTCAAGCTTGAATTCGAACGGAGCATCGAGCCTTCATACAGTGAATATTTTGGAAATATTCCCTTCGGTCAAGCATAGGAGACCGTTCGAGAAATTCTGCGGAGGGAGCTGGAAGGAAATTGCTTTTGTAGAAGGACCCCGAGTCTTTTATCCGTTTGATAGGTTGTCTTGAAATTTGACTCGAAAACGATGAGATATGATTCATCACCTTAGGCACTGGGCCTGTAAGTACCCAGCCGAAAATGGTTTCCTGCCCGAGGAGAGAGCCACAGATGTTGGTCTGTGAGCCGCTTAATAGAATGGACGGAAGGATATCCGCTCCAATCAGGACATCTATCTGTGAACTCTCATAGAAGGTCGGATCCGCCCATGTCAGGCTCGGCAGGTTTTGCAACGAATTTTGCGGGATCGGATAGGATGGCAGGTTACCCGCCAGCTCCGGCAGCATGTAGGCTGTGGCGTTTAAGTGCAAGTCCGGCATCGTCGGGGAACGGATGGCCAAATGACAGAGCTTCTTGGATTGAGCGGATACTGTCTGATTGAGGCCCGAGACCTGTGCCTGGATGAGTTGGAACGGCAACTTGATTCTATTGAAAAAGACGTTCCGTGATAAACGTTGTCTCGGATGCCGGGTCGATTAAAGCGCGGGCGCGGAAACTTGTCCCCAGATGGCAAATATTAATGATTGCCGTGCCCAGAAGGACAGCTTTTGGCCAGAGGCGAAATAATTTTGAACGCTGGGCGGCGCGTCGGAAGAACTCGGATTTGGTACGACAGTGGATTCACTCAAAATTGATTGCCACGGTGCAGCAGCGTGTGGTGTCGGTCCCCACAAGTACTGCAGTTATGGACACTTTGGCATTCCCGGATCTGATGGCCTCGCGCGAAGCAGTTCAGACAAAGCTGTCTTTGTTTGATGAAGCTGGAACGAGCATCAGCATTCATCTGGAGGAAGTGAGGGCATAGCCGTATTGGGTGATTCTCTTTGGAGCAGAGATCACACGTGCTCCTCTTTGGATTCACTGTGGTCTCGAACGAGTGAACCCTCCTAGGATAAGGACTTCCTTGGGACCGGAACGGATTGCTTCGGGAAGGTGACGGATGCGAATCGCTTTTCGAACTATGTAAAGCGGACGGGTTGCCCTCGATGGCTTCGAGCGTCAGATATCTCTGGCTGAGGAAGGATTCCATCTCCTTCCATGAAGGAATTTCTTTCTTTGTGGTGACGGAATCTTCCCACAAAGCCCGTGTCAACCTCGGTAATTTGGAGGCGCAAATGGTCACCAGCAAGCTGTCCCAATTTTCGGTTGAGACCTTGGAGTGGGCTAGTGCGGTTAAGACCCCTTGGATCGTGCTGAGAAGCTCCTTTAGAGCACGACTTGACTCGGAACCGATGGAAGCCAACGAAAGGAGGATGTTTATCTGGTTGGTCACAAGGAGCCTGTTGTTCTCGTACCGGTCCCGAAGGGCATTCCAAGCAGCCTCGAAACCGTCATTCGTGAGTGGGGACTTTTCCACTATGGCCTTCGGATCACCACTGGTCTTAGTGGTGAGGTGGTACAGCTTCTCCACGGGAGACAGCCTGGGATTCTGTATGTAGATCGCAGTAAACAGGTCTCAGCGAAAACTTCGATGTCGCATGGGGGGAGTCTGCAGCCGCCGTGGAAATCTGGCTGTGCGGAGGGACGGACTGCGGGGTTGTCGATTTGGATGGTGAGATCAGCTATGCACTGTTCATAACCCTCATAGCATTCGCCATACATGTCTTGCAGGACATCTTTGGACTCTGGATCCTCGTCCACCATCGCTATGGAACAGGCCTCGAACTCCGCGTCCACCTTTGCCCACATGCTCTGCAATTGGTCTCTGCGGACCTGGGAAATGGCGGCGGATGGGATGCTGGTACCAGGAGTGGTAAGGCGGGCTTCCAAGTTGGTCAGCCGATCGATGGCTGTCACAAATTTGGCCCGCGCGGAGGTGACGGCGGATTGGGCCATTGCAGTGGTGTGTCGAGAGCGGCTCGGACTGCTTTGCGTACGCGTTGGCACCTTAAGCGTGACCGGCGACGGGAATAGGACCGATCTGGTCTTCGCACCCAGGGAGCTTGTGGTGGGCCCGGGAGTACTGGATGACTTCACTTTGCGAGTCACCGAGGTGGGTGTCTCTGGGGCGGACGAGCTGCGTGGTCTTCTGACACTTGGAGAGGTCACGGACAAAAGTTTTTTGCTCTCTTCACGCCCTGTTGGCATATTCGGAAATCACACGAAGAAAGGAGAACAAACTCCCACTCGGATGAGGAAGTGTGGGGCGAATGGCCACAACCTTGGTGGTATACGGAGATTGGGATGAAAATTGAGGATGAACAATAATATTGAGGCACGAGGTATCAATATATAGAGTCGGTTGCGAAACGAATGTTTAAAACGATATACCTTCGAAGTGCAGGGTAGCGCGTCACTTGGCGTTCCGTTACGGTCAAGCGCGGCACCGAAAAATATTCTCGCACCAACAACAACGCAAGCAAACGGTGGAGAAGTTAAAAGCGAAAGGAAAAACGAAAAGAATGCACCGCTGCTGTTGCTTGTATGTGTGTGTGTGTATGGATGTAACGAAAGCTCAGCTGGTAGCTGGGAGCGGTAGGAATATTATTTACAGACAGCTACATATATATTAATATGGGCACTGGATCGGAGGAGGAACGCAGGAGCTAGCTCGGATCAAATTAAACCTTTGGAGAAATAGGAGGCCACAACCGTTGGCAGAACGAAGTATGGTTTAATTTGGAGCTAGAGCGAGAAATGCATATATGTACATATGCCGCGGGAACTCGGACTGGGATGGAAAACTCGCACAAAATCACTGCACTGGTGTTGGGCACAATCGAAGGGTTGTACTTACCTTACACTTGGAGCGATCCGCCGATGCTGGCTGGGGTGAGCTTCTCCTTATGGGGAAGGCGAAGATCCGGCTCGAAGGACCAATGTTTGTAGGAGGGCGGATCACCGGAGCGGGTTTCTAGCGACGAGTGGGAAAATATCCAAATGAAGAAGTCAGAGTGGTTCCAATAAATATTCCATGTATTTTCGTATATATGTATGTAGATTGTAGGTGCGCGTATGTGCATGACGGCAGCTTGTAGCGGGGTGGGAAACGTAACTGATTGTAGCTTACATCCTAAGACTACGGTGAGCGACGTGCGGATCGTAGGAGGAATTGACATTTCTAGGGCAACATAGGCCGCAACTTGATGATGTTGCACTGTGGTGAAATGGTGTGGTAACTCGTGATGATTGATTGCCCATATTTGCTGGCGTAGTTCATCAAGTTCATCATCAAGTTCTTCTGTTGCAACAATGGAAGCGAGGGTGCTGCCTCCGACAGGCTGATATCACCAAAACGAGTGTAGGTTGATTATACCTCGCTGATTGTGGTGCTGAAGTGGCTGATGCTTACTTCAGTATTGCGAGCAGTGCATCCAGGATACACTGGAAGTAGGCCCGTTCCTTCCAGTGTTATGGTTGACGAAACTCCGTTGCATACTGCTTGAAGTTTCATTGTAGAATGCGTTGCGAAGATCCATTTGTTTGGATGCTGAGTTTTTAGCCACGCCATGTCCGCCTTCGTGTGTGTTACCTGACATAGTGTTGCAGTTTTATTTGTTAAACAATTGAAACTGCCATCGATTTTCCACATTTAGGATCGTCTGATGGTCAAAACAGGTGAATTCCTCGTTGTGCATTTTATGACAGCGTCGAAATTCCTCTTAAGTAATGCCCATGAACTGGTCTCGGTGGATGTTCACATTTATTATAGTGGTTCTAAGGTCGAATAGACTGCAACTTGTTGAATCCCAGAACGCAATTGGTATGATTCTAAAGACATCGAGCTGAACTGTTGATACCAGAGGTAACGTCATCTTGAAGACGACGTGTGTTGTAGTCGGGGTTCCTTCGGCCCGCATGATTCTGTATAATTGAGTTACATCTTTCATTGTGACCGGCAGCATTTGATCAGGTGGCAAATGATCCTGTATTTGGTCTAGTTGGTCTCTTAATTGTTCGGGAGACACTAGCGTGGGGCGTATTCTCCGATGATGAATACCGATTAGTACATCAGATATGTCATACTGCATTCGTTGGAGACTTGTTGTAAGCAGGGTTAATTGTACAGATGATCGCTGTGATATGATAGTTGTCACTTGCTGTTCCAACATTTTAAGGCGATCATCCGTGGATACTTAGTCTTTTCTGACTACGTTTATTGTAGCGTCGACAATTGATGTCGGATTTTGGAGCAGATGTAAAAGAAAGTAATCACTGGTTTTCACTTTTTCAATTACTTTGGTCATTTCCTCAGCGTATTTTGAGTTGAGAACACCAAAAAGATTGCTTGCCACATTTCCTATTATATCCATCGGTGATCTGCATTTACGAAAATTTTACATTAGAACGTTGTTGTGGGTGGGTGGTGTCTGGGTGGCTCATCAGTCTCCGTAATGATCGTGGTGTTGGAGCGCTTGATTGCCACATCTTCTGGAAATAGCAGCGCAAGACGAGTGATGAGGCGCTTGTATACGGCAGATGCGGTCTTTACATCAATCACTCGTACGTGGCTATCCTGTCCAGGATATGTCTTAACGATGCGACTCATTGGCCACTTCATTACTGGAAGGTTGTCTTCCTTCACCAATACTAGTAATCCTTCGGGAAAGTTTGGTGAAGCGGTTTTAAGCGCGATATCAATTCCCAGCTCTTTACCAATGTTTTTCCTTGGTGATCAGTGCTGACCTCAGGTGGCGTTATCAATAGTTCACCAATCAAGAAGTGTCATGGTATGAGCGCTGTTGTATCAGTTGGATCATTTGATATTGGAGTAATGGATCGAGAATTGAAAATCGCTTCAATTTCGATTATCACTCTGTTTAGTTCCTCAAATGTCAATGAAGCTGTGTTGGTGGTTGTTATCAGGAGCTTTTTTTGTTGATTTTACCGCAGCTTCCCACAGGCTGATACTGCAATGATTCGTTATCAGAGCACTTGCTTTTGAGCTTGTTCAGGGCAGCAGCTGTAACAGGGCAACCGCGTTGTTAGCACCCCAGGCTAACAGCCTCAAATCGCTGCTGGGTACCGCGCTCAGTTAGCAGCCAGTTACATCGCCCACTGCCTCACTCTTGCTCTCTCGGTTCTATGCGTTCTTACGATCCGCACGTCGCTCACCGTTGTCTTAGCATGTAAGCTAGAATCAGTTACGATTCCATACTCATACTCATACTCATGCTCATACTCGCGCCTACAAATTTACTAGAGAATACGACAATACATGGATTATAGACAATTATTGGAACGACTACACCTTGAAGTCTTTTCTTTTGGATATTTTTCCACTCGTCGCTGGATACCTGCTCCGGTGATCCGCCCCCCTACAAACATTGGTCCTTCGAGCCGGATCTTTTCCTAACCAAAAGGAGAAGTGCACCCCAGCCAGCAGCGGCGTATCATTCCAATCTAAGATAAGTACGACTTTGTCACTTGCCCATCTCCAGTGGCTCCTCCTGGTGGTTCTCCGTTTCTTCGAGTGCTCCTAAGTACCCACATCCTCATACCGAGTAAAACGGACTTGCTCCGAGTTCCATGGTCTGAGCATCCAGTTGCGCCACAGTAAATTTAAAATAATTCGACTAATACGCCAGCCCCCGCTGGCGTACGTATGTACGTATGTATGTATTTATCGCTCTAGCTCCAAATTAAGCCATACTTCGTTCTGCCAACGGTTGTGGCTTCCTATTTTTCCAAAGGTTTAATTTGATCCAAGCTAGCTCCAGCGTTCCGCCTCAGTGCCCACATTCATATAAAGGGCCAGCCGCCAAAGAATAACCGTAAATTTAAGCATTGTTATTGTATGAGCAGAGTGAGCCGCCTATGTTGTGCAAACGTTGACTTTCTGCAGAGCTGCTGCGCTCTCCCGCTAAAGGGGCTCTCTGCCGCCGCCACTTCGGCAATTACCTTGATCTGCCGCCGCACTTCGGCAATCACTTTGATCGGACGCCGTCGTCTATTTTAGTTCTATGCTAACCCCTCTGCGCATATCGACCTCTCATAAAATTTATTTGGCCATAGCAAGCAATCGGCTTCCGCTAAGCCACCAAAATTAAATACGTATTATAACGTATAAACCAAATTCTCTTTTTTATTTTTGAAACACATAGGTGCCAAAAAAGCTTGGCATCTCAAACATTGGTGACCCCGACGTGATATAAAAACATTGCTTAATCGCGTTCCGTTTAAAACACTTATTAATTATACAATATTTAGTTGTTGGGTAGTTAGGTTAGGTTAGGTTCAGGCGGTAGCCTGGGGGAGTGATGAAACCCCCCCAAGCTCACTTGGACCTGTAAAAAGGTCCGTTGTGATGCCGCATGGGCGTGTGCCCCTCCCAATGCCTAAAAACCGTGGAGAACAAGCTGTTGCAAATTAAGGGCAGTCCCATCCGGAGGCTTGGATGAATTTGGACAAGGTCCCTGGCTTGATTTCGGACAGGTCCGAAATTGCCGTGAGGAAAGCGGCCCCGAGAATACGAAGACGACGATTTCCAAGAGCCGGGCGTGCAAGAAGAAGTGGGGGCAGAAGAAGTGGGGGACCGATTCCTCCTCTTCCTCGTCGCGACAACTCCTGCAGAAGTCGTTATGAGGGATTGACAGTCTAGAGGCATGAGTGGCGAACTATTAGGGGGTCATTCCCCATTTTAGTCCGATGGCTTTCCTGCAAGTATAGAGGGCCACTGTGGCCTTCTTTACTCTATCCTCTATGCTCAATTTCCAGTCGAGCTTTCTATCGAGGATTAGGCCAAGATACTTGGCGTTGTTGCTGAAGACTAGCGCTTCCCCACATAGTCTTGGGGGAATCAGTGCCGGAACTTTGTACTTCCTAGTGAAAAGCACCAGTTCCGTTTTAGACGGGTTGACGCCTAGACCGCATTTGTCTGCCCATTTTGACATCTTCATGAGTGTGCTTTTCAGGCACTCACACAGCGTCTGCGGAAATTTACCGGAGAATGCTATGGAAACATAGTCCGCATACGCCACCACGCGGCAGCCACCTCCCTCTATCTCCCGCAGCAGTTCGTTCACTGCCACGTTCCATAAGAGGGGCGAGAGGACTCCGCCCTGCGGTGTGCTTCTGCAGACAAATCTGGTGCACGTTGACGTCCCCAGTAATGCCTCAACCGTCCTGCATTGTAGCATCTGATCGATCAGGCTCACCATCCGGGAGTCAACCCCTAGGTCCGTCAGTGTGATGCCGTGATGGCGATCGGGAGGATGTTATTAAAGGCGCCTTCTATGTCGAGGATGGCTACTAGGGTTTACTCCTTACAGTTGAGGGACGCTTCTATGATCGATGCTGGGAGTCTGAGATTAGACTAGGCGGAATATTCACCGTGAGATGCATCCCCAAAAGCCGTTCCATCGTCTTCAGAAGGAAAGACGATAGACTTATGGGTCTGAAATCTTTGGGGGCAGTGTGCGAGGGCTTGCCTGCCTTGGGAATGAAGACGACTTTTGTATGAAGCCAGGTCTCCGGGATATACCCATGGGAGAAGATTCCTTCATATATCCTTTTGAGCCAATTAGTGGCTTTTTATCCAGCGTGAATCAGTTGGGCAGGGTTGATGCCATCTGGCCCAGCAGACTTGTATGGTTTGAAGCTTTTGATTGCCCAGGAAATGTTCTCCTGGCTTAGCAGGTTCAGGATAGAATTTGAGGCGACAGAAGGAGGCGCGAAGTAGTTGGGTCTGTTATCATCGCAGCCGGGAAAGTGGGTGTTAAGGAGAAGATTTAGCGACTCATTGCTGGACGTTGTCCACGATTGGTCGGCATTCTTCAGGTAGTCATGGCCTCCCTGGAAATCTCCTGCTCAGGTGGAGTCTCAGGGAGAACACGACAGAGGTGGTCTGAGTACCGAGTTCAGTTTGTCCGCGTGAGGTTCCGGAATTGAGCTGGTCTCGGTAGTGAAAAAGAGAATACGGTTTCCACGTACCTGTGGTCCGAGAAGGAGTGCTCTTCCAGGACCCTCCAGGATACGATGTTCCCATGTATCTCAGGAATGGCACGTGTGAGGTCCAGGACCACTTGCGGTTTTTAATAATGAAGGTGGGACCACTCCCTCTATTTAATAGAACCATCTGGTTGGTCAGTAAATAGTTGAAAAGGTACTCACCCCTTTCGTTAGTGTCAGTGCTTCCCCACTGGCAGTGGTGTGCATTGGCGTCGCACCCTACGATTAGGCCGGTGTCCTTGGCCTCGCAGTCTGTGATTAGCGCCCTGAGCGTTCAGGGTCAGGTTGGTCATGACCCATCCATGCGGAGCAGATCCTCAGTGAGCGCTCCTGGCCTTCGAGGCTCACTGCTGTTTGGTCTTCATTGCTGAAATTTGGGAGCAAAAATAAGTGCAAATCTCTTTTTTCAAGAATGCAGGTACGGGTTTTACCTGCGGTGTCAGCTACGTATAGCTTTTAGTCAGGAGTCCTCAGACCAGAGACCCTGTTTCCGAGGATCCAGGGCTCCTGAATGAGGACTATGTCGGCTCCACCCTTGGCTAGGTGGAGCAAGAGAGCAGCGCATGCTGCCTTACAATGGTGGAGGTTTATCTGCAGGAGTATTAGTGACATTCCTGAGGTTCACCTCCACCATTGTCTTGTCGTGGTCGCCCTCCGTAGAGTCCAGCTCTTCCCCGACCCCGATGTGCTTTAGATCCCTAGTAAGATCGCTCACGTCTGACACGTAGCCATCTAAGATGTCATCCGACACTACTGATGCCTCGTCCGACACCGACACAGGCTTGATCTCCATGCTAGGGATCTCCGGGGGCTCCAGGTCTGGCTCGACCGTCGGTTGCATGCCCTTAGAGTCGGACTTGTACGGTACTATGACTACCTTCTTGTAGTCGTAGTCCACAGCGCCCTCCGTTTCGTGGAGAAGTCTAACCGACTCCTCGTTCAGGACGAGGATGATTTGGCGCCTCTGTCTGTTGCTCTCCTCTACCTTGGCCACCTTCCAATCGGCTGTGGGGAGGTGGGGGTTGCTGACCTGCAGAATCCGGAGAATCTTATCCGGCTCTGCAGGCTTCGCCGAGACCCACGCTCTGGCCCTCGGCTTGCTGGGGATGTCCTCCCACTTCACGGCCTCCAGCTTGGCTCCTGGGAAGACCTCCTTGAGCGATGCTACCGCCTTCGCGTAGAGGGCCGCCGAGCGAGCATCTTGGCAGGCGATGGCTTTTACTCTGCCTTGTTGCCACCCGGCGTCCTCACACTTGGGCGGTGGTCCTCCATTTTCCTCCAACTCCTGGAGGAAGCGGTCTTGGAGCTCGTTTTCTACGAGGTGCCATTTGTCCCGAGGAATCTGCCCGTATTTAGAGCCCCTATCTAGGACTCCAATTAGGGTTTTTCCTCTCGCCACCTCGGCAAACGAGCGGTTGCTCAGTGTTTTCGTCCTCTTGGCCTGTTGGACTTGCGTGGTGGTGTCCTCCGCCGAACGTTGCCGCTTGCTTGGGGCCTTGGCTGCGGCCTTGCCAGCTTTGGCTGGCTGGTAGTCGGGCAGGACTGTCTTGGCCCATCGCCGCGATTCGATCCCCGGGGCAGACGCCAGGAACACCGGGCAGAGGCGCCGCTTGCCGGGGTTGTCAAGGGGTCCCCGGTCCCAAGGGGTCTGCCAGCCGCGATATCGCTCTGCATGGCCGCCACACCGGTAACCAGGTCGCCCTTGGGGCCCCCCGACGGGGATTGGCCCGATTGGCTTTTCGGTCCTCTCCTCGCAGCACCTGCTGCCTCGAGACGGTGGACCGACTTAGTCTCCTACCCCGTCGTTTTGGGCACTGGTTTCCCAGATGCGTTAGTAGAGGGATGGTCTTTTCCCTCCGGCACTTTAGGAGGAGTGCCGAGCTCCATTGCGGTCTTTTTTGTATGTATATTTAAGTGTGGCATAGTTGGTCCCACGAGTAGGCGGGAAGGGTTAGTCGCCCGGGGCATAGCGCGCGTGCCCCGGGAAGCCTTATTAAAACTGGAGGTCGGCAGGTATCCAGAGTCCGCATATAAACGACCGAGCACCCCCTCGGCCATGCATCCCTCGGCATATGACAGTGTCACCTTGGATTGGGGTTATTTCACTGAGAGTTTTCTTCTCTCCGCCCGACTACAATTAGCCAGCATCCTGGCAGAGACATGACCGTACCAGGACCTGTTTCCAGCTGGCCTCACGGGGAGAGTATAGTCGCACTTCCATCGGTGTGTACAGTTACGGCGGGTGCCGGTTCGCTCGTGCCCACCTGTATCCTATGGCGTGAAGCACAGTCGCCGTGGATCCAGGGCAAGCCATGAAACCCGAGACGCCTGTGCCCCGTTCCGAGTCTACAGTTGTGACGAGCCGACCCGACATCCGTTTATCCCCCTGTAGCACCCGATGGCTGACGGCCTGTTGGGTAGTTTAACTACCAACAAATACATTTTGGCACACGTTTGAAAACCAAAAGCCAAAAACCTAAAAACAGTTTAAAGTGCAAATTCAGTGAGAGTGCGGCTGGAATATTTATATACAAATTCCGGTACTTTAAGCGTCGAATCTCTCATTCTCAGCTGCAGCCGCGGTTCTTGACTTTTCGTGTCTTGCATTCTCGCTCTCGCGTCTATACATCGTCGCTTAAACGGTATTTCAATTTCCGTTGCTGTGTCGAATTGCAGAACGGTTAACATGGACAACGATCCGAATACAGGCGCGGGCGGAAATATTGTGGTGGCTGATTCCAGACTGAGTCTGTATAAGCGTAAAAGTCAGTCATTATATGATCGATTGCACAGGCTTGGCAAATCCTTCGCGGGGAATAAAATCGATAAGTTGACCGCCGCGGAAGTCGAGGTGCGCCTTGATATGTTGGCAGAAATTCGAGAGGAATTCAATAAGGCCCATAATGAATTGGAGGCTCTCGATCAAAACGAGATTGGGAGTGAGCTGCGCGAAAACTTCGATACTCTTTTCATATTATTGAAAGCTGAGTTGCTGGCTGCTGTTGAAGTAAGCCAGTCACACGCCGCTGCCCATTCTACAACTCTGCCAAACCATTCCGTACATAGTACCATCATCATGGCTCGCAAGCAGCGACTTCCTGAGCTAAAGGTGTCTAAGTTTTCTGGTGGATACGTTGAGTTTTCGGATTTTATGGCAATGTTTAAAACGGTGATTGAAGCGGATGCGGATCTCAGTGACATCGAGAAATTCCAGCACCTTCGCTCTTGCCTCGCTGATGCGGCTTTGGATTCGGTTCGATCGTTGGAGCTCTCCAGTGCCAATTATCGTGCGGCTCTGGATATATTCAATAAACGTTTAAATAACAACAGACTTGTTTTCCAGGCACACATCAAGAAGATTCTTGGGCTAAAGAGGGTAGACTCGCCTTCTGCTAAAAGGCTTCGGGAGTTTTCGGATGCAGTCAATTTACACATGTGAGCGTTGCAGACATTGGGAACTGCTGAGGAGATTTCAGGATTCATGGTCATCAACATGCTGCTGCAGAATATGGATTCGAAAACGCAAACCAAGTGGGAAGAGCACACATCGTCGGATGCTATACCTACCGCTGAGGAATTCTACGAATTCTTGCTGCAACGCTGCCAGAAAATGGAGCGGTTGGAATACGCTACAGCGACACACGCTAGTAGCGATCAGGTGGGAAAAAACCATTCCTATACGCAGGTTAAAACGAGGGGGAACGTTGTGAGTTGCTGCGGCGACCGCAACTCTACATTTATACCCGATACATAGTCAGTATGGCTACATTAAACGACAAAGAGTGCGTGCGAGAGACACAGAAAATCAGTCAGAACGTGTCGACGGGCGCTGCGTAGCCACTGCAAATTGATTTGTTACTTTTGGCTATAATAATAATCCGATCTTACTCGGATTCGGCAAGGTTCGGCAATCTGGTAGATATGGCCATTCTCTATGATTGTGCGTTTTTAATTTTCTCCTATCTTCAAAATTGTGGTTGCCACAGATTTTCGTTGTTTATGGCTGCGGAAGGGGGTGGGGCGAAATTTTGAAACACACTTGTAGCAGTGAGCTGTCAACAGTGAGTTCTGCAGTGAAAAATTACAAATAGTTTTGTAGCAGTGAGAGCTCGACAGTCAGGTCTAATAGTCTCTTAGATCTGTGGATGCTCCAGATTTTCGTCCTTTGCGGGGGCGGAAGGGGGTGAGGCGAAATTTTAATAACAACTCGTCAAGGTCCGATATCACAGGAGTGTGGATACCAAATTTGGTTACTCTAGCTTTTATAGTCTCTGAGATCTAGGAACTCATATTTAGCAATAGGCAAAGCCGGCTATGATACGTGTGTGTTAGAGAGAGACAGGGCGAGAAAAAATGAAATTGTTTTCCTCATTCTGGCTATAATAATGATACGATCTGATTCAGATTCTGCAGTCTAGAAGATATGGTCATTCTCTAGGATTCTGTGTTTAGGTTTTCTTGTATCTTTAAAATTGTGGAAGCCACAGATTTTCGTCTTTTGTGGGGGCGGAAGTGGGCGGGGCGAAGTTTTGAAAAACAATTGTAGCAGTGACATATCACAGGAGCCTGGATACAAAACGTCGTTGCTCTAGCTCTTATAGTCTTTGAGCACTAGGCGCTAATAGGGACGGACAGACGGACGGACGGACGGACGGACGGACGGACGGACGGACAGACAGACATGGCTCAATCGACTCGGCTATTGATGCTGATCAAGAATATATATACTTTATGGGGTCGGAAACGCTTCCTTCTGGACGTTACACACATCCATTTTCACCACAAATCTAATATACCCCAATACTCATTTTGAGTATCGGGTATAAAAACGTGTGTAGCTTCCAACTCTTCCGCCAACCCGTCTGTATGCGTCTTTTGCCACTCAGCGGGCCATATTCGGAAATCTCTCACCGTTGCTGCGCCACAAAGAAGTGAAGAAGCTTTCCCTATGCTTCAATTGCCTAAAACCGGGGCACCGGACCCGCGCATGCAATAGTGGAAAATGTCGAGTATGCGGCGGTAGGCATCATAGTTTGTTGCACTTCGATAGTATACAGCCCACAACACAAAGCTGCCCAGGTATTACTCCTCCCGATCTGGCCGTTCAACCGGACACTCTTTCCGTTGCTCAAAATTCTGCTAGCAGCTCGCCTCTACCTTCGTCTACCTCTCTTGCTGCCCAAGGTCTTCACTCTGATGTCGTGCTTCTGGCTACAACCGTGGTTCTCGTGAAGAATCGGTCTGGCGTTTTAGTTCCTTGTCGTGCCATCTTAGATTCAGGATCGCAGCTGCATCTCGTCACATCCAGGTTCGCCCAGCAGCTACAGCTTAGGAGAACTCAATCGTCTGCACTTGTGTCTGGGCTGGGCGATACCAGCGTTTCTACTGAGGGATCCACCATAAGCATTTGTATGCATTCTCGCACCTCTGCTTACACAACTACGCTTACTGCTCTCATCGCCCCCACGATTACCGATTCTCAACCAAGTATGACAGTAAATGTATCCGATTGGAGTATTCCATCTAACATTCAGCTCGCCGGTCTTGCATTTTTCAATCCTCAACGGGTTGATCTCCTCATTGGTGCGAGCGTTTTTTATGATCTCCTCTGCGTAGGGTAAATCAAACTCACCGATGGCCTGCCCCTTCTGCAGAAGACCCGGCTTGGGTGGATCGTATCTGGCGGTGGACAGAACGTATCAAGCTCGGCGTTTTTGGCCACGCACAATTGTCCAGATTCGGAAGCTGAGATGGAAGCAAGGTTGGATAAAACTCTTCGTATGTTTTGGGAAGTCGAGAATTGTGTGGAGGCTGGGTTGAATACCAAAGAAGAAGACGATTGTGAAGCACATTTCGTAAGCCACCTTTCACGGTTGCCATCCGGGGAGTTTGCAGTTCGTCTGCCACTAAATAACAATACTGATCGTTTAGGAGAATCTTATGCTCAGGCTTATCGACGGTTCATCAGTCTGAGCGAAAACTGGAGCGTAATCCTACACTCAAGGAGCGGTATTCCGCCTTTATGAGGGAGTACATTGATTTGCATCATATGCACCAAGTCAACCCTGATTCCCGTAGCCTCTGCAAATATTTCTTGCCTCATCACTGTGTCCTAAAGGAGGACAGTACGACGACAAAACTCCGTGTCGTTTTCGATGGATCCGCAGCTACATCAACTGGATATTCTCTAAATGATGTGATGATGACAGGCCCTGTTATTCAGCCTGCATTGTTTAACATATTGATTCGCTTTCGAACATATCCAGTCGCTCTCACGGGGGACATTTGTAAAATGTACCGCTGCGTACGAGTGTCTCCACCCGACAATTTGTATCAGTGCATCCTATGGCGAGATTCCATCGAGTCCGAGGTTCAAGTCTACACATTAGACACCGTCACATACGGGACGAGGGCTGCATCATTTTTAGCGGTCCGCGCAATGCACCAGCTGGCCATCGACGAGGGTGAGTCCTACCCTCTTGGCTCAGCTGCTCTGCGGCAGGAGTTTTACGTGGATGACCTTATTTCGGGCGGTAATTCGGTCGCACAGGTCATGGACAAGATGCACCAAACATCAGCTTTACTGTCCCGTGGTAATTTTAGACTTAGGAAATTGTGCTCCAGTCACCAGGAAGTACTTGAGGGAACCCCTGAAGATGACATAGAGAAGTTCCTAAAGTTTAATGATGGAAGCGACATAGCCAAAACTCTCGGCTTAGCGTGGGACCCTGCTTCGGATCAGCTGCTTTTTGCCTTGTCCGCACTGGACACAAACTCAAAGCCATCAAAGCGGTCGGTTTTATCTACGATTGCGCGGTTCTACGACCCTCTTGGATTGATAAATCCAGTCATTGTCAGGTGCAAAATCTTCCTTCAGCAGCTTTGGAGAGAAAATTTGATTGGGATGAAAGCCTACCCTCAGCGTTGCATTCAACTTGGATGGATTGGAGAAACAGTTTGGCAAACATTTCTCGGATCTCATTCCCTCGCTTGGTTCTTCGTTCTAGTGTTCACGGATTCTGTGATGCCAGCTTAGAAGCATATGGCGCTTGCGTATATGTCGTGTCCAAGGAAGCCCAGTCTTCGAGCCACGATTTGTATTCAAAATCACGAGTGGCGCCACTTAAGACTTTATCGATTCCTAAGCTGGAATTAAGTGGAGAATGTAAAGGACATGGGAATCTTTACAGGTCGGTTTTATTGCTGGTCGGACTCGTCAACAGCATTATCTTGGATTAGGGATGAGCCAGCCAAATTTCAAGTTTTCGTGGCAAATTGGCATCAATTCAGGAGTTGACGGCAGCCATAGAATGGCGCTATGTTCCCACATCTTTAAATCCTGCTGATATTCTCTCGAGAGGCTCGCTTCCCAGCCATCTAATCCAGTTAGAGCTATGGTTTCACGGCCCATCATTTTTTCTAGGCTCCAAGGATAAGTGGCCTGTATCTCCTGCTAACGACATAGCAACTTTGGAGCTTCGCAAGAGAGTATTGCTAATCACGTCTCCACATGCCGATCTCACGTCCGGATGCAAATTTGCGAATTCATTCTTTCGCATGCAGCGCACATTCGCCTACATGCATAAATTTATACATCGTCTTAGGCATCCAGGACTCACCGTTTCTGATATTCGGCAAGGAACGCATCTTCTAATTCGACACATTCAGCTGGCAAATTTGTGGATGAACATAAAGGAGATTCGGCGCAATGGTCAAGTCATGAAATCCAGTTCTATTAGTTCGCTCAACCCGTTCATCGATCATTCTGGACTACTCAGAGTTGGAGGTCGTCTTGGCAACTCATCGCTAGGATTTGACGCTCAGCACCCGCTCATTCTGCCAAAGGGACATTCCATTACCTTTGCGCTGATAAGATATTATCACGAAAGAAACCTCCATGCCGGACCTCGCGCCTTGCTATCCAAAATTCGGCTAGAATATTGGCCAATTGGAGGTATTAAAGCAGTGTCAAGGGTCATCAGCAAGTGTGTGAGATGCTTCAGGACTAGGCCGCGCATGGTTGAACACATCATGGGAGACCTACCTAAGGAACGTTTGGAAGGATCTCGAGCTTTTGAAGTCACTGGAGTAGATTACTGTGGACCTTTTTTCTACCGATCAGAAATCCGCACGAGGCCTCCGATCAAGTGCTACATTAGCGTATTCATCTGCTTCACTTCTAAGGCTATACACATGGAGCTCGTAAAGGATTTGACCACCGCATCGTTTCTAGGCGCACTAAAGCGTTTTACTTTCACTCGAGGAAGGCCAAGTCAAATTTGGTCGGACAATGCGACAAACTTCGTTGGGGCCAAGAACGAGCTTCTGGAGCTAAAGAAGCTTTGTCTGAGCGAACCGCATATGAAGGAGGTCCATGAATCCTGCTTGGCTGACTCGATCGACTGGCGTTTCATCCCACCACGCTCTCCGCATTTTGGCGGGTTGTGGTTGGACCATCTGTGCTTAGCTTCGACGAGCTGCGCACTCTCATCTGTCAGATCACTGCAATTGTTAACTCTCGCCCTTTGCTCTCGCTTTCAGAAAATCCTGATGATTTGACGTTTTGACTCCTGCTCATCTGCTTCTAGGCGGCCCCATGAGCAAATCCTCGAGCCTGACCTAACGAAGCTGAACTACAATCGTCTGGATGGCTGGCAGCGGGTCACCCAACTACAACAAATATTTTGGAGCCGTTGGCGCGAAGAGTATCTCACTCTTTTGCAAGAGCGCGCGAAGTGGCGTACCTCCGCGCAAAACATCTGCAAGAACGATCTCGTTCTGGTGAAGGACGAAAATCTTCCTCCAATGCGTTGGCCACTGGCTAGAGTGGTCGATGTCGTTATGGGCAAGGACGGAGTGTGTCGCGTCGCTGACCTGAAGACATCCTCAGGAAACATCAGGAGGGCCGTCACTCGGCTATGTTTGCTGCCCCTTAAGGAATCTGTTGAGAGACTAACTCCCAACGGGGGGGAGTATGTTCGGGCCAGCCGTCGAAGAATAACCTTAAATTTAAGCATTATTATTGTATGGGCAGAGTGAGCCACCTATGTTTTGCAAACGTTGACTTTCTGCAGAGCTGCTGCGCTCTCCCGCTAGAGGGGCTCTCTGCCGCCGCCACTTCGGCAATTACCTTGATCTGCCGCCGCCACTTTGGCAATCACTTTGATCTGACGCCGTCGTCTATTTTAGTTCTATGCTAACCCCTCTGCGCATTGGTTGCATATCGACCTCTGATAAAATTTATCTGGCCATAGCAAGCAATCGGCTTCCGCTAAGCCAAGAAAATTAAATACGTATTATAAAGTTTAAACCAAATTCTCTTTTTTATTTTTGAAACAAATAGGTGCCAAAAAAGCTTGGCATCTTGACTTTGATTAAAATTTGAATAACTGTAGGCGTTTTTAAAGTTGCTTTGGATTGCGCATTCCCTCTTCTGAAGTTGTGGCGCAGTTCTTGGTTTAGTTTTATTAATTTCTTTATTTCACGTCTGTTCTTTCTTCTTGTCGATCGTTGAATGAATCGCATAAAACTTATCGCAGTATAATATCGCATAAAACTTATCGCAGTATAATATCGGGATCGGTTAGGGTCAATATCGGTAAGGGCTAATATGGGGTTGGTTAAGGTTAATATGTGTTGCCTTTTACAGCTTCAAGCTCAATCGCCTCGCTTTCGTCATTTTAGATGATTGCGGTTTGCTTCGAGTTGGAGGGCGACTTAAAAACTCAACCTTGGACTTTAAAGCACGGCATCCCATAATATTGCCCAGGAATCATTCCATCATTTCTGCTCTGATACAGCACTTAAACGAAAAACACCTTCACGCCAGTGAAATCCGTTCCTGTATCCGTTCCGGGTCCGTTCCTGTATAAATCAGAAGTTCGAAACCGGCCCCAACTAAAGTGCTACATGAGCATTTTTATATGCTTCTCCTTTAAGGCGGTTCACATCGAGCTTGTGAAGGATCTTACAACGTTGGCGTTCCTGTCTGCTCTTCGCCATTTTATTTGGACCCGTGGAAGACCGATTCGTATTTGGTCAAAAATTGCCACAAATTTTGTTGGAGTGCGTAACGAACTGGCGGAACTTATGTCGCTATTCCTAAGCGACTGTCATCAAGAAACCGTGCATCAAGCTTGTCTCAACGATTGCATCGATTGGCGTTTCATTCCTCCTAGATCGCCACATTTTTGAGGGCTGTGGGAGGCGTCAGTCAAGCTTGCTAAAGATCATCTTCGACGTGCCCTTGGATCCTTGCTTTTGGATTTGATGAGCTGCGCACTCTCGCGTGGAATATCTGTGTAATCATTAATTCGAGGCCATTGTTTCCACTTTCAGAGAACCCTGCAGATCTCGATGTACTCACGCCCAGCCATTTTCTGGTTGGCGCCCCTATCACAACCTTCTTGGAGCCTGACTTAGTTCATTTAAACGTCGATCGCTTGACCGTTGGCAGAAGGTCACACAGCTTCAGCAAATCTTTTGGTCTCGCTGGCGCCAATCTTATTTAACCAGTCTTCAAGAAAGAACGAAGTGGCGCACCCGGAATCTTGAGCTCGACGTCAATGATGTCGTTCTTGTTAAGGACTAGAACTTCGCTCCGCTGAAGTGGCCTCTAACGAGAATCCTCGAGCTCATCCCAGGAGCTGATGGCGTATCTCGAGTCGCCTTGCTCAGAATGGCTACAGGTATTAGCCGAAGAGCACTTGCAAAATTATGTCTATTGCCTCTACGAGATGAAGTGAAAGGCATGGATCCTTCCACGGGGGGAGTATGTTCAGGCGAAGCCCGAGTGTAAATTTTGTACCATCGTTCTATTGCCTATTTCACTTTCTTTTCCATTTTGGTCATTATCTATGCTCTAGCTTTATCTATGCTCGCTCAGCAACATTCTCTCATTTAATCATCTATTCTTTATCTATGCTCGCTCTTGTTATCTTTTCTTTCGCTAAGCTATCTGAAGCAGGGCCTGCTCTAGTTAGTTACCGCTTAATATAGTTGGAGAACAGACCTTTTTTGTCCCCAATCTATTACTTTGGCTCGAGATCGGCTCGCTTGCCTCATCCAAGTGTATCACTCTTTAATACTATTTTGGTAAAAGGCTCTGGCATCTTCGGCCACCCTCAACACACAAATGACCTACAATAAAATTTATAAAGTTTCTGAAATCATTAATTTGTGAAATTATTTAACAATTATAGTCAGCGAAAAAGCTCGTTTTCTCAACATTTGGTGACCCCGACGAGATCGTTAATAACAATTTGGAAATAAACAATTACAATCTGTGAAAATTATCCACTAAACATAACTATTCTAACGCGAAGCGGTTAGTTCTCATTTCGGCGCTTGCTTGCTCACAAGCACTAATACAGCTACGTGCATAAGCGGCTTCGGACTCGCTACACTTGCACTTGCATACCAAAAAATCCAAACGGTTGGTTCTTCGATTCTTCTTTGTGCTTTGCTCGTTGCTGCCTGTCAAAATGGATGAGTCCAATGACTTGCCGGAAAACAGGGTATCTTTTTAAAAACGAAAGGCACTCGCAATATACAACAAGGCCGTTTCACTTTGAAAGACGATTTTGAGTGATGAAAACAGCCCAATCAATGAAGATGCGGTAAGTGTCCATTTAAAGTTCTTGGAAAAAATGTCCGACTCATTTAATGTTACTCATTCTAATTTAGAAGAGCTTGATGTGAACGAAATTGGCAGCGACCTAAGCAACAATTTTGAGGATTTGGCTATGGAAATCGAAGTTCGTATTCGCTCAGCACTCCGCAGGACTACCCAGAACATGCCGCATCACTCAACGATGCGACCCGAGCTCAACGTTACTGCCTCCGGAAATGTACGGTCACGATATCATATTCCTGACAGTAAACTTCCTACTTTCCATGGAGCTTATACTGAGTGTGCAGACTTTCACTCGATGTTTAGCACAGTAATAGATCAGGAGCCCGTTCTATCAAAGATTGAGAAGTTCCAGCACCTGCGTTCATGTTTGGATGGACCTGCCCTGGAAACTGTTCGCTGTTGGAAGTATCTGAGAGCAATTATGATATTGCATTGGACGAGGCTATCTCCCAGGCATAAGAAAAGTTAAACTTCTCCACCTTTAAGCCCACGGCTTTTATTTTGCTTTGAATATAAGCAATTACATCATTAGATATGAGGTCAGGGGCCAGCTGTAAGAAAAAAAATTGTCGTTTTGTGGGACCCTCACCAGTGGTTTAGGCACCACAGGCCTAGTACCCGCGGTGGCAATATCCGGAGGTCCGGAACGTCTATTTACTGAAGGGATCGGAATGGACGGGACAGCCAACGAGCTTGCGGACACTATGGACACGGACGCTACAAACGTACTTGGCTGCACGTTCTCCGAGGCGATGAATTCGGCTACCGAATCTGAATCGCCAGCAGCTGTCGTTGCCCTCGGGGTGGCAAACGAGATCAACTGCTGCACACTTGGAGTGGGTGGAGTAAATTTTTCGGCCGCGAGCGGCTGAGTGACCATTGGCACTTGATGATCGCGCGGAGTGACCCTTTTGCGCCTCGGAGACTCATTCAGCAGTTTCAAACTGCTAAACTGAGCCTCCATGGCTAGGAGCCGATCGTATTGGTTTTAAAACCAACGGTCAGCTCCTTAAAGCCACTCCGCGTCTGCCTCATAAAAGATACCATATCTTTCTCCACCGCCCGGCATGCCTCGCAACTGTAATGCAACCCATTACGTTTGGCTATAGCATTACTCACGAGGGCAGAAAATCCAGCGCATTTTGCGTGCACTACGCTGTCGCAGAGCCAGCAGGGGATATTCGGCTGATCGTGGGTGATCTGCTTTTGCAAATTTTTTGGCGCAGACCGTAGCGAATTACATTTTAATTATATAATTTATCTGTTTAAAAATTTTCAATAACAACTTCAAAACAAATTGGTATCAGACCAATGTGCCAGACAAACGCTCAAAGCGGAATTAGTAAAAAAAGAAAGAGAGCGGCGAGGAGAGCGGTTATAGCGAGAGCTACAAAACAGAGAGCGCTTTTGCTCAGAAAGTTTAAAGAGCGAGAGAGAAAGAACAGTTGCTTAGGTTTGGACAATAGGGAGAGTGTGATAGCTAAAGCAAAGGCTACGGGATTAGAGCGGGCTAAATTCAGCGTGAGCGTACTCACAGAAAGCAACACACAAACACACGATTAGCCAACGCACAGAACTAATATCAAAATAAAGTTTTTATAAATTTATTGTAGGTTGAAATGGGGCTTTACTAGAGGTTTATTTTGAAAAACACCGGCTGTAATTGCAAAATAAAAGGAAAAGAAGCGGAGCGCAAAACAAAAACACGTCTAGTCACTACGTTTCAATAATAAACGTTTAATCTTTCAGGCACATGTCGCTGAGATTCTGAGGCATGAGAAGATTGAAGATGGGTCAACTACAAAGCTACGTTCATTATCGGAAAAGCTGCATTCTCACATGAGAGCGCTAAGGTCGATGGGTACCTTGGAGGAAATAGCAGGATGCATCATCGTTCACTCCACATGTAATAACACGTTATATATATTTGTCAGTAGGGGATGTCGAGGTCACTGCCTGTTGGGATTCTCTGGGTCCGTGCTCATTCGGTAACTTGGGGGAGTTCGTTTGACCGCGTCTCGACTCCTACTACATAAACTTTAAAGAAATAGAGTCCCGTGACTCTACAGGGAGCTAGCTCCAAAAACAAAAATATGCCTATTCCGAGCATGTACGAAAACTAAACGGCACAATCATACCTAGGACGTTCCCGAAGGTACTAGGGGCATTCGTCTGTCTGTTCCAAAAATATCGCCGGCGTGAGGTCTTGAGATGGAAGTTGACCCACACGATTCTGTACCCACCCTTCCATGATTTCCAGTTTTGAGAAGGTTCTGGAAATCCCTATAATGCTCACCCTACCCCATTACGTCACCATGTCACTAGGAAATTAGAAGTCTATTCCATATTCATTGCTGGTATAACTTCAGTATATTTTTCGATACTTAAAACTAGGCATTTTGCCACATAATCAGGAAAAACTAGCAAACACAAGTTTCCCTACCGAAAATAACACAAGTATTTAATTTCGACCGTTAGGCAAATCAATGAGAGAAAAAAATTAATGGAATTGAAAAAAAATGTGGCTTAATCACTAAAGAATAGAAAGAAAACTTAAAGATATATGTATATATAAACGATAGGGTATATAAATATGATATAGGATATAAGAAATAAGGAAATTAATATATATATAAAGAAAAATACAAATCAAAAAAAATTATCAAAAGCATCGGGCGTCAGACCAGCGATCCGCAATGAAGATCCAAAAAAAAATTGGTTGGTTAGTGTACTTGTCGGCTACGCTCCAATGTATTAGCGAAATGCATGGAATGCGAGCAATGCAAGCTTAAAGCGGAATTGGCACCTACGAGAACGAAAAGCTTCGAATGTTTTGAACGCAAGCGTTGCGCTCTTTTAGCAGCAGCGGCGGCCGTTGCGCATGCCTTTTAGAATTATACGATTACCGGCGCAAAGGAGAAAATGGGAATTGGGTCACTTACAGCTTCAGTACAGTGATCCCTCGCTAAAAGGCACCATTCGTTGTGGAGCTGTTGAAACAATGTTAATGTGTGCCCATGTCGGAAGGGAATTGGTCAAAGGGGACAATATTCGAAGGTTTTGTTTTTCTACTATTATTAATTTTTCTTGTTCCAACCAGCAAAATAAATTAAGTTTTGGGAACTTTCACTTTTACTGCTATCGAGGCAGACTGTGACGCGGAGGTAGTGAAATTTACATATGAATAGCAGGGTTCAGAAGGAACCAACAAAAAATGAAAATTAGCTTCTTCTAGGCCGTCGCAGAAAGCGAGTTAGCGGAGCATACGGGGAGGGGGTGATCTCTATGCCCTCTATGTACCACAACCGCAAGGCGCATGGGGCCTGCGCCTAGGTTATGCATGGCGCAAGGGTTATGGCCGGTGGAGGTTATGTAACCGGATAGGTGAACTTTTCCAACGATTTCCAAAGGAGAAAACTCAGCCCCACACCAAGGTCGGCTCACGAAGAATACTCCCGTCAAGGGTGGAGTTTGGTGTGGGTGCAGAACTTTGGAGGAGCTGGGTGGGCTACCGATCGTGGCCAGGGCCCTATGGGCGAAAGAGAAACAAAACCACGAGGACTAAGAAAAAAATTCGAATTTTTCCCTACAGTGCACTTTAACATACCGTTTTTCCGACATTTCCACGGATACACGAGTGTTGTTCTCTTCTGGCAGAGATTTGGGACGCACGCTTTTGCAAAAACAATTGGTGGCGAGGCGTGGCAAATAGGCACATTAAGCCAGGCTAGTTGCCTTGCCAGTTTTCTCGGCGCACGGTTATTAATTTCGCCTGATTTTTGAGAAGCGCACACAACACGGGATTTTCGAAGTTAATTTTTGTTTTTGCAAATTATTTGGTTTTTTCTTTTGTTTCTTGCACGTGGTCCATTTAAAATATATATTTGTTACTGAGGTGGAGACAATCACCGTTTGCACCGATTCGAATTTTCAAAAAGAGAACGAACTGGTGCTCTTGCACTGCTTAAATAAGAGCTAACAGATCTAAACGCTCCGCTTCGAAAGTTCCGTTGCGATGCGCTGCACAGCACTTGCGATAGCTTAGCTCAGCTGTTCCCAAATCGAGCTTGCATGCCCCAACTATGCTATGACCTGCATCGCTAATTGGCCAAAGGTTATTGCATGCGATATGCCCGAGCAACATTGCAATAACCTTCCCTGGATCTGGACTATCCAACCGCAACCGTTAGGTTAGGTTAGGTTCAGGCGGTAGCCTGGGGGAGTGATGAAACCCCCCCAAGCTCACTTGGACCTGTAAAAAGGTCCGTTGTGATGCCGCATGGGCGTGTGCCCCATCCCAATGCCTAAAAACCGTGGAGAACAAGCTGTTGCAAATTAAGGGCAGTCCCATCCGGAGGCTTGATGAATTTGGACAAGGTCCCTGGCTTGATTTCGACAGGTCCAAAATTGCCGTGAGGAAAGCGGCCCCGAGAATACGAAGACGACGATTTCCAAGAGCCGGGCAGTGGCAGAAGAAGTGGGGGCAGAAGAAGTGGGGACCGATTCCTCCTCTTCCTCGTCGCGACAACTCCTGCAGAAGTCGTTATGAGGGATTGACAGTCTAGAGGCGTTAGTGGCGAACTATTAGGGGTCATTCCCATTTTAGTCCGATGGCTTTCCTGCAAGTATAGAGGGCCACTGTGGCCTTCTTTACTCTATCCTCTATGCTCAATTTCCAGTCGAGCTTTCTATCGAGGATTAGGCCAAGATACTTGGCGTTGTTGCTGAAGACTAGCGCTTCCCCACATAGAACTTTGTACTTCCTAGTGAAAAGCACCAGTTCCGTTTTAGACGGGTTGACATTATGACATCTTCATGAGTGTGCTTGTCAGGCACTCACACAGCGTCTGCGGAAATTTACCAGAGAATGCTATGGCAACATCGTCCGCATACGCCACCACGCGGCAGCCACCCCCCTCTATCTCCCGCAGCAGTTCGACCGTCGGTTGCATGCCCTTAGAGTCGGACTTGTACGGTACTATGACTACCTTCTTGTAGCCGTAGTCCCCAGCGCCCTCCGTTTCGTGGAGAAGTCTAACCGACTCCTCGATCAGGACGAGGATGATTTGGCGCCTCTGTCTATTGCTCTCCTCTACCTTGGCCACCTTCCAATCGGCTGTGGGGAGGTGGGGGTTGCTGACCTGCAGAATCCGAAGAATCTTATCCGGTTTCTGCAGGCTTCGCCGAGACCCACGCTCTGGCCCTCGGCTTGCTGGGGATGTCCTCCCACTTCACCGCCTCCAGCTTGGCTCCTGGGTAGACCTCCTTGAGCGATGCTACCGCCTTCGCGTAGAGGGCCGCCGAGCGAGCATCTTGGCAGGCGATGGCTTTACTCTGCCTTGTTGCCACCCGGCGTCCTCACACTTGGGCGGTGGTCCTCCATTTTCCTCCAACTCCTGGAGGAAGCGGTCTTGGAGCTCGTTTTCTACGAGGTGCCATTTGTCCCGAGGAATCTACCCGTATTTAGAGCCCCTATCTAGGACTCCAATTAGGGTTTTTCCTCTCGCCACCTCGGCAAACGAGCGGTTGCTCAATGTTTTCGTCCTCTTGGCCTGTTGGACTTGCGTGGTGGTGTCCTCCGCCGAACGTTGCCGCTTGCTTTGGGGCCTTGGTTGCGGCCTTGCCAGCTTTGGCTGGCTGGTAGTCGGGCAGGACTGTCTTGGCCCATCGCCGCGATTCGATCCCCGGGGCAGACGCCAGGAACACCGGGCAGAGGCGCCGCTTGGGGTCTGCCAGCCGCGATATCGCTCTGCATGGCCGCCACACCGGTAACCAGGTCGCCCTTGGGGCCCCCCGACGGGGATTGGCCCGATTGGCTTTTCGGTCCTCTCCTCGCAGCACCTGCTGCCTCGAGACGGTGGACCGACTTAGTCTCCTACCCCGTCGTTTTGGGCACTGGTTTCCCAGATGCGTTAGTAGAGGGATGGTCTTTTTTCCTCCGGCACTTTAGGAGGAGTGCCGAGCTCCATTGCGGTCTTTTTGTATGTATATTTAAGTGTGGCATAGTTGGTCCCACGAGTAGGCGGGAAGGGGTTAGTCGCCCGGGGCATAGCGCGTGCCCCCCGAAGCCTTATTAAAACTGGAGGTCGGCAGGTATCCAGAGTCCGCATATAAACGACCGAGCACCCCTCGGCCATGCATCCCTCGGCATATGACAGTGTCACCTTGGATTGGGGTTATTTCACTGAGAGTTTTCTTCTCTCCGCCCGACTACAATTAGCCAGCATCCTGGCAGAGACATGACCGTACCAGGACCTGTTTCCAGCTGGCCTCACGGGGAGTATAGTCGCACTTCCATCGGTGTGTACAGTTACGGCGGGTGCCGGTTCGCTCGTGCCCACCTGTATCCTATGGCGTGAAGCACAGTCGCCTTGGATCCAGGGCAAGCCATGAAACCCGAGACGCCTGTGCCCCGTTCCGAGTCTACAGTTGTGACGAGCCGACCCAACATCCGTTTATCCCCTGTAGCACCCGATGGCTGACAGCCAACCGCAACCGTTACACACATACAAGTATCTCGACTCTGATACCAGGACCCAATGGGAGGAGCTATCGCCCCCTAACCTCATACCAGCATGAGACCATTTTTCGGCTTTTTTGGAGGAGATGTCAAGCCATGGAGACCATGGATCAAGCTATGTTGATTCAAACCCATAGCAGTCAGGTTGGAAAAAAAAAAGGAATCACTCATTCAAAACACACTCTTGTTGCTACAAATACAATCGTATTAGAATGCGTATTCTGTGATAATAAAGGGCATAACATTTACAGCTGCACTCGCTTTGGAAACCTTTCGCCATCTTTGCGTCTTAGAGAGGCAAGGAAGCTTAGAGTTTGCTTCAACTGTTTGAAGAAGGGACATCGGAATACCTCCTGCAGTTCAGGCTCTTGTCGCACATGCGGTGAAAACATCATACCCTTTTTCATATCAACAATCCGTTGCCTACGTCAGTTAACACGTAACCTGCGAACGCTACTACGTCTCCTATTCAGACAGACTCATGCTCAGGCCCCAATCTTTCAAGTTCTCTTGTTGCCGCTTCATCACCATGCTCGCCTCCTGCTCAGAATCTTAGCTCAGACGTGCTTCTAGCCACGATAGTCATTATGATAAAGAGTCGATTTGGTGATCTTCTTCCTTGGCGGGCTCTTCTGGATTCAGGCTCTCAGATTAATTTAATAACCTCTCGCTTTGCTCAGAAGCTTCAGCTGAAACGAGCCAAAGGGTCGGTATCAGTATCCGGTATCGGTGCTGATTCTGCATTTCACACGGAAGGTTCAGTTAATTTGGTCACTCGATCCAGGACTTCCGATTACTTCACGAGTCTCACAGCCTCGTTGCTCCACGTATTACAGGAAACCAGCCTGCTTCTTCATTTGATGTATCCAAATGGGAAATGCCATCCAATATCAGCCTTGCTGACCCACACTTCAACAAATCTCAGCGCATCGATGTACTTATTGGAGCCACCTTTTTTTACGACATTTTATGCGTTGGACAGATCAAATTGAGAGGGACTTCCTATAATACAAAACCCGTCTAGGCTGGGTTGTCACACAACTGGTTACTCCCACAGCTCAGTGCTCCTAGCTGCCTCTAGTTCGACGGAATTGAGTCACCGTTGGTTTGGATGAGCTAGTGCGAAGGTTCTGGGAAGTGGAAAACTGCCACGGCCCCGCTACAGAAGCAACAAAGGAGGAAATTGCTTGCGAGGAACATTTCAAAAAACATTGCAGTCGGCTTCCAAGTGGCGAGTACTGCGTTCAATTGCCTTTAAAGCTGAGGTACAGTCTTCTTGGAGATTCATATCAACAAGCCTATCGCAGATTCCTCAATCTAGAGCGCAAGTTGGTTCGCAAACCACTTCTCAAGGCCCAATACGCCGCATTTATAAAGGAATACGTCGATTTGAATCACATGTCCCCTGTCAAAGGTGACTCACTTAAACAATGCAATTTTTCTTCCGCATCACTGCGTCTTAAGAGAAGACAAAACCACCAAAAAACTCCGAGTAGTTTTCGACGGATCCGCTTGTACATCTACAGGATATTCCCTCAACGATATATTGATGTCAGGCCCAACAATTCAGCCAAAGTTAGTTACGACTCTTCTTCGATTTCGTACCATTCGTATAGCATTGACTGGTGACATTTGTAAAATGTATAGATGCGTCCGTGTCTCGCCCCAAGATAGTTTTCTGCAGTGCATACTGTGGCGTGACTCATCCCTCGAGGAGCTAAGAACATTCAAGCTGGATACCGTGACCTATGGAACGAAACCAGCAGCATTTCTGGCCGTCCGTTCTATGCACCAACTAGCGGCAGACGAGAGTTCTTCATATCCAATTGGCTCTGAAGTTGTGCTGCGGGACTTTTACGTGGATGATTTGCTAACGGGGGGAGATACTACAAATGAGGTGCCGAAAATAATTTGCCAGGTGTCAGGACTCTTAACCAAAGGAAATTTCAAGATCAGGAAATGGTGCTCCAACGACACATCTGTACTCGATCAAACACCCAGTGAAGATAAGGAAACATTTGTTAAATTCACTGATGGCAGCGATGTAATGAAGTCGCTAGGTTTGGCATAGAATCCCACTTCGGATGAGCTACTGTTTTCATTCTGTCCCAATCAAGTCCTTCGAAACCAACTAAGCGTGTTGTATTGTCAACTATTGCACGATTTTATGATCCACTCGGTCTTGTAGTAATTACCAAAGCAAAAAATATTTCTACAGCAGCTGTGGAAAGCTTTTCATTGGGATGAAAGTCTGCCAGTCTCCTTACGCACAACTTGGATCGACTTTATTCAGCAGTTTGACTCTATGCAACAAATTTCTTTCCCGCGCCTATCGTTCCTTCGAAGCAGCAATCTTGAAATGCATGGATTTTGTGATGCCAGCATGAGTGCTTATGGAGCTTGCATCTACGCTGTTTCGTAAGGCGGCAATGGAGTCGAGGCAAATCTTCTATCTTCCAGACCTCGTGTAGCGCCACTAAAAACTATTACAATACCCAAGATGGAATTATGTGGTGCAGCGCTACTCGATCAACTAATGCATGAATTGATTGATGAATTTCAATTGCTCTTATTATTGCTGGTGTGACTCCACAGTCGTTTTGGCTTGGATCAAGAATCAGCCATCCACCTTCAATGTATTTGTCGCTAATAGACTTTCTGTTATTCAGGAACTCACATCTGGAATATCTTGGCTGCACGTACCAACTGATTTAAACCCTGCCGATATGCTTTCTCGAGGATCATTACCATCTGAGCTCATCAATTCTCATGTTTGGAAGTATGGACCTACATACTTGACAGCCAGCAAGGATCAATGGCCAAGTACGCCTGCTCTTCCAGAGCCTGTTTTGGAGGCACGAAAAACCATACTAATTACAAACTGCGCGTCAAAATATTTGGTGGAAGAATCATAGTTTGTAAATTCCTTCCCCAAAATGCAGCGAATTTTTTCGTATGTATGCAAGTTCATTCATCAACGAAAGTCAGGTGTTCAAACATGAACATATTATCGTCAAAGCCATGCCACTTTCGGCCCCCTTGCAGAATGTTCAAACATAAATTTATTATTGTACATCCCAATTTTTGTCTGCTAGCCAAAGTTTTTGAATAACCAAAAAACCGATCTCTAAAGAAATCACATAAAGTAGACAAGTTATGACTGTTCGGGTGTAAACAGAGATCTGTAGCCCATTAAAAAAATACTACAACATAACACAAGTGGAGAAAACACTTAACCAATACAGTCCTAAAATAACATGACATAACATACATAATAATGTAAGCATGCACTCAAATAGACGACCGTAGTAAAATGTATCCTTTGCGTAGATTTAACGATGATTATAGAATACAAAATTGTACCTCATGCCTTATTGTCAAATCACATATAAGACTCTGATTTTAGGAATAAAATTTAGTTTGAATTTACAACTCAACTCGCAAATGTCTAGACTTTGCTTTTAAGGTCTTAACATTTTGCTCCTTCGAGACTCTCCGTTGTTTCCTCCCTGTGGTAAGAGCACGGAGTTAAACCAGCTCTTTGAGACTGAACAACTGTCTAGTTCACTGACAGCTAAAGGTAGCAAAATACAAAATTTTGATTTCCTCCTGTAGGAAGGAACAGAATATAAAATAAATGAATGAAACATAAGTTTCAATTAATAATTTGGCAAAATACGAGCTAATCAGGCTGTATTTTTAATATATAAATTGGTATATCTATTGTGATCGGAGAATAAAAAAAACAAACAAACAACAAGAAGCGAAAAGAATGGCAGGTATTTGGTTACAATACCATTTAAAAAAGAAAAGGATCCAGGAGATTTAAAACCACAAGCTATGGCGCGTGTTTACAGTTTAGAAAAAAAAGCTCATCAATAATAAAAAATTAAAAGAAAATTATGTAAAGTTCACGGATGAATATAAAAAACTTAGGACATATGGTAGAGTCCAAAGAAGATGGGAAATATTATTTGCCCCGTCAAGGAGTCATAAGAGATTCCAGTCTAACGACAAAGCTGAGGGTGGTTTTCTTATGCTTCGGCAAAACCACAAACAATACAAGCTAAAATGATATCATGTGGGTTGGACCAAGAGTCAAAAAGATATCTTCGATATTAGAGTGAAATGGCGTAAATGACCATTTGTAATATCTGCGGACATTGAAAAAATACTGGCAAATTAATGTTGATAAAGACGATCAACAATATTTGCATATCATTTGGAGAGATAATCCAAACGAAAAGTTAAGAGATTATAAACTTACAACCGTTACGTACGGTACAGCTTCAGCACCCTACTTAGCAAACAGGGTGCTTGTTGCAATAGCAGATACATAATTGCAAAAATCAAGCAATAAGGGAAATCATAAAGAATGATTTTTATATGGACGACCTGATGACTGGTGCCGACACGATACTGGATGCTAATAAGCATGTAAAGGAAGTTACCCGGAAGTTTAATAAGGTAGAAATTATAGAAGGCGTTAGAGATGACCAAGAAAATAAAGTATTAACCATTGAAGAGAATGAATCCGTCAAAACATTAGGACTCCAATGGGAACCGGTTAAAGACGAGTTTAGATTCAATTTCCATTATGAACCAATTAAGAAAAATAGCAAAAAAATAGTATTATCTACCTTAGCCAAGATGTATGACCCCATAGGCTGGTTGTCTCCAGTGACACTTGTCGGAAAATTGTTTATTCAAAAACTTTGGCTAGCAGACAAAAATTGGGATGAAGAATTATCAGAACAGGATACTCGGGAGTGGAATTCGTTTAAAGATAGTTTAACAGAATTAATGAGCATTCGGATACCAAGATGGCTAAATTCTCAGCACAATAAGTCGGTGCAAATATTATATTATATATATTATATTATATTATAATTCCCTCTACCATATTATATCCACCACTAATTCTCTTCCTCTTATTAAGTTACTAATCCTCACACACCTTTCTAGTAATTAGTAATTGTAGTATTATTTGTATTTTAAATTCATGCTTAGTTTCTTAGTAAGTTGGCTGGTGAAAATCCTCTAGCTGAACCCTCCACGAGGGTGCCGGTTGGGCAATGGACACTGCATTACCCCGACAAGGGTAATGCACTGTCGCTTGCTCTGTCCGGGGTAATGCAGTGTCTAGCTAAGGCTATGGTCCGGCGTCTTCCCGATTTAAAGTCGGGGGAACCGAACCAGGGCCATGGCTGAAGGTGCCTGGTGGTCAGGCCTAAAACGCTAGGGGGTGGTCCCCCCGAAAAATATTAACCGGTATGGACCCTCGGGCCAACTATGGAGGCGTAGAAGGATCAAGCACGGGTTGGGATGTCAACCCAAACGTCAGTGGGAAGGGGACTGTTACCACCGGCGGGCACGGGGAGGAGCAATCCTCTCTGCGTGTCGCCAGCGGTCACACCTCGGACTTAGCGGGAGCAGGCCAGGTCAGTTGTAAAGCTACTGCCACAACAACAACAACTCACTCCGCAGCCTGCAAGTTGAGCCGCACAGATGCCGTAGTCGACACAGACACGGATCTGGAGAGCGTGCTCTCTCTAAACAGTACGGAGGAAGAGAGCCTTCTCCGCTCGCCGGAACCAGGCCCCAGCGCCCTGCGTAGGGAAGGGCCGAAACGTTCCAAAGAGGGGATGAAGGCCAAAGCAGAGTACAAAGCGGCCCTCAACATCAAAAGCCGGCTGCAAGGTAAAGCAGACATCTCCCAGGAGGAGAAAGTCAAGCTAGCCTGGGCCGAGCAGCGAGTACAGGAGGGCCGGCTACACTACTCTCAGATGCCACAGATGAGGGCGTCGAATGGCGAATATGCCAATAAGGTGGAGGAGATGATGGCCACCAAGTGGCAACGCTCGACTGAGAGTGCCATTAAGGACACTCCAGCGAGCAAGCGGCAACGCGGGCACAAGAGTGCAGCCCCTCCACCGAAAGCGGCCAAGAAGCCAACAAAACCAAAAGCGAAGGTCAGCGATGTGACCAAACGACATCTGATCGTGGCACTCATCGACCGTAGCGAGGAGAACGGCAAGATGTCAGCGGCACAGTGGAAGCTGGTGCACGCGCGTCTCGTCGACGCACTTTTTGCACATATGGAGGAAGACCCGCGGCCCCAATGCCCACTTTCGATGGTGCTGGGTGGCTAAATGGGGTTAAAATCCTAAAGTGCAACGACGATCCAACCCTAAGGTGGCTGACGCGCACGGTCTGCCAACTGGAGGCGATGTGGGAGGCGGCTGTTGGAGGTTGTGGACCGGGAGTTTATCCCGTCCAAACCTAAGGCGAAGGTACTCTTCCCCATCACAATCCAGGGGGACCAAGCGCTGAAGCTCCTTCAGCGGAAAAAGGCGGACGTGCCAACGACCGATTGGAGGATCCTACATTACTGGTAGGCCTACAGGCAGGCGAGGTGGAAAAGGACTTATGTCTCGAGTCCATCGTGAAGGCCGCCCAGCGTCTTGCAGAGGAAGAAGAGGAAGAGGTGCAATTGAGCCAGCCACCCACGATGCTGAGTGTGCTGCAGCTCAACTTGCATAAAACCAAGGTAGCGTCGGCGGAGCTCCTCATCGCCATGGAGCAAGGGCTCGCCGACATAGCTCTAGTCCAGGAACCCTGGATTGCGACAGGCAACTCAGTGGCCGGACTAAAGTCCTCAAATCACAACTTGTTCTACTCAACATCGGTAAGCAGGAACAGAACCGTCGTACTCGTACGAAAGGGAATCCATGCTTACCTTATGTCTCATTACAGCACGGATGACCTGACGGTTGTGATGCTGGAAAGTGAGGAAAAGCGCCTTCTGGTGGCTTCCTGCTACATGGCTCACGACAGACCTGCACCGCCCGACGAACTCCAGGAGTCTGGTGACAGAAGCCGGCACCAAAAACCATCAACTCGTCATCGGGACGGATGCCAATGCCCACCACAATGTGTGGGGAAGCACCGACATCAATAACAGAGGTGAGTCACTCTTAGACTTTATACTAGCAAATAATCTATACAAAGCAAACGTTGGGGAGGAGCACACCTTCGTAGGTCCCACCTCATCCAACGTGCTAGACATAACACTTGCAACGGGAAACAGTACTATGGTATCTAGCTGGAGGGTCCTTGGAAGACCCTCCTTCTCAGATCATAAGTACATTCAGTTTAAGTGTGATTTCAAACACTCTTTGAAGGTAACAGTCTATAGAAACCCCCGGAATACAAACTGGGAAAAGTTTAAAAAGACAGTTACTTCGAAGCTCGCGAGTCCGGGCTCAGTGAAATCCGCGGAGGACATAGAGAAGCCTCTAGAGACCCTATCCAACGTGTTACTGGACGCCTAAGCTGGTAGAACCGGGATCTCTCTCTTCAAAGGAACAACCTCAAGGAATTCTTTAAGATCGCCAAACAAGCGAACGAAGGGATCGTCTATGAGGAATACAGACTCCTACTCAGGAGCTACAAGAAGGAAATACGCAAAGCACAACGGAACTCGTGGAGGATCTTCTGCTCCAACATCGAGAAAGTACCAGAAACTGCACGGCTTCGGAAGCTGCTTTTTAAGCAGCCTACCATACAAAGCCAATTAAAGCTAGATGACGGACAGTGGACAGAGGGCAGTGATGAAGCCCTAACAGCACTATTGGAGGAGCATTTCCCTGGCTGCACCGAGGTCGCTGATGCCAAAGAGCACCAGGACCTAACAACCGAGGAACAACACCCCCCAACAGATCTGTTAACCACTAAGCGAATCCACTGGGCAATAGACTCCTTTGCGGGCACAAAAGCACCAGGACTGAACGGGGTATTCCCAGCCATGATGCAGGTGACCAAAAAGGTTATTACCCCATGGCTCTCCGCAATATACTCAGCATGTCTAAGTACGGGCTATATTTCTATCCAATGGAGAACCTCGAGGGTTGTCTTCCTCCCAAAGGCAGGAAAGTGAAGCCACGTGAGTCCCAAGGATTACAGACCGATAAGCCTTACCTCCTTTATATTAAAAACACTAGAAAAGCTGCTGGACTTACACATCAGGAATGAGGTAGGAGGACTGATGTGAACCAACCAGCATGCCTATACCAAAGGGAAATCGGTAGAGACCGCACTACACTCGGTAGTAGCTACCATTGAGAAAGCCCTGCGCAATAAAAATTATGCACTGGGAGTATTCGTGGACATCTCCGGAGAATTTAACAACGTGTCTACGAAAGCAATAACAAATCGCCTGGTAGCGACTAATACACACCCAGCAATCAACCTGTGGATAAGGAACCTCCTAGGAAAATAAGCACACAGAGGCACACCCCAGGGTGGAGTCCTGTCGCTGACTTATGCTTATGCGGACGACATAAGCATACTTATTACGGGTGTTTGTCCATCGACCCTCAGCTCCTTAATGGAACGTACACTCAGGGAGATACGCGAGTGGGCGGAAGAAGTAGGACTCAGTATCAACGCGGTCAAGACGGACCTCATCCTCTTTACCAAGAGGTACAAGGTACCGATATGGACCCCCGCGAAGATCAATCAAACTAGGCTAACCCCAAAAACACAAGTCAAGTACCTGGGCACAGTACTGGATAGTAAATTGGCATGGAAACATAATGTATTGGAAAGGGTGAAGAAGGCCACCATTGCGCTTTATGCATCCGAGAAGATGCTCAGCAGCACATGGGTCCTGGCATCTGCTCTAATGCACTGGATTTACATCTCAGTGGTGCGACCGACTCTGCTGTATGGAGCCTTAGTGTGGTGGCAAGCTACCGAAATGAAAACATACCATAAGCTTATGGAAAAGGCTCAGCGATAGGCTCTGCTCTGCATTACAGGGGCGCTGAGGTCAACCACAACAAAAGCACTCGAAACTATACTTGGAATCGACCCCCCATCAGGAAACATGTCACCACAAGGATACGGGCATAGTTCAATTGGCAGGGATATGACCAGATCTACTGATTTCATGACCCCCCAAACTTACCTCCACATCAAAACTGTCTCATCTCTGGGACCCGAAGCTGGAAAAAGGGAAGGGACCAAGTTGAGCACCTCAACATATATACGGACGGCTCCAAGATGGACGGAGGAGTAGGAGCGGGCTTATACTGCACAGACCCTGAGATAAGGTTGTCGTATAAGCTACCGGACCGATGCAGCATATTCTAGGCGGAAGTTTTCGCCATCAGGAAAGCAGCAGAGGTCGCTAAGCTTATAGAGCGAGCACACGATGCGGTCAATCTATTCGTCGACAGCCAAGCGGCAATTAGATCCATGCAGGAGTCCGCGGTCAGTTCCAGAAGTGTCCTGGCGAGCAGGGAGGCACTAGACACCTTAAGCACGACAAAGTCAGTGCGGATCTATCGGGTTCCCAGCCACCAGGGCATCGAAGGAAATGAGGCAGCGGACGTACTAGCTAAGGAAGGCGTCAGGCTGGCGAATAGGAGAACCGAGAACGTGCCTGTCTCCCTTAGAACGCTGCAAAGCGATCTAGAGAAGCAGGTGAGATCACAAACCGAAAGTAGGTGGAGGAGCTCCACCACCAGCAGAACGTCGAAAATCATGTGCAAGGACCGCAATGAGAAACTCAGCCACTACCTACTGCACCTACCACGGAAGGACTGCAGATTGTTAGTGGAAATATTAACGGGCCATTGTCTGGCTGCGGCGCATGCAACAAAGCTAGGCATCACAAACAGAGACAGTTGTAGGAAATGTGACGAACCTGGTGCAACCGAAACCCTGGAACATCTCATCTGCAAGTGTCCTGCTCTCTTAAGGGCAAGGAGGAAATACCTGGGCGCGCCAGTGCTGGCATCACTAGAAGATGCCTCCAAGAGGACGCCACAGCAACTACTGGCCTATGCGAAAAATACCTCGATTCTCGAGGACTTTAAAATCCCCTAAACACTGCCGCGACAGTTCATACCCCCCTATCCGGACAACTAAGGGCCATACTGGCCTATGTGGGGCCCCGCTGAGGGCCGTCCGGGTCAACCTAACCTAACCTAACCTTCTTAGTAAGTTTAGTGCTAAGTTTCCTCGAATATTAGTCTAACATCTATCTTTCCTGCATGTTCGCGTTCGGTTCGGTTACGCGCCGCGCGTCATGCGGCAGCGCTCCTCGGTCGGTTGGGCGGGAGGAAGGCTGCGTTTTGCCTGGGATCCGCGCGCAACAGCCTTCCGCTGGTGTCACACGGGCCACTTGACGGTACAGTAATTGCATCGCCTCTTGTAAGATGCAGTCATTCTATGTCAACGTCCACTATAAAAAATTCATGGGTTTTCCGATGCATCCGAAAAGGCTTATGCTGCCGTAGTAGATGGTTCTACAATTATAATAGCCAGCAAAGGCATTGTTAATCCGAAGAAGAATCGGAAAACTATTCCAAAATTAGAACTTTGTGCAGCACATCTTCTGGCAAAATTAATTCAACGGGTGAAAATAGCGGTTGGAAGTAATGTAGAATGTTATGCCTGGAGTGATACTACGATTACTCCAGCCTGGATAAAGAATGGAGACAATAAAGACGAAGTAAGAAAAATAAAAGAAATTAAATGGGGACATGTTAGAACTGAAGACAATCCAGCAGATGTAGCATCAAGGGGCATAAGTGCAGATAAGCTAAAAGTTTTAAGATTTGGTGGAAAGGGCCTCAATGGTCGGCGAAATCTAAGGAACATTGGCCAAAAGAGGAACTTGAAGAAAAATTAGTTGTTGGCACAACAATTGTAATAGCAAAAAAACACATTTTTTATGAATTATTACAAAAAAAAATTCGTGTATGCATAAACTAGAAAAAGTCATTGCATATGTATTGAGCTTTATTCAAATCAAAACCAAAAGAACGAATTTCACCCATGTTTGACGGTGAAGATTAAGAGCGCCAAAGTATTAATAGTAAAACAACAACAAGCTATCCAATTCAGTTCCGAAATAGCTAGCCTAATTAATAAAAAGGAAATAGAAACAAAAAAATAAACTATTAAGATTAAATCCGTTCCTAAATAAAGATGGATTGTTACGAGTTGGAGGTAGATTGCAAAACTCCAACGCGGAATTTAAGGTTAAACATCCCTGGATTATCTTATCTAAGTGTCACTTGACGTCTTTAATTATCAAGAATGCACATAAAGAAACATTGCACGGTGGAATTAATCTGATGCGAAACTATATCCAGCGAAAGTTTTGGATATTTGGGCTAAGAAATTGGTTAAAGAAAAAACTTAAAGAGTGTGTCACCTGTGCTAGGTATCGACAGAATACTGCAGAAAAAATTATGGGAAATCTGCCGAAACACAGAGCTACAATGTCGCACCATATCCGATGCTCTAAAAACCGGGGGTAGAAATCTTATAAGGGATATATTGCCGTATTCGTGTGCATGGCGACAAAGGCATTTCATTTGGAAGTCGTCAGCGATCTTACTTCAGATGCATTTCTAGCTGCACTTTCTCAAGAATGTGGAAAAATCTTTTCCGATAATGGAACCCACTTTGTGGGAGCTTCGCGCAAATTAGACGAGGAATACCAAAGAGCCCTTAAGGACAACATAAAAGTTGTTCCAATATTAGAAAGAGAACAGATCGAACGGCATTTTATTCCACCGGCAGGACCTCACTTCGGGGGTATTTGGGAAGCTGGGGTAAAATCAGTGAAATATCACTTAAAAAGGGTAATTGGGGACAATAATTTAACCTATGAGGAAATGGCAACTCTATTATGTCAAATTGAAGCGGTGAAACTCACGCCCCTTGTATACAGCTACAAATGATATTGACGGTCTGGACGTATTAACACCAGGTCATTTTATTATTGGAAGACCAATATTTGGCCCGATTGAGACAATTTCAGAGGAAAAAATCGGGAATCTGGATAGATGGAGATTAATTCAGAAAATGAAAAGAGAATTTTGGATTAAATGGAAAGAAGATTATTTGCACACACTGCAACAAAGAAATAAATGGAAAATAGGAATGCAGAACATTAAAAAAGGACAAATTGTATTAATAAAAGATGAAACCTGTCACCCAGCTAGATGGCCCTTGGGAAAAATAGAAGAAATACATAAAGGTAGGGACAATAGAGTCAGAGTAGTAACTATAAAACATCAAGACGGGTTGATAAAACGACCTATAACTAAAATTTGTCCATTAGCTGGAATTTAGTCAGAAGAGCCAGACTCAGAAATGACTCCAAAAGAGACCAGAAGTACGCGTAGTAGACCTCAAATGTCCAAGCTAGGACTAATGGCAGCATTGTTACTGCTTGTGTTATGTTCCCAAGTATCAAATGCAAAAATTGCTGCCAGAGGACAAGCGAAGTGGTCAATTAAAACTTCGATATATTTGGACCCGATGGGAGACGTTGAAATAGTCGCCTCATCTTGGAATCTAACTGTTTATTATAACATGGACCCGTATTTTCAAATGATAAAAAAGGTAAATGATATTGTTTGGGATAATGGACGCCGAAGATAGGGAAACGTTGGAAAATCATTCAAATTGCTTAAATAGAAAGATAGCAGAGACAAGGTCATTTTGGGTCGAATTAGAAAGGCAGGGTTCAATGTAGTAACTCAAACCAAGAACTAATTGATCTTCCGCAACAAGGAATTTTAACAATAATACATGGTTGTACTGTGCGAACCGATGATAAAATACTAGTACCTCATCACAGTATTCAAACAGAAAGCTACGAGCAAATTTCATCTTTTTATATAAGTAATATAAGTAAAATACCAAAAATGGTTTAGAATCCATTAACAGTACCATTAATTAACACTACAGAAGAAATGTATAAGTTAAGAAACGAATTAAAATTGTTAAAAGAATGTCATCATGATTTAAAAGGTCTTAAGATCCATCATGTATCTGGACATGCGGTCTTGATTATCGGAATCATAATAATAACAATATAAATAACACAGCCCCACAAAAAAAAAAAGTGTGTCGTGCGCGGCTGACCAGAGTATCATATCCCTATGTATTTTGGGGCCCTGAACACGAAACCAAGGTCAGATTTGCTCCATCACGTCAGGTTTTTTTTCTAACCTCAAAAAACCAATATGATCGAAACATGGTGGAAATTCAATTGAAAAATTCATCGGATTTGCTTGAAACTCGTCACTCGGGGCTTTTGGGGTCGCTGATTACGAATTTGATGTCGGGCTGTGTAATCTATGCCATAAGAAGAATTAAAGTAGCACGAAGACTGCAAACGATAGCACTTCCCTACGCACTGTAATTGACTGTAAATGATTATCCGTACTTGTAATTATAGCTACAAAGAAAATGTACACAAAAAGGTTCACAAGAATCAAAATACAAAACCATGCCACTTTCGGCCCTTGCAGAATGTTCAAACATGAACATATTATCGTCAAAGCCATGCCACTTTCGGCCCCTTGCAGAATGTTCAAACATAAATATATTATTGTACACATTGAATCATGTAACCTGTGAGGAACAAGGATTCTCACAGACCGAACTCAGCTGAAGCGGCCGGGCGGATAAGGCGAAGATCAGTCCGAATACCGCGGATATCCGGAGGCGGCGAAATGGCTGAGGGCTCCCAGAGAGGATGGGCCTCCGCTCTCTGAGAGGAGGATGGACAAGACCAAAGGAGATGGTGGGATCGGGCCGGCAGCGGCCCAACGCATGACCAAATAAGGCCATGGGATCACGCCACTGGCCCGGTCCCGTTGCGAATGCCGTGGAAACCGCGAGACGAGGATGGAAAATTACCGACGCCGAGTGGAGGTCCCGTTAAGGCGGGGCTATAAAAGGAGTCTGCGGCGACGGAGTGAGAGCTTTCGCAGATGAAGTGTCGTGCGCGCATATCAAACCCCGCCTAACGCAAAGTATCAACGCGGTTCGGTTCAAAAAGTGAAGTGAGGTGCATAACGGAAAGCAGAGAAACAGGCCCCGCCTGCCCTCAGAGTGAGTTTGAATTAAGTGGTGATCTACATCCACTGGCGGAAACTAGCGGGCCAAAGCAGACGCTGAGGTCGACTTGCCCCTAATCAAAAGCACCAACGCTGTCACACCCAACGAGAGCCCCGAGTGTGGGGGAAACCCATAGTTGAGAGCCATTGTCATACCTAGTCCTAAGTCTTAGTATATCGTAAGATAAATGAAACGCATTCATATCTATACCGAAGAAATAATTGTTATTATTTGTCGTTGGGGCAACAATACAAATTCGTTACATCGAGCCCCGCTAACCGCTGAGCGAGCCCAGCTAACTCAAGCGGCCCAAAGGGAGGTTCGTTACAACTGGCGCCCAACGAGGGGCCCACAACGACAAATAAAAAAAAAGGGAGGAGAGGTAGAGACGCAGCGATGGGACAGGGACAATGGATCCACCGGTCGAGAAAAGAGGAGCTCGTCCAGTGCGGCCACGCCTTCGACGTGTGACTGGAAGGAACTTTGGACGAGAACATTCAAGGAGTGGATGAAGGTGCACGAGGATGAGCCTGAGTGGGCTGACCTGTTTGAGGTATGGGAGTGTCGGGCGGCCAGATCCTCGCCGACACCACGGGCGGACGATAAACAGGCCGCGTACGAACACCTGGCACTCCCGCCCAGCGCAGCCGCTGCGGCGCTATGGAGGTCTCCAGGAGGAGCAAACGGAGCTGATGTAAAGGTTAAGGTAGCCTTTGGGAACAAGGAGATCCCAATGGCATTACTCGTGCTACCGGGCGTGATTGATGATTTAATTTTGGGATGGGATTTCTTCAGCGCGGTCGGGGCAGTGGCGACCTGTGCAGGGCACACGTTGGTGATCCCTGCCAAAGATCGGGAATGTGGAAATCAGGAGGAGAGACTGTCCGTGGCGAAGGCCAAGGCCGAGGGGACACGGCCCCAACGCAAAAACGGAAAAGACCCAGGAAGCGGCCGCCATCGAGGTGTCCGCGGAAATAAGGCAGGAGAGGGAACAAGGGAAGAGCCAGTGGAGGGATTCCTAGCTTAAGCAAAGATACTACCCGACGAACCCCAAAATGCAGGCTGAGATGAACCAGAAAGTAGACGAATTGTTAAAAATGGGATGCATAGAGCCGTCAAAAAGCCCATACAGTTCGCCAATTGTAATGGTGAAGAAGAAGAATGGCAAGTGGAGACTATGCGTGGATTTCCGTCAAGTGAACGCGAAATCAATAAAAGACGCGTATCCAATGCCAAGAATCGACTACATACTCGATCAACTGCGGGAGGCGAGGTTCATCAGCAGCCTTAATCTTAAAGATGGATATTGGCAAAGTCCCCTGGCTGGGAGCAGCCGGCCGATCACGGCGTTCACGGTGCCCGGAAGGGTTATATCAATGGAAGGTAATGCCGTTTGGGTTACACTCTGCCACATTTAAACGGGCGCTGGATCGGGCCGGAAATGATGCCGCACGCGTTCGCATACCAGGATGACATTTTGGTCATCGGGTGAACGGAGAAAGAACACCGAAGAAACCTACTAGAGGTGTTTCGACGGCTGCGCATGGCTAACTTGCGGCTGAACGCAGACAAATGTGAGTTCTTTAGGAAAGAGCTGCGGTATCTGGGGCACAAGGTGACTGGCGAGGGATATGCACAGACCCCGAGAAAGCAGCCATAGCTGAGCTGAAACCGCCGACGAACATCAAGGAGTTGAGGCAATACGTGGGAGTGGCCTCATGGTACAGGCGGTTCGTGCCCGATTTCGCCACCCTCGTACAGCCACTCAACGCGCTCCTGAAGAAGAAGACTGAATGGGTCTGGACCCAGGAACGACAAAAAGCTTTCGAAGAGGTAAAAAGGCGACTGGTGGCGGACCCCGTGCTGGCGTGCCACGATTTCTCGAGGAAGTTCATCCTGCAAACGGATGACAGTGATCTCTTATGCTAGCAGGTCACTAAACGGCGCCGAATGGAATTACTCGGCAACCGAGAAGGAGTGCCTAGCCATCGTGTGGGCCATCCGCCGGTTGAAGCCATATTTGGAAGGGTACCGCTTCAAATTGGTCATGGACCACATGGCCCTGAAATGGCTAAATAGCATAGAGAGTCCATCGCGGAGAGTAGCGAGATGGGCGTTGGAGCTACAGCAATACGACTTTGAGGTCGCATATAGGAAGGGACAGTTCAACGTGGTAGCCGACGCACTCCAGACAACCGCTGGATAAGCGATGCCGCCGGATAGGGCAGGAGGAGGAGACCCAACCAACGGACGAGCCGTCATGCAATTGGATACAGGGCATGAAAGAAAAAATCAAAAAGGAATCCCAAAAATACCCACACTATGTGGAGAAGGGGGGAAGCCTATATCGGCATATTCCTCACCGGGCGGGGAGCGAAGAGGTCGCCTCGTGGAAACTATGTGTTCCAAAAGCTGCCCAGGAAAGGGTTCTAAAGGAAAGCCACGATAACCTGGAGGCAGGCCATGCCGGCGGAAGGAGGACCGCGGCACGGGTGGCGGCAAGATATTACTTGCCACGAATGCATAGGGATGTTAGGAACTACGCGCGGAAGTGCGAACTCTGCCTCCGCTTCAAGCCAAACCAGCTACAAGCAGCAGGGGAAATGTTGACACAGGTGCCGGAAGGGCCGTGGGCGACGGTATGCGCTGACTTTGTGGGTCCTTTGCCGAGGTCAAAGCATGGGAACTCGATGCTGCTGGTATTGGTGGACCGATTCTCAAAATCGACTGAATTGGTTCCGCTGAGGAAAGTCACAGCAGAGGCATTGATAAAGGCCTGTCGAGAGCGCATAGTGGCCCGTTTTGGGACGCCCAAAGTCTTCATTACGGACAATGGAGTGCAGTTCACGAGCAGGACATTCAAAAGATTCCTGTAGCAGCTGGGAGTCCGCCACAATACACGGCGCTCTACACGCCGCAAGAGAATCCGACAGAGCGAACGAATAGGACGATAAAAGCCATGATAGCCCAGTTTACCGAGGGCGATCAAAGGTGCTGGGACGAAAAGTGGCCGGAGCTAATGCTGGCAATGAACTCGGGAGTGTCGGATTCAACAGGATATTCACCGGCGGTCGTGGTGCAGGGAAGGGAGCCCCGACTGCCAAGGGCACAATACGATGAAGAGACGATAGGCACGGGACAAGGAACGGAGACGCCCGACGAAAATGCAAGGAAGCTGAAGGATTGTTCCAACTGGTGCGGCGCAACTTGGAAAGGGCGGCCTAAGACCAGGCCAGGCATTATAATCTGCGAATAAGGCCGTGGAAACCCAAGGTGGGTGAGGTGGTATGGGCCAAACAGCACCACCTTTCCAACGCAGCGGAGGGATTTGCCGCAAAACTGGCACCAAGGTACGATCGGCCGTACCGTATAGAGGGACTTCATATCATCGGTCATATGCCGCCTAAGGAAGGAAGGCGACAAACGCAAAGAATGGCACACGTCCGAGACCTGAAACCCCAACGTGAGGAGCAAGAAACGTAGGGAGGGAAGGTGAGGAGCTATAAAAGGCCACGCAGGCCACGCAAAGGGGTCACGCAGGACCAGTAAAGGTAAAGGATCCTACGCAGGACACTCAGAAAAGGTGCCACGCAGGACACACAGAAAAGGTGCCACGCAAGACACTCGTACGGGGTGTCGCACAGGACACCCACGAGACTCGTCAGCACGAAGCACTTAGGTTAAGGAAAACCAGAAAAAAACGGGAAGGTCGCGGCTGGAGAAATTGCAAGAAAAAGGAAAAGATTAGAAAGTGAAAGAAAGGGAAAGGAGTGTAAAGACACAGCAAACCTGAACAGGAAACTCGTCACCATAACCTGGGAGGCGAGCCTTTCATCGGGGAGGGGAGGGGGTCACTGGGTGACAAAACCAGGGGCCAGGAAGGTCGGACGACCTATTGTTTACGGTCGGAATCGCGGCACGGTCCCGCGCTGAGGGCAGCGGGCGAGCTGGAAGAAGGAGAGGTTTGAATAAAGTCACCCAGGGCGGGAGAACTCACCCAGGCGGAGGAGGAACCAAGCGGTATGGGATGACGAGGGCAGGGTCAGCGGTAACGTGTCTAAAACAAAAGAAAAAACATACAAAAATAAGCAAAAATAAAGTGTCAGCGGCAGCGGGTCTGAAACGAAAAAATAAGGAAAAATAAATGAAAAAAAAAAAATATATATATAAAACGGAAGGGGGCGGGTCCATCAAAAGATGGAAAATGGATACAGCAAATCCATCGGAGACGGCAGGAAACACGGAGAGAACACAACAATATCCACAGGAAGGGATAAGAACGGACAAATGCACCAGCAGGCGGTAGAACACGGCGAAAACGGATAGCGATCGGAGAGAGAAGAGAGCACGAATGCACTAATCACGAGGGGATCACACAGCAAGGGGCAAGGTGCCGTTACAGAGCGCAGCCGGTAGAGAGACGATGCTGCAGGCGGTGAGTCGTGAGCGCAACAACCGTTATAACCATGCGAGAGAGGCCAAATCGCGGAGCACGGGGCGACGAACACTTTGCGGTAACACACGATACACTTGGTAAGCACAAAAAAAAAAAAAAAAAAAAGCACAGAGATGGAACGCGGACTCAAACACGAGGAAACCGAGAAGAAAATGGAGGATCTGCGGGCATTCCTGGAGGCACAGAGGGAGATCCTCGGCGAGGGGGGGGCGGTGCTCCTCGTCAGCGACGGGCGTCTCTGCTCGCGCGTACCGACGAGGAGGATTGGTGCGATGGCTCCCAGTTCCTGCAGCTGCTGGCCTCGCCGCTGGTGTCGTCGACGCCCTCGGGTGCGACTCCGTCTCACCGACGGTGTCTCCGGGAGGGAGCGCTGCCGAAGATGGTGAAGACGAAGTGCGGATGACCAACGGCCCACGCGCGCGCAGCAGAGAAGGCCATGTGGAGGCGTCACAAAGACGCCGAGCCCGACACGAAGGCGAGCGTGAGGCAGCCTGCGACCCGAAGAGGAGGTGTGTGGCGGCCAACTCCACAGCCAGAGGACGGTGGGGTCCCATGATCGGCTGAAGAGCAGGCAGAGGCGGAAGAGGAGGAGCTCTGGCAGCGTCGGACGCCCGGGCAACAGCAGCAGCAGCAGCATCAGTGGCAGCAGCAGCAGCAGCAACAGCAACAGCAGCAGCAGTGGCAACAGCAGTGCAGAGGACCGGAGGCGGCGTTGATGGGTCCGTACGTCTCTCAGGAGGTGCGGACCGCCGTACGCCAAGGGATGCTGTGGCACCACTGGGCCTCAGGGCCGGCGCCGTGCGAAGCGCAACCGGAGGACGGCGCCCGAGAATGGGAGGACGCCACCAGAGGCAGCAACGAGGGGACCCGCGGAGGAGGGGCCCCGGGCCCGTCCCTAAGGCAGCGCCGCTCACGCGAGAGCGGCAGAGGCGGCGACAACGGAGACGGCGACGGCAGAGCCTGCGGCAGCGAAGCCGGCGACGACGACCGCAGAGCCTGCGGCAGCGGACCCGGCCAAGGCAAGGACGGAAGCAACAGAGGCGAAACCGGCGACGGATACCAGGCCGAACGAGGAACGGGAGACGTGGGAGCGCGGGCCGTGGGTGTGGCCCACAACGACGGCGCCAACGACAGTGCGACTATTCCTAAAGCGACAGGCCTCATGCCCCGAGCCCCACGTAGGACCGAAGCGGCCGGCCCTGCAGCGACAGAGCTCGGCACCGGCGGGCGTGCAGTGGGTGCCGATCCCACGGGAGGAGTGGCCCGAGGCGGAGGTCCGCGCGCAGACCCAGATCCGGCTCGTGGGACGCCGAATAAAGAAGCTGATCAGCGAGCGGGGGACCCGGCACCGCATCTCAATGACGTCCGCGTGCACTGAGGTGTTCCGGGAGAAGCGATAGGGAGGAAAAAGAAATGTTAGAATCCAGTGGCCCGAGGGTCCAGATCAACGGAGGAACAAGGGGGGCGCGAGGGCTACCAGGAAAACGAGAAAAGAAGACGAGCAGAAACGCAACACAAAAAGATACTTACCAGCGGCCATTCATGGAAACATGAAGCGAAAGTAACTACGCACACGACGGACTATCGAGTGGATCGAGAAGACTTCCCTATACAATATCGATAGGGGGCAATCAACCCTGGAAGTGGCGCCAGGGTGTGCACGACGGAAGGTCTGGCAACACCGACGTGGGCAAAGCCGCCAGAGGGCGCCAGGAGCCCTGATCGCGGGGAAAATAGAGAGCACGCGCAAAAGCGGGCCATTTGAATCGGGAGCACGCACTTCGGCGATGGGCCGCGGAAGACGAAAGTATTCCGCTATGGGAAAAAAGAGGGGAGTGTGAGGAAACAGTGTTCTCACAGACCGAACTCAGCTGAACCATAGCCGGATAAGGCTGACGGCCGGGCGGATAAGGCGAAAATCAGTCCGGATACCGCGGATATCCGGAGGCGGCGAAATGGCTGAGGGCTCCCAGAGAGGATGGGCCTCCGCTCTCTGAGAGGAGGATGGACAAGACCAAAGGAGATGGTGGGATAGGGCCGGCAGCGGCCCAACGCATGACCAAATAAGGCCATGGGATCCCGCCAATGCCGTGGCCGCGAGACGGGAAAAATTACCGACGCCGAGTGGAGGTCCCGTTAAGGCGGGGCTATAAAAGGAGTCTGCGGCGACGGAGTGAGAGCTTTCGCAGATGAAGTGTCGTGCGCGCATATCAAACCCCGCCTAACGCAAAGTATCAACGCGGTTCGGTTCAAAAGTGAAGTGAGGTGCATAACGGAAAGCAGAGAAACAGGCCCCGCCTGCCATCAGAGTGAGTTTGAATTAAGTGGTGATCTACATCCACTGGCGGAAACTAGCGGGCCAAAGCAGACGCTGAGGTCGACTTGCCCCTAATCAAAAGCACCAACGCTGTCACACCCAACGAGAGCCCCGAGTGTGGGGGAAACCCATAGTTGAGAGCCATTGTCATACCTAGTCCTAAGTCTTAGTATATCGTAAGATAAATGAAACGCATTCATATCTATACCGAAGAAATAATTGTTATTATTTGTCGTTGGGGCAACAATACAAATTTATAGAATACAAAATTGTACCTCATGCCTTATTGTCAAATCACATATAAGGCTCTGATTTTAAGAATAAAATTTAGTTTGAATTTAAAACTCAACTCGCAAATGTCTAGACTTTTCTTTTAAGGTCTTAACATCAGGAATAACTGTGGAGGACTTGCATTTGGGAACCGAACTGCTTCTTTGCCTTACTGAGCAATCTCGTTTATCTACTGAAATAAGCGCCCTGGAAACCCGAAAGGACATCAAGGCTTCAAGCTCAATCGTCTCGCTTTCGCCATTTTTAGATGATTGCGATTTGCTTCGAGTTGGAGGGCGTCTTAAAAACTCTACCTTGGACTTTGAAGCCCGGCATCCCATAATATTGCCCAGGAATCATTCCATCACTTCTGCTCTGATACAGCACTTAAACGTAAAACACCGGCGTGGACTACTACGGTCCGTTCCTGTATAAATCAGAAGTTCGAAACCGGCCCCCACTAAAGTGCTACATGAGCATTTTTATATGCCTTTCCACTAAGGCGGTTCACATCGAGCTTGTGAAGGATCTTACAACGTCGGCGTTCCTGTCTGCTCTTCGCCATTTTATTTGGACCCGTGGAAGACCGATTCGTATTTGGTCAAATAATGCCACAAATTCTGTTGGAGTGCGGAACGAACTGGCGGAACTTATGTCGCTATTCCTAAGCGACTGTCATCAAGAAACCGTGCATCAAGCTTGTCTCAACGATTGCATCGATTGGCGTTTCATTCCTCCTAGATCGCCACATTTTGGAGGGCTGTGGGAGGCGTCAGTCAAGCTTGCTAAAGATCATCTTCGACGTGCCCTTGGATCCTTGCTTCTTGGATTTGATGAGCTGCGCACTCTCGCGTGGAATATCTGTGTAATCATTAATTCGAGGCCATTGTTTCCACTTTCAGAGAACCCTGCAGATCTTGGTCGTGCCCAGCCATTTTCTGGTTGGCGCCCCTATCAGAACCTTCTTGGAGCCTGACTTAGTTCATTTAAACGTCGATCGCTTGGACCGTTGGCAGAAGGTCACACAGCTTCAGCAAATCTTTTAGTCTCGCTGGCGCCATTCTTATTTAACCAGTCTTCAAGAAAGAACGAAGTGGCGCACCCGGAATCTTGAGCTCGACGTCAATGACGTCGTTCTTGTTAAGGACTAGAACTTCGCTATGCTGAAGTGGCCTCTAACGAGAATCCTCGAGCTCATCCCAGGAGCTGATGGCGTATCTCGAGTCGCCTTGATCAGAATGGCTACAGGTATTAGCCGAAGAGCACTTGCAAAATTATGTCTATTGCCTCTACGAGATGAAGTGAAAGGCATGGATCCTTCCACGGGGGGAGTATGTTCAGGCGAAGCCCGAGTGTAAATTTTGTACCATCTTTCTATTGCCTATCAATTCACTTTCTCTACCATTTTGGTCATTGCACTAAGCTAACGTAACGTAAGCGTAGCTTTGCCTTTGCTCGCTCAGCACCATGCTCTCATTTCATCATCTATTTTTTATCTATGCTCGCTCTTGTTATCTTTTCTTTCGCTAAGCTATCTGAAGCAGGGCCTGCTCTAGTTAGTTACCGCTTGATATAGTTGGAGAACAGACCTTTTTTGTCCCCAATCTATTACTTTGGCTCGAGATCGGCTCGCTTGCCTCATCCAAGTGTATCACTCTTTAATATTTTGTAAAAGGCTCTGGCATCTTCGGCCACCCTCAACACACAAATGACCTACAATAAAATTTATAAAGTTTCTGAAATCATTAATTTGTGAAATTATTTAACAGTTGCAGTCTGCGAAAAAGCTCGTTGTCTCAACAGTTTCCTTTCTGTCTAATTTTTTATTTGTCATAGTTTTGTTGATATCGACTTCTCTAGCACAAACCTGGCATTTGTTTCTTTTAAAAGCATCGTGCTCATCACACTGACACAAGATACATTTGTTAATGTTGAAATTTTCATCGGAATTGCAGCTGAAACATTTTTTGCAACGACTTTGGGATTTACAGCGCGTATCTGTGTGACCACAATTATAACAACGGCAGTGGCAGCAACAGCAAAAGACAGCTGTGGCAGCAATAGCAGAAACAGCAGAAGCAGAAATCCTCAGTTAAGTCCGATACTTTAAACTACTCTGAACTGAATTAGGTACACTAAGATATTGTCGGAAAAAATCATTAAGCAATTAGAGGGTCAGGCCGTGATAGCAAATTAAATTCAAATGATTGAAGCTGCTCATATGACCAGTGACGTAATCCAAGTACTAAGAGAGCTTAAAAATAAAGTTGCAAAATAATTCTGCACTAGTCACGTATTGAGAAGTTGATCATGACTACTATAAGAAAGATAAATTTAAAAAAATTATAAAAAATATACATAACATAAAAATTATTAGAACTTTGACGAAAGGGAAAGTAAAATTGGTAAAGTTACAACCAGTGGTGACTGGAATTTTGAAAAATAATTTGGAGCCAAGAATATTGGACGTTGACATGCAATGACTGCATCTTTCAAGTGGCGATGCAGTTACTGCACCGTCAAGTGGCGATGCAGTTACTGCACCGTCAAGTGGCCCGTGTGAAACCAGCAGAAGGCTGTTACGCGCGGATCCCAGGCAAAACGCAGCCCTCCTCCCGCCCAACCGACCGAGGGGCGCTGCCGCATAACGCGCGGCGCGTAGCCGAGCCGAACGCGAGCATGCAGGAAAGATAGCTGTTAGACTAACATTCGAGGAAAATTAGCACTAAACTTACTAAGAAACTAAGCATGCAATCAAAATACAAATACCTCTACAATTACTAATTACTAGAAAGGTGTGTAAGGATTAGTAATTTAATAAGAGAAAGAGAATTAGTGGTAGATATAATATGGTAGAGGGAATTATAATCCGAGCATAAGAGCCTAAACGGTTCATGCAAGGAATAATTCGATCTACAAAGTGGAAGGAACAACGGTATAAAATTTCTAGTCAGTCTAATAGGAATCGTGAAGTTTATGCGGCTCAACATATCAGGGCTGTCTATGTCACCCCTGACCAAGTTGTGCATAAATATCACACCAAGCATTTTTCTACGGTTAACTAAGGATGGGAGGTTTACTAATAGAAGTCTACTAGAGTAAGATGGGAGTCTTACACCCGCATCCCAGTTAAGGCCCCGCGAGCAAAGAGTAAAAAGTTTTTCTGTACTGATTCTATACGGTCCTGGTGTACTTTGTACTGAGGGCACCATACACAGGAGCCGTATTCTAAAATCGGACGAACTAGCGAAGTATAGAGAGTCTTTGTTATATAGGGTCGTCAAATTCTTTTGACCACCTCTTTATAAACCCAAGCACGCCCATGGCCTTATTTACCATGGTAGAAATGTGTTCGGAAAACTTTAACTTTGCGTCTAATAAAACACCAAGATCATTCACCAGGGTAATTCTCTCAAGAGAACCGCCACATAGAGTATAGGGAGCCAACAAGGGGCTAGAACGATGAAATGTCATTACTTTGCATTTCGCGGCATTAAGTTGTAACAAGTTTGCACAACACCATGACTGAAAGTTATTGAGATCGGATTGCAAGCGAGAATGAAATGAAATGTCCTTATACTGGACACAGAGTTTAACATCATCCGCATACATAAGTACTCGAGAATATGTTAATACCGAAGGCAAGTCATTAATAAAGAGTGTAAAGAGTAAGGGGCCTAGATGGCTGCCCTGTGGTACTCCCGAAGAAACCTTTACTGGTGAAGAGAGGAGTTTTCGAAGAGGACTCTTTGAGACCTGGAACAAAGATAGCTAGAAATCCATCTCAGGAGGTTGGGCGGAAACCCTAAAAGGTCAAGTTTATGTGCTAGAAGGGAATGGTTTACAGAGTCGAATGCTTTACTGAAGTCGGTGTAAATAACATCCGTCTGTAAGTTACCTTGAAAGCCTTTAATAATGAAAGAGGTAAACTCTAACAAGTTCGTGGTGGTTGATCGCCGCCTTATAAATCCATGCTGAGTTGGAGATATAAGTGACTTGCAGAGATGTTGCAAGTGCGGAGTTAAAACCTTCTCAAACATTTTAGGAATAGCGGATAACTTTGCTATACCTCTTTAATTTTTTGCATCAGACTTGCTACCTTTTTTATGGAGAGGAATTATAAACGATTCCTTCCAGATCGGGGGAAGCAAGCAAGAGGAATCAATGGACAGGGTGAATAGTTTAAGCAAGGGTCCACACAGTGCCTCGGCGCAATACCTGAGTACACAACCTGGAACCCCGTCTGGACCCGGTGAAAACACCGGCTTAACTAGTCGAAGATCATGAAGTAAGGAACATTCATTTAACAAGGGACTGAAAATGCCGTTCGACCTCGGTAAACCGTATGGGTACGGATGACCAGAATAGATTTCCTCAGAATAGGTCGTTTGGAAAAATTGGGCAAAAAAGATCGGCAATTGCCTGATCATTATTTGCCGACGTATTACAAAATGATAGCGAGGATGGGTGTGCGGACGTTCTACGCTTACTGTTTACGAAGCAGTAAAACTGTTTAGGGTCCTGAGAAAAACGTATTCTGCATCGAGATAGGTAGTTCTTGTAGCATTGGGCATTAAGAACTGAAAAGTTTGACCGAGCTATTACATAGCGAGAGTGAGAAGTAGGAGAACCCACTTCTTGAAATTTTTATAAAGTCTTGATTTTAAGTTTTTAGACTGGATAATTCTTTGGTAAACCAAGGGGGTTTTCCAGATCTAATTGGACAAGAAAGTGGGACACAAGAATCAAAAAATGTGCCAAGAGCATTGTAAAAAATGTTTGTGCCTTTTATGACATCAGTGCACAAGTACAAAGCGGACCAATCAAAATCCCTAATGAGGTTATTAATTTTCGCAAACTCGGCTTTACGAAAGCAGCCGACACGTTTAGGTAGCCTACTCGACCGATCCAATACAGTTGGTCCTATATCTAGCGACACTTCGAAAGTGGGATGGTAGGCGTCTTCAGGTATAGTGAGCGGAAGGGCTCGGGTTAACAACACTATGGTCGGATCCGATACAAAGCATAGATCAAGCAATCGACCCAAGGAATTTTTCACATGATTGACTTGAGACAGGGACAGGTCAAGCAAGCCGCCAACAAAGTCATGTAGTGACATGGGCACTAGGATACTAGACTCGTTTACCGAAGACCAAACAGTTCCTGGCAAGTTGAAGTCACCAAGAACTATCATATGATCTTTATCTGATAGCGAGGAAGAAACAGCGGTTAAAGCGGACAAGTGCTGCTCATAAATTGAGATATCCGAAGAAGGTGGAATATATGAGCAAGTAATGAATATAGCGAAAGCGGGAAGAATCAGTTTTACACACAGGAATTCCAGTACCGGCCTGTTAAAACCTCGGAACTAAGAATGTCTGGCTTTAACCAGGTTTCGGTAAGCACAATAACGTGGGAAGCAAATGCCACACTGTCCCGAAAAAGAGTGCTGAGCTTGCTGCGTAAGCCTCTAATATTCTGATAGATTACTAAAAAGAGAAAGAAAGAAAGAAAGAAAAAGAAAAAGTTTTTGGAAGGGTGGAAGCAGGACGGGAAGATGAGGATGGCACATTGGGATGATTTTTAAGAGTTATGGGGGGCCTATTCTTCTTCTTAACCTTGAACTCCTTTACCACCAAATGCTCTGGCCAAAATTTGGCAGAGCAAATGGTGTCAAAATGAGTTGGGGAGACACTTATCTTGAATGAAGCTATCTCCCTGGCATAAGAGAAATTAAACTTCTCCACCTTTAAACCCACGGCTTTTATTTTGCTTTGTACAAAAGCAGTTACATCATTAGATGTGAGGTCAGGGGCCAGCCGTAAGACAAAAACTTGCCGTTTTGGTGGGACCCCCACCAGTGGTTTAGGCACCACAGGCCTAGTACCTGTGGTGGCAATATCCGGAGGTCCGGAACGTCTATTTACTGGTGGGATCGGAATGGACGGGGCAGCTAGTGAGTTTGCGGACACCACGGACACGGACGCTATAGACGTTATTGGCTTCATGTTCTCCGAGGCGATAAATTCGGTTACCGAATCTGTAACGCCAGCATCTGTCGTTGCCCTTGGAGTGGTAAACGAGATCAACTGCTGCACACTTTGAGTGGTCGGAGTCCGATTTTCGGCAACGAGCGGCTGAGCGACTATTGGCACTTGCAGATCCCGCGGAGTGACCCTTTTGCGCCTCGGAGACTCATTCAGCAGTTTTAAACCGCTAAACTGAGCCTCCATGGCTAGGTTCCGATCGTATTGGTTTTTAAAACCAACAGTCAGCTCCTTAAAGCCACTCCGCGTCTGCCTCATAAATGCTACCATGTCTTTCTCCACCGCACGGCATGCCTCGCAACTGTAGTGCAAACCATTACGCTTTGAAATGGCATCACCCACCAGGCCAGAAAATCCAGCGCATTTTGCGTGCACTACGCTGTCGCAGAGCCAGCAGGGGATAATCGGCTGATCGTGGGTGATCTGCTTATTGCATGATTTTTTGGCGCAGACCACAGCGAATTCCATTTTAATTATTAAAAAAAAAAAAATCAACTATTTAAAATTCCAAAACAAATTGGTATCAGACCAATGTGCCAGACAAACGCTCAAAGCGGAATTAGTAAAAAGAGAGCGGGGAGGAGAGCGGTTATATCGAGGGCTACTAAACAGAGAGCTCAGAAAGTTAAAAGAGCGAGGGAGAAAGAACAGTTATTTGGATAATAGGGAGAGAGTGATAGCTAAAGCAAAGGCTACGAGATAAAGAGCGGGCTAAACTCAGCGTGAGCGTACTTACAGAAAGCAACACACAAACACACGATTAACCAACGCACAGAATTAATTTCAAAATCAAATTTTTAATAATAACAAGAGGCATGCACTCGCGTTATAGGACAGATTTTCTACTGTAGGTTAAATGAGGATTTTAATCGAGGTTTATTTTGAAAAAACACCGGCTGTATTTGCAAAATAAAAGGAAAAGAAGCGGAGCGCAAAACAAAAACACGTCTGGTCACTACAAAGAGAACGAACGAATTTACCATAAATTTAAAAAAATGGCGGACGGAATCGATAGATTTGCGGAAAACCCGAAGACTTATTAGTAATGAAGATGCAGACGATAACTAATGAAAATAGTAACGTTAGTAAAGAGGCAGCAGTAAAAAAGGAAGATAGAGATTTGCCTGCTCTACAAAAAGTAGAAGTACCGACATTCTCAGGATAAGAAAAAGAGTGCGACGGATTTACATCTCTAAAACATAATTATCTAAAAATCGCGATTAAGGGTGAAGCAATGAGTATGGTTGCTCAGCTCTTAGGTGGCCCGCTAGAAAATTATAATGCCGCTTGGGACTTACTGACCAAGCGGTATGAAAATAAAAGAAAAATATTTTTTTATCAGCTGAATCGGTTGATATATTAACCAATAGATAACGAAAGTTAGGTTAGGTTAAGTAGAGGTGGCTGCCAGGCTAGCTCGGAGCCCGTCACACTTAGGCCTGTTTCGGCCCGTTGTGATACCGCTTGGGATCATTCCCTTCCAGCGATGTGATACTTTATGTCAGCAATTGTCCCAATCAGATGCTCTTACAATATGTCCTGAGACATATTGTAGACATCTCCGAAATGTCAGTTAGAAAGGCCGAGCCTAAGTGTTGTAGCCTTCTTCTGCTGAAAGCTGGACAGGAGCAAATCAGGTGATCCACTGTCTCCTCAACTTCCTCGTCTCTGCAGCTGCGGCAAAAATCATTATGTGCGGCACCCAGCCTGTTAACATGGGTGCCTATTAGCCACACTCAGAGGTGCGCTTCCTATCTATGGTCGGCCATGTTAGCGGAGTTGTGTGACAGCGTGGACCTATTCGCCACTTAACGTCTGCCAGTCGCTTGTATTGCTCCTTTATGATAAGCTTACAGGTGGCCATAGGCATGCAAATATCCTCCCTATCTTGTAAAAGGGGGGCTGTAGTACCAGATCTGGCTAGCTCGTCCGCTATACAGTTGCCCTCAATGTCCCGGTGGCCCGGGAACCATATAAGGCTGATAGCAAATTGCTGAGCCATCTCCTGAAGAGATTTGCGGCAGTTTGCCGCGGTGGCCGAGTTCGACGAAATCGCATTAAGGGATTTGATCGTAGCTTGGCTGTCGCTATAGATGTTTAGCTGGGCTGCCGTGGCAGTGACCGTTTGAAGGCAGTACAGAGCCTCCCTGATTGCGATGGCGTTTAGCGCATCATTTGGTGTGGTGCGAAGAGCTCCACTGATGCAAAAGGCGGCAGTTCGCTGAACTTTGCTCAGCTGATTGGTGATTGTCCTTTTTGATAGGGCTCCGTAGAGTAGTATAGGCCTGACTATTGCCATATATATCCATTGGACAATGCTTGGGTTCATGCCCCACTTTAAGCCAATAGCTTTTTTGCAAGTGTAGAGTGCTGTCGTGGCCTTCTTCACTCTATCCTTGGCATTCAGGTTCCAATTAAGCTTTTTGTCAATTACCAACCCCAAAGTAACTGGCACTATCGCTGAAGGAGAGCCTGTATCCATTTAGCATTGGGGGGTTGAGGGACGGGACCTTGTATTTATTTGTGAATAACACAAGTTCCGTTTTCGAGGGATATAATCCCAATCCGCGCGATTCTGTCCATCCGGACAATCGAGCAAGCTTTGCGGTCATTAAGTCGCAGAGTGTTTGGGGGTATTTCCCCTCGAAGATAATTGCAACGTCGTCCGCGTATGCCACTACTTTACAGCCCCCCCCTTCCAGGTCGCATAGAATCTTATTGACTGCCATGTTCCACAGAAGAGGAGACAGGACTCCACCTTGCAAGGTGTCTCTGTTGACATACCTTGACTGGGCGGACAATCCCATCGATGATGTCACCGTCCTGCATATGAGCAATTGATCAATGAGCATCACCAAGTGACGGTCCACCCCCAGGTCAGTCAGGGCTTCCGTAATGGCGCCCGGTACAACGTTGTTAAAGGCTCCCTCGATATCGAGAAAAGCCATTAGTGAGTATTCTTTGAGATGCAGAAATTTTTCTACACTCGAGATTACTTCATGAAGTGCCGTTTCCGTGAATTTTCCTTTCCGGTAGGCATACTGCGCACTTGAGTCCTTATGGACTGAGGACTTATGGTTGCCATTGGTCTAAAGTCTTTCGGGGTTGAGTGTGATGCTTCACCTGCTTTAGGGATGAAAACTATCCTAGCCTTAAGCCAAGCTTGTGGTATTGTACATACCGCCAGTATCTTCCTGAAGATACTTTTTAGCTAGTTGATGGCCGTATCCCCGGCCTTCTGAAGTTGGGCCGGGATTACCTGGTCCGGGCCTGGTGATTTAAACGGGTTGAAGCTGTTTACTAACCAGCTTATGTTCCGTTTTGTAAGGATGTGGTCCATCGATTTTGCCGGTCCCTCCCCTGGGAGGTGTGTCGGCGCGGTGGTTGTACATCCGGGGAAACTCCTCACAGGAGTTGGTCCACGCACAATCATTCTCTTTAAGGTAACCTACCGAAGGGGCAGTTTTTGAGAGAACCTTCCGGAGTCTTGCGGCCTCCGACGTTTCCTCGATTTCGGAGCAAAATTTTTGCCAGGAGGCTCTTTTTGCCTTCCTAGTTTCTTTTTTATATAGTGCTAGACTGGTTTTATAGTCTGCCCAGTGAGTATCCTCGTTAGCTGTTGTGGCTCTATTGAAGAGAGTCCTGCAGCTTCTGCGAAGGATGTCTAATTGTTTTGACCACCAAAGGGGCCTCTTTTTCCTCCTTAGTCTGTTAGGAGGGCATGCTGCCCTTTATTGTAAAGCTTTATTGCATGCTTCCGTGAACCTGTTCACAAGACGGTTTAGGTCGTCTTTCGTGTTCGGGCATATAGGGGGCATATAGGGGCATTAGGAGGGAGTAGTTTCTCCAGGGTTGTGCTATATATTTCCCAGTTGGTTTTTCTGGGGTTGATATAGTCGGTGGGTTTAGGGATCTCGAGGGATAATATCGTCTCGATGTACCTGTGGTCCGAGAAGGAATGGTCCTCTAGGACTTTCCAACTCTTGACTGTGTCTAACACTTTGTTTGACTCTAGCGTGAGGTCGATAACCTCCTGCCGATTTTTAATTATAAAAGTGGGGTTGCTGCCCCGATTACAAATAAATAAGTTTGAGTCCAGGATGAAGCTGAAAAGTGACTCACCCCTTACGTTTGTGTCCGTGCTTCCCCATTAGGTGTGGTGAGCGTTGGCATCGCAACCTATTAGCAGGTCTCTGTCCGACCTTTCGCTGTCGCTGGCTAGTTTATGAACAAGGTCGTTGGGAGGATCATTTTCCTCATGGGCCATATAGGACGACACCAGCCTGAGATGAGTCCCTTTTATCTCTAGGCTTGCCGCCGTGTTGTCGCCATCGCTATAATTATGGAGCTGAAAGATATTTAGGTGCTTTCTCGCATGTATGCAGGTACGGGTTTTACCTTCTTCTTGTACCTACCTTGTACCTTCTTTACCTATCTTGTACTCCTAATCCTAATCCACAGACCTTGTTTCCTACCACCCAAGGCTCCTGGATTAGGACTACGTCGACTCCGCTCGCGTCTAAGCGGAGTATGAGGGCAGCCGATGCTGCTTTACAGTGGTGGAGATTGATTTGAAGGATCCTTAGGACCATCTTCAAGGTTCTCCACCACTGTTATGTCTGCGTCCGAGTCGTCTGAGACCCTCTCTCGGCACATCGATTCGAAGTCAAGCACCAGCTCCGTCTCCGAAGAGAAGCCTTCTTGGTCTGGCTCCAGCTCGTCGTCAGGCGCTTCGATCTCCGCAGCGACGTCCTGCTCGACTGGGTTGTCGACAGGACGAGCCGCGGCCGCCGCATCCAACTTGACGATGGAGACCGAGCTGAAGCCAAAATTCAGCTCACCTTTAGTTGCCTCTATCGGGGCCAGCGACTCCTTGTTTAGAACGAGCACCGCCTGGTTTGTCGGCCTTGCGTCGTTTCTACTCTGGCTACCTTCCAGTCAGAGGTTGGTAGGCTTGGATTCCGGCCCTCGGTCTGCTGGGCACCTCGCTCCAGTCGACTGCGACGAGTTTCGCCCCAGCGTAGACCTCACCGACCTGCGCCACCGCCGCTTTTTATAGCTTCACGGAGCGCTCGTCTTCGCAGGCAATTATCTTGATGTTGTCCTGGAACCACCCCATATCCTTGCAGACTGGCGGTGGTCCTGGGTCTTCGTCGAGGAGGTCGAAGCAGCGGTCGGCCAGTGCCGCTTCCAAAAACTTCCACTGACTCCTTGGTATCCTCCCCTCTACGCTGCCTTTGTCGAGGACTCCGATTAGCGTCCTCTCCTTGGCAATCTGCGCAAAGGAGACATTGGGCAGCACTCTGGAGCGCTTTGCCACCGGTCCAGGTGTCTCCTGCGAGCGCTGCCTCTTAGATTGGGGAGCCACCTTTTTCTGCTCTAAGGTGAAGTCCGGGAGGACAGCCGAGGCCCATTCCACCTTCTTCAGCCAGTCGGCTGATGGGCTGGTTTCGCTGCTGGCGTGTTGCCGACGGAGTATGTGCCCAGCACTCCTCCTTTCGGCGTAGGTGTAGCGTTTGGCTTGGGCGCTTGTCGACGGCAAGTCATCCCCCTGCGCCTTACCAGAAGGTTGGGCAGCCGCAGTATTGCTTAGCTGCCTCTCCAAGGTGTCAGCTTCGGGAGTTGCCTTGCCACCCACTCCGGATTCGGGATGGGACCCTCTCGGGTTCGCACAGGCACCTTCCACCTTGCAGGTATTCCCTGCTGTAGAGCCGGTAGGGCCAGGCCTTTGGGCCGCTGCCTTTCCGTGCTTGGGATTGCTCCCAGCTGGCATTTGGGGAGTGCCGCACTCATTTGTTTTTTTGTGTGTTTTTTTGTTTATATTTTGATTTTTATACATCTTTCACCCACGAGATGCAGGGAAAGGGAACGGTCAGCCCGGGCAGATATCCTCGTTGCGCGGGTAAGGCATCATTAGAACAGGGGGCTGCCAAGTTCCTGAGCCCTCCGTTAGCGACTGGGCTAGTTTTATACAGGGCCCCCAGCCAGGCTGACTCTCGGCACGGGTCGAGTAACACACTTAGTCCGGCCCGGTGTGAGGTGGGTGTGGGGGTTGGGATGTGGGTAGGTATCGTGTAGGGATGGGAGTGTGTGAGCTACTTATTGAGGCGGCACCACAAGCGCATCGTTAGTGTCGCTTCTTCGCGAACACCCGCTGGCTGTCCGGGACTGCTTATTTCGGTACTCTCCTATAAGGGATGCCCGCTTATTCGCCGCTGACCTACCGAGGTAGGCCGTTCGCTATCCGCAACCCGCGACCCGTCCAGTGGCCTCAGCTAGGCCGCCTTTGAGCCATCTCACGAGCTCATCAGACCAGACCAACTACACAAATAATAGAGGAAATTTCCGTGGCTTTATCCGAGGAAAGAACAATTCTAACCGAGACTACAATAGCCCCTATAATAACTCGGAAAACCAGCAACAGAACGAGTTCGAGTTACTCAAAAATAATGAAAAACAACTCGGAAAACCAGATAATCCCATTTGTAAGATATTCACGAACGAATGAAGAATAAATGTACACGCAGTAGATTTGGATCTGATTTTTTTTTTTTATCTTCATTAAATTTATTTATTTATTTATTTATTTATTTATTTTTTTTTTATGGGTTTTATCAAGTGTTTTTCTAATTTCTCCCTAAATTGCGTTGCTCTAAATAATGAAAAAACAGGTAAAACTTTTACTTTGCTGTTAAACACTGGTGCAGATATATCTCTGATAAAACAAAATGGTGATACATTTGAACATGTTAACTCATTTATCTCAACACTGTGAAATGGGAGATTCATACGCTCCTCCCAGAATAAGGTGGGTGTTTTGTCACCCACCATTCTCTTTCATGTTTCACCCACCATTCTCTTTCGTTTTCTTTCCCACTGGATTGACCCTAACTTCGCAGTTTAGTTGAGTTACCTATTAGAATTAAGTCACGATTACCTAAAATTAAGTCCTGAACTTTCGTATTTTCTAGATTTAAGCATTGACTTTTCAGCTTTAGGTTAAGGGGAAGAGCCACGAAGGCCAAAATTCTTTAATTTCCGTATTATACGGCCTGAGGGGCCTCTAAGTACCCGAGTAGTCTCTTATCTTTAGAAAGGAGGGAAAGCCGTGATCACGGCAGACGCCACTGGATTTTCGGGGTTGATTATCCCAGCTAAAGCAGCCAGCCCAACGACAACAACGAAGCAGCGACAACCGAAAGAGAGGAAGACGAAGCCCAGCAACAACAGAGAAGCACCAGTAACCGAAAGAAGGGAAGAGGCGAGGCCCAGAAACAACCGAAAGAGACAGCGAAGCACCAATAACCGTAAGCGATAAGACAAGCCAGCCACAGCAACGACGCGCCAGCAGCGGAGCCAGAGAGAGCAGAACGCAGAGGCATCACAAAGGAGAGGCGAAAGCTACTGACGCAGCCGCTTACGCCGTTGGAAGTCGAGAGAGAGTAAGAGCGGGAGAGCCGGCTAGCCGGACCCCCTCAACGACGACCATGGCTGACGCCGCCGCTTACGCCAGTGGAAGCCAGAGAGAGCGCAAGAGCGGGAGAGCCAGACCCCCTTTGACGACGACCATGGCTGACGCAGTTGGAAGCTTAGAGAGAGAGTAAGAACGAGAGAGAGCCAGACCTCTATGACTCAGCAACAGCCGCAACGCTAGCCGCTCACGCTGATGCTGGATCGGGAGAGCCAGCTGAATGCCGGCTGAGAGCTGGGGACAAGCGAGAGAACAAAAAGCTGGGAGAGTTGGTTGGAGAGTGCCGCACGAGACGGACGTGCCCGCGGACAAAAGTCGAGATCGGTCAAAGTTAAGAAAAACACGTGTAAACCGCGACCCACGCGAAAGGAACGAGTGAACCCGCGACCCGAGGTGGAAGGAGTGTGCCAGCGAACCCAGCGTAAACCCCACATCAACGTCGCTTCCGTGGCCAAGAAGAAGGAGTTGACGGCGAATAGCGCAGGATAAGGGGTAAGCGGGTCTCACGTCGTGAGTAAACGGGCTGCTGAACGGTGCGATAGGAAGGGATTGAAGAAAAGAACATGTAAAAACAATCTCGCCGCGAACGGTCCGTATCCATTTACTGGGGAAGCCGGGTATCAGGGGATCCGTCTCTTCTCCCCATCCTTACACTACTTGCCTAAGTGCCCCTCGTCTCCCGTCTCCGTTGTGATTTGTATTCTGGATAGGATCCCGAAGGTGCTATGCAGCGATTACCTAAGCGCTCTCGGTGATACCTGTCTAAATTCCCGTATGATCCCCCGTAGTCCAACCGTATCCCAAGGCTGCTATCCGGCGATTACCTAAGCGCTCTCGGTGATGCCTGTCGGCGTTCCCGTATGATCCCCCGTAGTCCAACCGTATCCCAAGGCTGCTATCCGGCGATTGCCTAAGCCCTCTCGGCGATACCTGTCAGTGTCTCCGCAATAGGACCCCGAAGGTGCTATCCGGCGAATGCCTAAGTGCCCTCGAGTGCACTTTTAAAGAAATGGGCAATAAAATATTTAAAGCACTAAGAGTAGCGTTACTCAAGCCGCTGACCTAGACAAATAATAAAAAAGATCAAGAAGCGATATTGTTTACATACCATGACGATCCAATTCAAAGAGGTCATACAGGAATAACAAAAACACTAGCAAAAAATAAAAGACACTGTTATTGAAAAAATATGACACGTCATATCAAAGGGTACATAAAAATATGTCCTAAATGCCTGACGACAAAAACGACGAAACAGACAAGATCACCTCTAATTATTACAAACACACCAATAAATGCTTTCGACAAAGTGCTAATAGACACTATTGGTCCATTACCTCGATCAGAGAACGGAAATGAATACGCAGTCACCTTAATATGTGACTTAACAAAATATTTAGTAGCCATTCCAGTTGCAAACAAATGCGCAAAACAGTCGCAAAAACTATATTCGAATCTTTTATTCTAAAGTACTGTCCAATGGAGACGTTCATATGGTTACAGTATTTCGTTTACTGTTTTAACACAACTCCATCAGTAACCCATAATTATTGTCCATACGAACTTGTTTTCGGTTAACAACATAATCTGGCCGTCAGCCATCAGGTGCTACAGGGGGATAAACGGATGGCGGGTCGGCTCTCCACAACCCGAGGTGGCTTGTGCCCCAACGCCTTCCCGCCTACTCGTGGGAACAACTATGCCAAATACCTCAAATATAAAAAACAAACACACCGCAAAGGAGCTTGGTACTCTTTTTAAAGTACCGGAGGGACAAGACTATACCTCTACATCAACGCCTGGAAAACCAGGTCCAAAGAAGACGGGGACGGCCATGTCCCTCGTGACAAGGGGCAGCTGGTGGAAAATGAGCTTCAGGACCGATTCCTGCAGGAACTGGAGGAGAATGACGGACCACCGCCCAAATGTGAGGACGCAGTGTGGCATCAAGGGAAGATGAAAGCCATCGCTCTATATCAAGGCGGTGGCTGCCCTCAAGAAGGTCTACCCAGGGGCCAAGCTGGAGGCCGTGAAATGGGAAGATGTCCTTAGTCAACCGAGGACCAGAGGATGGGTCTCGGCTAAGCCTGCAGAACCTGAGAAGATCCTCAGGTTACTGAAGGTCTGCAACCCCCACTTTCCTACAGCCGATTGGAAGGTGGCCAAGGCGGAAGATATCACAGGGCAGAGGCGCCAGATTATCCTCGTCCTGAATGACAAGTCCCTTGAGCTCCTCTCACAAACGGACAAGAAGATAACCATTTCCCCCTACAAGTCCAACCGCAAGGGCAGGCAAGCGGAAGTCGAGCCAGACCTGGAGCTGCCGCAGATCCCGAAGGGGGAGGCCTCGTGTCGGATGCGGCGTCAATGGTGTCGGACGACATCTTGGATGGCTACGTGTCCGACGAGAGCGACCTAGCCAGGGGTCTCAGCCACATCGATGTCGGGGAGGAGCTGGAGTCCCCCGACAGCATCCCGAAAACGAAAATGGTGGAGGTGAGCCTCAGAAATGTCACTGACGCTCCTGCAGATAACCCTCCACCATTGTAAGGCAGCATGTGCTGCTCTACTGCTCCATCTAGCCAAGGGTGGAGCCGACATAGTCCTCATTCAGGAGCCCTGGATCCTCGGAAACAGGGTCTCCGGTCTGAGGACTCCAGACTATAAGCTATACGTAGCTGAAACCGCTGGTACAATTCGTACCTGCATTCTTGCAAAAAGAGAGTTGCACTTATTTTTGCTCCCAATGCTCAGCAATGAAGACCACACCGCAGTGAGCCTCGAAGGCCAAGAGCGCTCACTGAGGATCTGCTCCGCATGGATGGGTCATCACCAACCTGACCCTCCTCCACACGCACCCCTCCGGGCTTTAATCGCAGAATGTGCGGCCAAGGACATCGGCTTATTTGTGCCAGTGGGGAAGCACTGACACAAACTAAAGCGGTTAGTACCTCTTTAGTTACTTGCTGACCACTCAGATGGTCTTATTAAACCGGGGGAGGACCCTACCTTTATTATTAACAACCGCAAGGAGGTCCTGGACCTCACGCTTGCTTCTCATGACATACAGGGGAACATTGTATCCTGGAGGGTCCTGGAAGAACACTCTTTCTCGAAACACAGGTACGTTGAAACTGTATTCTCCTTTTCATTACCGAAACCAGTTAAATTCAGGAACCTCAGGCGGACAAACTGGATTCGGTACTCGGACTATCTTTGTCGTGTTCTTCCTGAGTCCCCACCTGAGGAGGAGTTTTCCAGGGAGGTCACGACTCGTCTTGTTAAAATTTTCACCGACGCCTGCAACAAGGCGCTCGATAAATCCTGCCCCTCTGGCAAGAACAGAGACCGGAAGAAACCTGAATGGTGCAATCCGAAACTAGGGGAACTCCGGAAAGCCTCCCGGAGACACTTCAATAAGGCTGAAAACGTTGAGTAGAACTGGGCCGATTACAAGGCCAGTCTGTCAACCTACAACAAAGAACTTAGGAAAGCCAATCGCGTCTCTTGGCGTAAGTTCTGTAGCGAAATCGAGAGCACCTCACCCTGGGCTACTTAAAGAACGCCGACCAGTCTTGGACTACGTCCAGCGATGAGTCGCTAAATCTTCTCCTTAATACCCACTAGCGCCTTCTTCCGTCGCCTCAAATGCTATCCTGAAGACGATGGAACGGCTCCTGGGGCTGCATCTCACGGCGAGTATTCCGCCCAGTCTGATCTCAGACTCCCAGCATGCCTATCGGAAGGGAAGATCCACCGAAATGGCCCTACACTCGATCACATCGATCATCGAAGCGCCTCTTAACTTTAAGGAGTACATAGAAGGCGCCATTAATAACATCCTTCCGACCACCATCACGGTCGCACTGACGGACCTGGGGGTTGACTCCCGGACGGTGAGCCTAATCGATCAGATGCAACAATGCAGGACAGTTGAGGCATCACTAGGGACGTCAACATCCACCAGATTTGTCAGCAGAGGAACACCGCAGGGCAGAGTCTTCTCGCCCCTCTTATGGAATGTGGCATTGAACGAACTGCGGCGGGAGCTAGAGGGGTTCGTTGCCGCGTGGTGGCGTATGCGGACGATTTTGCTATAGCATTCTCCGGCAAATTTCCGCAGACGTTGTGTGAGTGCATGACAAGTCATCTCACGAAGATTTCGAGGTGGGCAGACAAATGCGGGCTAGGAGTCAACCCGTCTAAAACGGAACTTGTGCTTTTCACCAAGAAGTACAAAGTTCCGGTACTGACTCCCCGAAACTCTGTGGGGAAGCGCTAGCCTTTGGCAACAATGCCAAGTATCTTGGCCCAATCCTCGACAGAAGGCTCGATTGGAAACTGAGCATAGAGGATGGAGTAAAGAAGGCCACAGTGGCCCTCTATACATGCAGGAAAGCAATCGGACTAAAATGGGGAATGACCCCGTATATAGTTCGGTGGCTATACACCGCCATCATACGACCGATCATGCTCTATGGAATGGTGGTATGGTGGCCAGCCTTAGACAAAAGGACATGCCTCAATAAACTCAGCAGAGTTCAACGCATGGCAGAGCTATGCATAACTGGCGGGCTACGCACTACTCCAGGGGAAGCCCTGGATACTGTGCTGGACGTCCTCCCCGTAGATCTCATGGGTAAGAAGGCTTGCACACATTTTCCGCCCTCAGAATGAGAGAAGCCAAACTGTGGAAAGCATCCGCGGTTGGGCACTCGGGAATCCTGACGAGACTCCCGCAATTACCGGAGAGGACAGATTTTGTATCCCTAGTGATCACCTCTCGACGCATTTCCAGGTATCAATCCCACCTAGGGAGGACTGGGAGATGGGCGAACCAGGACCCGCAAATGCGGTCCACTTCAACACTAATGTCTCAAAGTTAAACGGCCGTGTGGGAGTCGGAGTCTACTGTAACGAGCTGAACATCAGTTATTGCTTCAGGCTCCCGGATCACTGTAGTGTGTTCCAAGCGGAGGTTGTGTCCAACAAGGAGTCCATTTCTATTGTCACCAAACTACTCCTAGACACGCACTTAATGTGCATCTTCTCGGACAGCCAAGCAGCTATTAAAGCTTTAGGCTCAATATCGTCGAATTCAGCGACTGTAAACGACTGCCGCAGGTCTCTGCACGAGATCACAGAGCAGTTAGATCTCTTCCTTATATGGATCCCAGGCCACAGGGACATCGAGGGGAACGATGCCGCCGTCGAGCTAGCCAGGCAGGGCACTACGATTCGAAATTCAATTATCCCGTAGAACGACGTTCCTTTTGGCAGAGTTAAAAGCGTTTTTAATATCAAAATTTACCACTATGCAGTACGTTTTTACAACACCCTACCAGCGCGTACCTTCGATTGCCTTCGAGGCAATGTTGACCACTGATGCTAGCGCGTTAACAGTTAAGTGTTCCTTACGGATATTGGCGTGGTGACAGGCCTCCCCCTCTGTGTATGGCTAACTCTAGCCTCTTGCAAATAATCCGCTCTAAAATTGTTTCCCGCGGTATCCAATACTGGTACCAGCAGAGAAATATCGAATGAAGCGAAAGTCTCCAAGAGGACTCAGCCTTGTTGCACTGTAGCTTGGGGTTTTTTATCTTTTTACGGCTCTTTGATTTTGGGACCGGCACTGCAGCTCGTTCGGCACAATATTTATTGGGTCAGCTGGCTGGAATGCACAGAACTGGGGTGTGTTTAACTGGGAAGCTTTTTATGACCAGCACTGTACCTGGGTCGCTGGTCGGACAGGCACTGTACTTGAGTCGGGATGATTGTCAAGACCGGCACTGTAGCGTTATCTCGTCATCGTCAATGCGTGTGTAATTTTCGGCTTGCGGGTATTGTGTGTATTCTGTGTTTGACTGCTGGTCGTACTTTGCTCCGACTGTACTTTTAACACGTGGTCTGTGGGCTTTTGGTAAACTGGATTTCGAATCGCAGCTAAATAAGGCGTGATGTTGGGTGGAGGGCATTGTGTAGTCGGAAGCTTGGTAGGTGGAGGGCAGTGCGTCGTCGCACAAGTCAAGTGTTGGATGGGAAGCAGTGCGTCGCATAGTGGGGCCTTTGGCCATTTCAGTTTGCTAAATTATTAACTTCTGAAAGAAATAATATATTTCATGAAATAACCTGAAAAAATAACCTGATTTGAAAGACAAATCTTTCATGCAGATTATTTATTTCTTAGTTTATCCTTGGCTTTCGTGCTATTGTGGAAAGATATTCTCCGCGGAATGTTATATGCAAGTTTTAAAATGAAATATATACATATAATTCTTGCAGGCAATGGCTAAATGCCATTGAATTTTTAGAATAGTTTTTCTAAATATGAAAAGACCGAAAACTTGGGTGGCTGCAAATTATTGTATGTTAAAAAAAAAAAAAAAGAGGTGCGTGTGTTCGTTTTCAATCGATTTTTTCGACTCTCTCCAATGTATTCAAATAATTTCTTCTTAGCCGAGCTCACCTATGGTGGCAAAGCGGGGTGAATTCGCCAAGAGCGAGAGAGCGAGCTTTTATTGCGCTCCTGCTTTGCCCTAGCCTAACTAACACTAGACTTCATAAGATTCGATCCTAATAACAATTATAATACAGATCAGACGCCAAATGGCGCTACACCGGCCCCGTTGAAGGCCTGGAAGGCTTCAAGCCAGTGGCAGAAGCGCTAACTTGTGAATTGGCCTCCTGAACGTGGCTCCGCTGCTCGTCCTTAGGTAGACCACCCTAACCCTTCCGTCCTGCCCGGCGGCTGTTCCAACCACCCTTCCGAAGAGCCACTGTTGAGGGAGCAGGATGTCCTCGGCGACGATTACGAGGTCGCCTTCCTTGACATTTGGTTCCTCCTGGTGCCACTTGCATCTTATTTGCAAGCCCAGCACATACTCCCGGGACCATCGCTGCCAGAACATTTGCCTGGCTGACGAGACAAGCCGCCATCGCTTTAAGCAGCTCAGACCATCCTGGTCCGGGGTCCTGGGTGCTGGGGGGTGCGATGAGCGGCCCGCCTGTCAGCAGGTGCCCGGGAGTCGGCTCGTCTCCGTCGCTTGGGTCTGGGCTTAGGGGTCCTAGCGGGAGCGAGTTGAGTACCGCCTCGATCTCGACCAGCACGGTCTCCAGCTCCTCTGCGGTGAGGAAAGCGCTGCCAACTGCGCGTAGGAGTAGGCTCTTCGTAGACTTCACACCGGCCTCCCAAAGTCCGCCCATGTGCGGTGCTCGAGGCGGAATGAAGGCAAACTCGCACCCTCTTTTTGACGCGAATTCGCATACCGCGTCCGCTTCCGCTTCTATCTTCTTCCGCAGTTCGTTGAAGTGGCGACTTGCTCCGACGAAATTTGTCGCGTTGTCGCAGTTCACGCGTTGCGGACATCCTCGACGACCGACGAACCTTTGGAATGCCAACAAGAAGGAATTAGTCGTCAAATCGGAGACAATTTCTAAATGAACCGCCTTGGACGCAAAACAGACAAATAACGCTATGTAGGACTTATAAGGGGGCCTTCCACGAATTTTCAGAGTCGTATAGACTGGGCCACAAAAATCAACGCCACATACTGAAAATGGGCGGAGAGCACGGAGCCGGTCTGCGGGTAAGTTGCCCATCATTTGGGTCTGGAGTAGAGGCTTGCATTTAAAGCAACGAATACACGACCTAACTGTCGCCCTGCAGACCGCCTGAGCATTCACTATCCAAATGCGCTGTCTAAGGATACTCACGAGTGCTCGTGAACCGGCATGAAAATTCGTTTGATGCAGATAGCCAACGTATGTCTGCACAAACTGCGAGCGTTTTGTCAATAACAAAGGAAACTTGGCATTATATGACATAGGAGCGTTAACTAGTCGCCCCCCAACTCGCAACAACGAAAAAGAGCACCAAGTCCCAGACTCTTCATGGATGAAGGGATTCAACAGCTGAAGACTGGGGCCTAACTTGCTGCCTTTACGAACCCTTTCAATATCTTTTTGAGACTAATTTTTTTGTGTTATTTCGACAATTTTTAGAAACGCCTCGTCGTATTTTACGGATGACGGAATTTTTTCAAAGTTGAGACTTCTGTCTTTGCATTTTCGGATGAAGCGGAACACGAAAACGAACACTCTTAGCAGTTTGAGGTGTGACGAGTATCCCTCGATTACATCCACTAAATAATTTGACTTGGCCGCGACGTTCAGTCCGTCCGATTTCTTCCGACTTTCCATCTGCAGCTCTTTTTCGGAAAGCTCGAAGTGTGGATTTCAGGGCCAGCTCTCTTCTTCAAACTTTAAAAACGCTGGTCCACTAAACCAGATCGACTGCACGATTTCCTCTACGTTACAACCTCTCGAAACTATTTCTGCTGGGTTCTGTTTTGTTGGCACATGCCGCCGCCGCCGCTACTCAGTTCGCAACGAATGTTGACAACGACGAAGGGTGGGATCGGATCCAATGAAGAGTAACTTCCGAATCAGACCAGTATATTATTTTTTCAATTGGAACCTTGAGCAGCGATTTGATTCGGTGACACAGGTCTGCGAGAAGGTGCACATAACTCAAGCCTTGGGAGCGTTTTCGTCTTGAGCGGCGCTACTTTCGACTTTGCAGTCAACAAGCAGATCTCGAAACCTTCTGCAGTCTTTCTACGAATATAGACGCAGGCTCCATAAGCTCTCATGGATGCGTCGGCAAAGGCATGTACTTGAATCGGTGGCATGGGATCAGTATGCACAAATCGAGGTATGGTAATCTTTTCCAACTGACCCAAGGATTCTTTTAATAATTTCCATGCTGTTTTCAAGTTCATTGAAATTGACTCATCCCAATCTAGCTTGTTAAGCCAATCTTTCCCTTAATTACTAAAGGACTTAACAAGCCAAGGGGATCAAACAGCTTTGATGTCACCGATAATATGTTCCGATTTGTCGCTCGGAGACCCATAACTGACGTGTCAATTTGGAACTTAAAAACGTCTTCGTGTGGCAGCCACGATATTCCTAACGCCTTAGTTGACTCTGAGTCCGAGATCGTTATCGGTTTAACTGTGCTCTCGGATGCGGTGACCTCAGGTGAGTTCGAAAACCATTTAGTCAATTCAAACCCAGCGGTTTGAAGAACCTGAGCCACATCAGACTTAATTGTCTTTAACTACTCTACGCAACCAGCACCAGTCAACATGTCATCGACATAGAAGTCGGAGTCAATAACTTCAGCAGCTTTAGGGAATGAGAGTTTTGCAGACTCACTCAACCTCTTCAAACACCGAATAGCCAAAAATGGGGCTGGTCCAGTCCCATATGTTACGGTGTTGAGCTGGTATATTCTCAAGGACTCAGACGGGTCTCTTCTCCACACTATGAGCTGGAATTGTCTAACCGCATCAGTGACCGAGACTTGGCGATACATCTTCTTGACATCGGCTGTCAAGGCGTACCTGTGTAGTCTGAATCGGAGCAATGTCGAATACAGCTCTTCCTGTATCGTAGGACCGACCATCAATATGTCGTTCAAGGCCACCTGGACGTTTTACAAGACGCATCGGGGGCCTCAACACACACTGATGTGGAATGAAATAATGTGGAGTTTTGGGATTGTGTTGTCTGTGGTAGACATGTGACCCAAGGAGAGGTACTCTTCCATGAACTCCAAGTACATTTTCTGTAACTCGGGGTCACGAGACAATCTTTTTCAAGCGACAAAAATCGCCGTTTAGCCACTTCAAAGGAGTTGGGATCTGGGATTTGATTTGAACGGCAGTTTTACTTCAAACCGACCTGAAGGCACGACCTGAGTAGTCCTTCTATAATGCTCTTCACATAACTTGTGTTCAGGAGATAAAGACTTTTTTTAGAAGACGGCAATTCTTCCAATGACCAAAACTTTTTGTAGTGTGTTGTCGATGTGTATCACTGACTCTTCTCGACAACTCAAACAATTCCTCGCTTCTTGGGTGGCAGTCACCTTTGGAGTGTATCTGCCCGACACAATCCAGCCGAGAAGCGTTTTCTGCAGAGTTGGATAGTCAGGACCTTGTCGAATCTGACCAACAGATAAAAGTTCGAAAAATGTTTCTGCACCTATCAACATATCTATCTTCTGTGGCTTGAAGAAATATGGGTCTGCAAGTGGTAAGTTCTTCGGGATTTTCCAGTCACTCACGTTAAGTGTTTGATCAGGGTGATACCCCGAAATGGACCTTAAAATCCAGAAATCAACAGAAAACTCACTACCAGTAATTCGCGACTTCACCACCGTGTGTATCTTTTTCTTGACTTGTGAATTGATTCACCAATACCAAGCAAGTTGATACACGACTCCTCCCTACGGATCTGTAAGCGCTGTGCTAAGTCCTCAGTTATAAAATTGGTTTGAGACCCCGAGTCAAGCAGAGCTCGGGCCAAAACATGTTCACCATTATTTGTTCGGACGCTTACGATCGACGTAGCCAGAATAACTCTATCCATAGCTGTCGTATGGAGAGCATGCGAAGTGGAAGGTTGATTCTGATTGGGAGGAGGAGAAGAATTCTCTGGGGTGATGGTAACGCCAGACTTTTATTCGCCACTGTGTACCTATGCAATAAGGTATGGTGTGAGCAGCCACACACTCGACACTTCTTAGCTTTGCATCGTACTACAGAGTGGCCTTGTTGCAGACAATTGATGCACAGGGATGCAGTTTTGCGAATTCGAACCTTTGCATTACTGCCAGCCGACCAAATGGACTGCAATCTGTCAACAAATGGCCTTTTGCATTGTAGTAGCTGCATTGTTGGTTTTTGGTATTCGCGGTGGAACACGCGAATGAGCTCCGATTATGCGGCTTGCTTGGCACAGCTTTCTGATCCTGCTTTGGTTTGTCCGAATTTTCGGCCGAAAGATGCTGATGTCTCCGATTAAGCAACTTTTCACAGTCAGTCCAAAGTGGCAGCTTCTCATAATCGAGCTGTTCTTCCCATTTCTCTTTGGTCACCGGATCGACTCTGCTCAAGACGAGATGAATAATCATCGCATTCGAGATCTTTTTATCATCGCCTATCGACAACAATGAACCAATGGATCATTCGCTTCTAGCTCTTGCTTAAGCCGGTTGTGTTTTTTTTCTTGCTCCTGCGTTCTCCGCCCTTTTGCTTAAATATCATACAACATTGTTGTCAATTTGTTTTGATATTGCATCGCATCTCTTAATTTGATTATACTTTGTGTTAATCACCAGTGTTTCGTTTGTAAACTAGTGCTTAATATAAATACAATATTCGCAACGTAACGCATCGGACTCGTGCAGGCAATTTGTTATTGTTTTTTACCCAGTCTGCTTTTTGTTATCGTTTCATCGGTGTGCACTGTTTCTCGCGCATCAGCGTTTGCATCGCCCACACTCTCTCGAAAGCATAGCGGGCCTGCTGCTCGCATTGTTTGCTCTCACTCTCTCTGGATTGCCTATACTCTCCCTCTTTGTGGACTATTCTTTTGTGTCTCTGCTTTGGTGAGTTTACTGCTCGTTTCCTGCACTTCGTTGGATCATCTGCTCTGCATTATTGCCTCTGCTGATTGTCGGGCTCGCTCTGCTGTCTGCTCTCCCATTTTACCTGCGCTCTCACTCTGTACTTTTATTATTCGTGCACAGTGATTCTACTGCTGTCAATAATGGCAATCGTTTGCAGTGCAAAGAAATGTGAATTCGGTGGTGTAATCATTGGTGATTCATTCCTCAGCTGCTGGCTGTGCGACAATTTTGCCCACATAAAATGTGCTGGTGGCGGAAATTTTGGCCGGCTAAACGATCTGATCTCGAAACGCATGGGCCTGTCTTGGTCATGCCTGGCTTGTCGGGAGATTGAGGCCGAAATGCGCACATTCATGAGACAGACTCGATCTGGGTTTCTGGATGTTCGGAAACAATTTGTGGCTCTCAACGATAAATTTCTAGCCCTTGAATCGCAGTTTCTTGGGCTCAAACTCTTGAGCGAATCGCCTAGAAGGAAAATTCCGCATAATGATACCAATCTCTTGCAACCTAATCCGATTGGTACGCCTGCCTCCCACCTTCATCCATCGGAAGCATTTGTTACCCGTGTGGTCATGCCTCGCCGTTATCTGTAAACCCGCCAACGGCGGCTCCGGTGTTCTTTACACCGAGCAATGTGCTTCCTTCGAGCATCCGTTCCTAACAGCATCAATCCCATCCCTGCAGTTTTGCTGCCATCACTTCTGACGTGGTGAGTGCTCCTAGTGCGGGTGTGTTGGTTGCTGGTGATGTCTTGCCAATTCCTGCTCCAGCCGCTGCTGCCAATTCTTCTGCCCCAGGACCGAGATCTCTTTTTAGGAGTGGCTCCACCATCTCGATCTCGCTCGGGACTTCAACTGAGCAGTTGTCCCTCGGAAAGCAATATTTGTTTCCCGTCTTATTCCCGAGGCTACAACGGAGGACGTTAAACAACATCTTTCCTCTAAACTTAACGCCTCGCCTGATGATATAGTTGTGACTAAATTTACATTTAAACACAAGCGCAACATATCATCCTTTTAAAATTCTTCTCCCTGATTCCTTACTATCCAAATCTCTTGAACCGTCAATATGGCCTGAGCATACTATTATGCATGAGTTCCTTCACAAAGATTCGAACTCGAGTCCTAGAATTACCGAACCTGCTGCTTCAAAAAACTGATGTACCATTTTTCTATTCACTATCAGAACGTTCGCAGTTTGTTGGGCAAATTGCGTCAAGTTCATACAAATAGTGCGTCTTTTGATTTCGATGCCATTGCTTTTACCCGAAACCTGGACCTTAAAATTCTATCAATCATCATGAAAACTCATTGATAATTACACGCGATTTCACCAATGGACCGCCCATCTTTTTCAGGTTGTGGTTTGATTGCAGTCAAATCAAGTTTCTCATCTGAGTTATTCCCATTCAATAACATCCATGGAATTGAATTTGTTGCAGTCAAAGTTCGTGTTGGTTCGGCATTTTTCTGGTTTGAACCCCGAGTCCTACATTCCTCCCAGGTCAAATGTTCACCATTATTTGTTCAAACCACTGCTCAGCAAATAATACTATCCATATCTGCATTAGGTTGCAATGACCAAATTGATTCTCATTGGGACTTTAACCTCCCATTTCTTTCTTGGCTGCCTTGATGATGACGCCAGACCTTTTGTTTCCCAATTGCCACAATGACTTTATGGTGTGGGCTAACGGATATTTCCTTTTGCATCGTAATGCCGTCAAAAACCTTGTTGACAGACAATTGATGCTCATGTTTGCAACGATGCTTCATTCGAACCTTTGCATTAGAGCCAGCCGACCAAATTCCCTGAAGATCCTTCAACAAATGGATATCCATTGTAGTAGCTGCATTGTTGGTTTTGACATTCCATGGCTCCTTGCCACGCGAATTTTCGCAAAACAAACGATTATCGGCTTGATTGGCACAGCTTTCTGATCCTGATTTGGTTTGTCTTTATTTTCGGCCGAAAGATGCTGATGTCTCCGATTAACTCGTTTTACAGTCAGTCCAAAGTGGCAGCCCTTAATAATCGATTTGTTCCAGATATCACTTTGGTCCCGGATCGTCCAAGCCAAGACGGTTGAATAATCATTTGTCATTCGAAAATAATTTATCCAGGCCTCTCGACAACAATGAACCATATATGGATGAGGCGGTATCGGCCTTAGGTTCCTCCTCCGATGATGATTGTTGTTCATTTTGGGAAGACTAAATAGTGTTATAATCATTATTTTTCAAGATGTAGTACAAACTTTCGTAGACCCGTTTTAAAAATTTATTCGTTCGTTAACTCTCGGCGTAAGTCAAACGCCCTCAGTTCCTTCATTATCAGAACAGAAAGCAAAAGGTTGAACTGTTGGTAATTGCAAATTTATTCGCAGAGTCCTTTTCCAAAAAACGTGAAGTCTCATATTTATAACGCATCCGCTGAATCCGTACCAGCTACCTCAAGGAAGCATTTTTCTACCCATTTTCGAGGAAAACGTTGGTCTGGAAGGTTTTGTCATCATTGGACTTATCGTTTTCTGCGGGTCCAATGAGGTACCAAGTTGCATTTTAAAGCACTTCTTCCAACTCGAGTCCAAATTCAACCCTTGACCTATATCTTCAATCTTCTTTGGAAAAGTTTGTCTTCCATTAATTTGGCATGAGTCCTTCATCATTCCGCTTCGTCAAAACCAGCAATATCCCCGCTTGAAAACGGTCCGGTATCGCAACGAATGCCTTTGCCATCCCGAACTGCTTGAGTTCCTTCAGCCCGGCAAGGACGATATTGTTTGTTTTTGAGGTCATATTGATTCGCAACACGGTTTTTCAGACAGGCGAAAGGTCGACTAACCTTAATCGTATTCAAACCGAGGCACCGTGGAAAGAATGGGTTTGCCCAAACGAGGTTGTAAACAATATACCCCACTTCAGCAAGGGTCGAACGTCGCCATGGCTGGCTTAAACGAAACCTCTTTATTAATTCCAACGAACAGCAATGGTGACAAGCGAAAACGAAAAAACTCACCGCTGTTTTCTAAAGTATGTATTGTTAATGTATACGTATCCATCGACGACGATCGACGCTAAATTGATTTATTCGAAGCACGAATTTATCCTTCCTTGATAGATATCCTACTGACACCAAACGAATATATGCCGACGAAAACAAAATAACGCGTCACTTGGTGTTTGGTTTGGATCAAGCGCTTCAAACAAAAAGAACAGCGATAAGCAACGGTGGTGTTCGAAACGAAACAATTCACCGCTGCACCTGCGTAATGGTATGCGTGACATTTTACCAACGCCCAACATATTTTGACACAACGAAAATGAGAAAGAGGAAGGGGTCGAGCGAATTGCAGTTAAAATGAGTTATATTTGTTTTCCAAGATGGTTAGGTGTATGTATATATGTATTAATATATGCAAACATCTAGCTGTTTTAGCGTTCATGTCATACGTATGTCCAAGAATTGAAAGACGAGGTGCAATTGTTTCGGCAACAACTACAATAATTGCGAGTTTTTAATCTTTGCGTCTTCATTGGAGCTTTGTTCTTTTGTTTGGATACCGCTTTATAAAGATCAGAAATTCCAGGTTTGTTATTGAATCCGTCTTCTGGCGCTTGCTACCACTTGGCCCCTTTGGTATATTTAGCTGGGACAGGGTAGAATTGCACGACCGACCGGTCTTTTCAGTTTGTTTGCTGTGTTCTTTGCACAAACGTCGCGGTCAATTTGGCAATTTAGGTGTAGTACATATGTATGTACATAGGTATGATGGATTTTATTTGTTTATCTATTCTCCACTCATGTCACTGTCCCATTTGTCTTCCACTTTTTAATATCCGTTTAATTTGCGAGGTCCACCCGGGGGAACCATGAATTTTTAGGGTTTTTTTCTAAATATGAAAAGACCGAAAACTGTCGTTTTCCAATATCCCCTTTCGACTGTCTCTTAAACTAATTCAAACAATTTTTATAATCGACTTAAATTTAACTAATTTTTAAGAGCGAGCTTTTTTGCCTCGTTTTGTAATTAGCCTCATTAACACAGATAATTTGTTTGATAATTTAATAAAATTATAAATAAATATATGGATGAGGCCAAATGGCGATAAGGTTTTTTAAGTTTTCGATGATCATTGTTGGTATCCTCCAAATTTTGGAAGACTAAATGTATTTTTGTTTTTTTAATTAATTAATTAATTTTTAATTAACCCGTTTTAAGCCGCCATTACAAGCAGAGCCATAAACATGTTAGAATAGGTTAACAGTTATATTAGCATCACCGTTGAGACACGGTCTCAAATGGTTGAACCGCCTAAGAATTGGAATTTTTTCCGTCATTTAACCAGAGTCTCAAATTAAAAACGTTTATTGAAGTTTTTGTAAAGTTCGAGCATTCCGCTTGAACTGCGGCAGTGCTAACCAGGAAGACGAGCACGAGTTGGGTTATTCCCAAATTTTTAATCCAATTTTTGTCTCATTCCTACCCCGTCATTCTTAGTCACCGGCAAATGAGAGACATTGTTGTTGACATTGTGATTGTCGATGCACTCTTCTGAGCCGACTCTTCTTTTATCTACATTTTAATCTTCTCTGCATAAATACTAACACAGTTCGCGTTTGCCGCCTCAATGCTACGCATCAGACGTTTTGTGTTTTTCGAGTTCGTTTTGTGGAATATCCCCGATTTTGCGACGGTCCGTTTGTTCGTTGTTGTTGCTGTATTGATCTGCGTTTTTCTTCAGCTGGACGATATTGTTGGCTTTGATCATTTGATTAGTTTCGACTTAAAGTCGTTTCTAATAATTTTTCAATGATTAATCTCACCTGAAATATTTATTTTTAAAACTCATCCCTTTCATAAAAGAATATTTGTTGTGAACGTCGCTGCCGCTGGCTGCCAAACGGCAAACATTCACCTTCTGCTGGTTGTGTGATAACATAGGAACAGCAATGGTTGCGCCGAAAACGGCAAATTCACCGACGCGTAGTCGACCTCATAAAGACTCGCTGCGGTCTCAACGTATCCATCGACGACGATCGACGCTAAATTGAGAACGAAGCACGGACTTTATCTTAGACAGATAGTTGATTTCGCTGCGCTCAAACGGATTCAAAATGCTACAGGAAACAGGGTAAGCGATGGAGTCTCATTTTTGGTTTGGAAAAAGACTGAGTCGCCAAAACGAATGAAGGTTAACAACGGTTATTTGCCAAACTCTAATCCGGTCGCAGCTGCGTCCAGTCCCGGGATCACCTGCACCCCAACTATATCACCGTCACTAATAAATTTTGACGCCATGGACCTTTGTTCTTAAAAATGGTTCCATTTGCACCGACTACGATGGTGGCCTCATCTGCAGTATATATGTAGTCGCATATGCCGCCCCTCCCGCTCTACTGTCATACCATATGTCGGCCAAAGAATTTGAGGAAGCCGAGGTGCAAGCGTTTCCGTGGTCACAAGAAGCAATAACGCGCCGTTTTTAATGTTTGGTCTTCACTCAACCTTTCAACTTTTGCATAAATACTGCTTTCCCAACTAACACCAGAACGTCCACTGTGTTGTCTCAACAAATCTTCTGGCCCTGGATCAGTTCTTACCACGGTTGCTCTCCTTTGGTACCTATTTTGCGTCTTGCACGACCGATGGCATCGGCTTTTCAGGTTGTTTGCCGAAACTTCATTTGTCTAAACTCAACGTAGATAGTTCTGCGGGTCTCGTAGTTTACCAAATTTAACTTCAAGGTATGTAAACATAGGTATTTGGAATTTATTTGTTTATCTATTTGCTTGACCACTCATGTCACTGTCACTTTTGCTTCCACGATTTGTCATACGTTTAAATTTCCCACCAGCCCGGATCATCGAGTAGGTATTTTTCCAATAGTTTTGCTCCATCTGCAAAGACCGTCTGCTTTTCATTTTCTGTAGCAAAAACTAGACTCTCGCCAAGTATTCAAACATTGCCTATCAGAACGTTCGTTGCTTGGGTGGCAAGCTCAACAAGTTATATACGATAGTGCAACTTTTTAGGCCGACATTATCGCTTTCTCCGAAACCTGGCTTCATCCCTCAATCTCATGATTCTGAAGTCCTAATTGACAAATTTAACATTTATAGATCGGATCGTCCATCTGTGGTGGTGGTGTCCTGATTTTTCCGTTCTGACATAACATCAATTTTTTATCGAAGCTCCAAAATTTGAAATTATAGTAGTTTTGTTTTTAAATTCCTTAATTAATTTTTTATTTATATCGTGCTTTTACATCCCACCGTCCTCTAAATTTTCAACCTACATGCTTCACGAATAGGTTTTGCTACTGTTTCGTCCCAACTTAATTAGTCCGATTTTCTTATCGTCCTCGGATATTTCGCTCTTCCTAATAATTCCTTTTTCCATCCAAAGATTTAACCAGATGTTCCCAATCATGCAGCACGAAACGTTTATTCTCTTTCCGACTCATCAATCGGTCATAAACGGCATTGCAATAGCATAGGTAGGATTTTAGACCTTGTCTTTTCTACCGACTCTTCCGAACACTTTAGTACACAGAGGTTCCCCTTTCTTTTTTCCCGAAGACCTTTACCATCCTACCCTGGAAATAGATGTCCAGCTGCCTTCTCCTGGTCCCATCAAATTGCCTAAAAGCCTTCATCTATACACCTAATTCTGTTTTTACACGGTTTATTGGTTCCTGAAAAATACGTAAAAAACCGTCGTAAAAAGACATTTGCCGAATACCTCCAGAAACGAAAGAGAAACAAATTTGTACATTTTTTATGTTCGTTTTGTTTTTGTGGTTTTGCTAGCGGCCGTTTGTTCGTTGTTGTTTTTTTATATATTTGTGTGGTTATTTTTAACCGTTTGGAGATAAGTTTTTTTATCCCCAATCGAATTATTTCGAACTATTTTATTTATTATTTTTTTTACATTTATTATTTCGCAGAAATAAAATTTGATATGTAATTTTACCGCGTGACATCCAAATCGCAAACATTCGCTTTCCTGGTTGTTCACATTGCATGGCACACATCGTTTGCGCAGCTTTGCTCGGCATACATACAGACGGCCGACGTATTCGCCTAAATAACTAAGAGCGAGCTGCGGTCTCAACGGACCTGCAGGGAAGGAAGAGCGAAGCTTTAACAAAACAAACAAGTTTTATAGGCATTAGTAAAAACATAATAAACGGCTAAGAGCCAATTTCGCTGCGCTTGGTAAGCAGCTAATCGGCAAAATTCTGCAGGAACAACCGTTTTAAATGAAATAAAACCGTGTAAAAAATTTAAAAAATTTGATTTTCAAACCGTGTTAACGAAAACCGTTAAAAATTATTTGTAAAACTCTAATTAGGTGTATTTTGCTTCCAAGAGGGCTGATTTTATCTCCCCAATAGCGCACTTTCTCTGATAGATTGGTCATTCCATGGACGACTTTCGTGAGATTGAGCCCGCCACTAACGACTATAGCACTGTTTTTTCCATCTTTCCTACCTTTGTTCCATTAGCCGCCCCTCTCAGAAATCTTTCTGGCCAGGATTTGGTTCGAAAGTCCGCGGCTAGCAAACCGCAAGAATATAAAATGGTTTATATAAGAGGTTTAAACTGTCTGCCGTCGCAGTCAGATTTTGGGGTATTCAATTGCAAAATCCCAATTTTCCATTTGTAATAATTCTATGCTAACAATAGTTATTTGGCAAAATGTAAGCTCAACTTTAAACGAGATCCTAAACAATTCTTTGCGTTTGTTAACTTTAAACGTAATTTTCGTATACCTCTCGACACTTTAATGGTACTTACGCAGATAACAATTCCGATATCGCTAACCTATTTTGTTCATTTTTTCAACATTGCTACTTCTGCGGGTTCTAATAACATGCCCTCTATTCTCGCCTCACCCCACGACTATCCTGCCTCGCACTCATATCCTATCCCTTTTAATAGTTCAAGTTGTATCCACCCCTTTATTGATTATGATGGCCTACGAACTTGTTAAAATCATGTACAAATTCGTTTCCCACTGGCCCAGATTTGGTTCCCAGTGCCGTTCTTCAAACTCCATCTTCTCCATTGCTGCCCCTCCGTCTGTTCAACCTTCTGTCGAGCTTGGTGATTTTCCCACCGTCTAAAGAATCCTACATAATTCCTATTCATAAAAAGGGCAGCTAAGTCAGACGTCTAAACTACCGTTGTATCTCCAATTTATCTGCCATTCCTAAACTCTTCGAAAAATTATTACATCCCTCAGCTCCAACACTTTTGAAGTTCCCTGTTATCAGAATCACAGCACGGATTTGTTAAACGTCGCTCGTTTCATCTAACCTCCTTGAATTTTCCTCCTTTGTAACCGCCGGATTTGACAAAACAATGTCAAACTGACGTAGTTTATACTGATTTTAGTAAATTATTCGATTCAGTTAATCACAATCTCCTCATCCACAAACTATTTATACTCGGATTTCCGACCCAACGTCTTCTCTAAATTTTCAACCTACATTTTCACGAATCGTTCTCAAACTGTCTGCTTCCCTTCTCTTAATAAACCAGTTTTTGTCTCTTCGTCCTCGGATATTTCCATCTTCCCTTATTATTTAACCTCCATATCAATGATCTTCCCCAATGTTTTAATCATGCACACGAGTCCTAATGTATGCTGACGATGTCATCATTATGTTTTTAAACAGCGATCCGGTGTCCCCGTTATTTTTTAATCGGATCTTTACGCTACCAACAATTGGAACACTTTTAACGAGGTTCCTCTTAACTTTTCCAAATGTAACGTCATGACCATCCATCGCAAATAGCCTTCCTTTTGACTTCATTATCCCAACATTTCCTTGGAACGCCTGTACAAAGCTAATGACTTAATTATGTTTTTCCAACTTATGTTTTAATCCTGATATATCCGTGTAAAAAAATAAAGCCAAAAGAGTCCTCGAATTTATCAAAACGATGGTTGAAGGAATTTTCTGACATATTCACTAAACTACTTTACGTTTCTCGTTTACGGCCTTCTTGCTATGGTTCTGTATCTGGTTTTTTTATAAAAATATCAAGATTATTTTTGAGTCCGTTCAAAAATAAGGTTTTTATCCCCAATCGCGGACTTAATTGGGACTATTTTCATTTTTATTATTTTTACAGTTATTATTTCGCCTCAATAAAATTGCGATATGAAAGCCGTAGAACTTGTCATCCAAATCGCACAAACTGTCCTAGGCGAGGTTGAATCTTCGGCCCTCATTAGCCTTATCAGAATTGCTGTCCCATCCCGCTCGACTAGGCATTACTTTCCTCTCCGTCTTCCTCTCTGTCCTTCAAACTACTCTGACCATGAATCTTTCCGTAGCCTTTGCCGCGATTACAATAAATTGTTCCATCTTTTTTCCTTTGATACTTGCGCTTCCAAAGTAAAATCTTCTTTAATGAATAATTTAAGTTAACTTTTTTCGGCCTTGTATTGTGTTACCGTACTTTCCAGTAGCAGATAAATTTATGATTTGTACATTCCTATTTTTACACAGTTTAACTGTCCATAGTTGAACTCTAAACATTAAACATTAAACATTATCGTCTGTGGATATTGCTTGCTTATATTCACTTTGCAAAGAAGATCCATCACAGCCCATTTAGTGATCAAAGTGAGATTTTCTGAAAAAGTCTCAACCTTATGGCGAGGTAAGCTTTTAAAGCGACGTTTCGCAGTATGATTTAAAAAGTCTTGAAGTTGGACTTCTGCTGAGTCAACTGTCACTATTTCGGAATCCGGCACTGCCATCAGTTTTGCATCTGTAATTTGTCTGCATTCAGACAGAACGTAGACTTTATGCTGATCTAAGGAAAGCCGCAATTGAATATTTCTCCTTAGACATTGTCAAATCCATAAACAACGCCAAAGCCCCGTGAGCAGTGTACAACTTTGGTTGTGAAATCGGTGGCGTGAGAATGTTACTCTTTATCCTGTCAATAATCACCGGGCTTGCCTTAAAACCCGTTTTGTAATATGCGACCTCTTGTTTTCCTTGTCGTTTGTATATTTGATTGACAGTTCCTCCGATAAATTATCCATATTATTATGACATGTTGCATCTAAAAGTTGTCTTTATCCGGTATAATCTGCTCGTCCTGTGGACGTGGAGGGTCAACATGCAGTAAGTTGTTTCTGATCAACCAGTTTGGGTTTTTGCTAGGGAACCTGTCAATTTTACGGATGGGGGTTAGCGCACGATCGAAGCGAGTATACGAATAATTTTATTTCTTTTAATTGTATGCCGCTCTGTGTTATCGGAAACTATATTTATAAAGAACGGCTTCCACAAATTCGTTTGAGCTACTTAAAGTTCTAAATATCTCGAATAACTTTTCTCCATAGCTATTTTCGCGAAAACGAAATACTTTAATTATTTAAAAAAATTGTATTCACAGCTAAAACTATAAAGTTGTACAAAAAAGTTTTAAAAGATCACAGGGTCTAAAAATGTTCCTTTTGGAATAAAACAATAAAATATAAAGTTTTAGCCCGATTCAACAAGGTTTAGAAGTACCGACTTGAGGTCAAAGTGGTAAAAAGCTATTGTAATATATTCTTTGTTGGTTCTTTATTGACTGATTTCATTTTAATTATTTATCTATTCATTTTTTGTATTGCAAATTCTTATTTGGGTATGGCCATATTAGAAATAAAATGATTATGAAATTAACATAATAATTAATAATAATTATTAATTATAATAATTATTGTTGATCAGACCGTTATCATGAACATTTGTGTTTTCTTTTTTTCTCATTAAACATTTCTAACCTATCTATATGAACTTTTTGTTCCTTCTTCGTTTTATAAAATTTCTTTTACCTAGCTTTATTTTCTTCTAAAAGTATTCTCGCTCTTTTAAGCGGTTTCCAATCTAAATTTAATTTCTCTAGCGTAATTATCTTTGTTATAAAGTGGTTATATTCTATCTAAGCTATTAAATTGAATAGGTAGGTTTTTTTGTAAGGTTAGGTTAGGTTAAGGCGGTAGCCGGGGTGGGGGGGATGCCGATCTGCCAGTGTCCCGTGATGACTTGAGTAACTGCAGAGCACTGCGCTCTACTGACTCCATATAGCTTTGCAGAGAGCTTCTTCGATCCATATGGCCATATCGATCTCCAGAATTTACAGGAAATGGTTTGCTGCCATCTCTTGTTTGCGTTTTGCTCGAATCTTTCATGCGTGAGAAGCCGGCACGTAGCCAAAGGCATCGCTACTGGCCCACGTTCCGAGACCTGTTCACCGCCATCTAGATAGAAAACCCGAGGTTGGCTCCAGTGGAAAAACTGTTCCACCTCAACAAAAAGACGAGCGGTGAGGCCCACGACATAGTGGCACAGGCTCCACTCACGAACGGGGGTTTGAGCGTTTCCAGAACAAGAGGCTGATACTCAAAGCCCGGCTGAAAATCCTTTTCAGTCTGCCCCAAATCCGTACCAAGTCAGCAGAAGCGCTAAAAGAGCTCCAAGGGGCCGTCCACAAGTGCCTCACGACACTCACCCACTCCGAGGTCTCCACAGACAGCGTTTTCGCTGACGGAGTGTTAGCGTACCTCATTTCCGCTAAGCTGCTAAAGACGACCTTAGAGCTTTGGGAGCAATCCGTGACGCACAAGTCCGAAATTCCCACCTGGCACGCCATGGACAAGTATCTGGCGGAGCGGTACCCTTCTCTCGAAGTGACCGAGGGCGGCCATCCAGGCATGGAGACTCAGGCCCACTCCAGGGCTAGCATACCCACTTCAGACAATTCCAGAAGCAATCCGTTTCGGTCTCAAGGAAGTCCTTATCCTAGGAGTGTCCACTCGTTCGAGACCACAGTGAATTAAAAAGAGGAGCACGTGTGATCTCTGCTCCAAAGAGCTCATCCAATCCGTTTATGCCCTCACTTTCTTCAAATGCCCGCTGACGCTCGCTCCGACTACATTACGCCAAAGCAGCTTTTTTTGAACTGCTTTGCAAGGGGCCACCAGATACGAGCATGCCAAAGCGCTCACAATTGCATCACTTGTGGAGACCAGCACCACACGCTTCTATACCGTAGCAATCCAGCAAACTCCAGCGAGGCGATTTCCACAACGGCACAAAATTCCTCAGCGTGGCACGAGCTACATCTACGAGTACCAAGCGTACAAAATCCAGATTCGTCCGAAGCCCAGCCAAACGTTCAGTCGTATTTCGCCTCCGGCACGAGTGCTGTCTTTCTAGGCACGGCAATCGTTAATATTTGGGGAAAAATGTCCACGCCCGCGCTCTGATCGACTCTGGCTCCAAGGCGACGTTCATTACGGAACGTCTTGTTGTCATGATCAAATTGCCATTCCAACGTATCCAGGCACAGGTCTCCGGCCTAAATAATGCCGTATCCGCTCAGTCAAAGAAGCTCTGCAGTTTTTCCATCCGCTCTCCGACTAAGCCAGGCTTACAACTAAATGCCACAGCCTACGTTATTCCCGATCTCGCAAAGGTTCTTGAGAGACCTGCCGAACCTCTCATGGGCGGATCCGACCTTCTATGAGAGTTCACAAATAGATGTCCTGATTGGAGCGGATATCATTCCGTCCATTCAGTTAAGGGGCTCACTGACTAACATCTGTGGCTCTCTCCTCGGGCAGGAAACCATTTTCGGCTGGGTACTCACAGGTCCAGTGCCTCAGGTGATGAATCAAATCTCATCGTTTTCGTGTCAAATTGGTAGAAGTTTTTTTACGAAAGCAATTTCATTCCAGCTCCCTCCACAGAAGTTCTCGAACGGTCTCCTACGCTTGACAGAAGGAAATATTTTCAAAATATTCACTGTATGAAAGCTCAACGCTCCGTTCCGAGTTCAAGCCTGAACTTGCAACGGGGCGGCAATTTCCAATGTCCTAAATGTGCCTCTCACCCGTTCCAAGATTCGTACTAATGTGTCTTCGACTCCTTTATTTCATCTTAGTTCTCCGCATCCAGATATGGCCCCACGTCCCCGCGCCAACCGCACCATGGAGAACCGACGTGCTCGGGAAATTGGCTCCTACCGTTGCCGAATCTGCCAAGGAGTCCATCCGCTACGGACCTGCCACGAATTTCGTCTCCTGAGCCTCGAGGCATGCCGATCCGCCCGTGAAGCGATACTGAGCCGACTTCCTTGTCAAGTCCAGAGCACTGTTTTTGTATGAATCAATTATACTTTGCAATCCTGCAAGGGTGGGGGAGGATGTTCAGGCCAGCAGCAAATAATTGCCGTGCACTGTGCCAACTCCGTGCGCTCCGGTCCCAGCTCGCTCTCACGCGCTCGGAGTGATGCTCGGAAGATCTCCACGATCCACAATCCACGATCCACACGGCGCTCACCGCAGCATAAAGCATAGATCATAAGACTTACTTTTTAGTTACGTTTTCACCCCCGCTTCAAACGGCCGACCTACCGCACGAACACCACAAATACATACACAGATGTATATATACAACGAAACCCATCAGCTTTGCCTTCTTGTGACGACTACTAGGAATTACACTGGAGCTTCAATCTCGTCGTTGGATAACTGAGCCTCGATCCGCCCCCCTACAAACAATAACATAGAAGATTACGCTAGAGACGTTAAATTTTGATTAAAAACCGCTTGTAAAAGAGCGAGAATACTTTTAAAAGAAAATAAAGCTGAGCAAAAGAAATTTTTTGAAAAAAAGTGTTGGATTTTAAACTAGAAATAAAAGACCAAGATTTGTTAAAAAACGAAACTGGTCACAAACTAGAACCAGTTTATATAGGAACATTTGAGGTCATAGGAATAGAAAAACAATATAATAATAAAGAATAAAAAGCATAAGCAACAAAAATTTCATAAAGATAGGTTAAAAATGTTTAAAAAATAAAACAAAAAAATAACAGAAACAACATTTTTCATGATAACGTTCTAATCAACCATATTTCATAATAAAACAAAAACAAGAGCAAAATATTTCATTTAATTCAAAATGTTAATTTCATAATCATTTTTATTTCTGATATGGCCAACCCAAATAAGAATTTGCTATATACAAAATAAATAGATAAATAATTAAACAAATATATATATTTATATATATATATATATTTACATAGGTTAAATAATAATAATAAAATAATAATTTTAATAAAATAACTTCATTATATTACGTTATTTTTCAAAAGGAGGGAGATGTAGTATGCAGTACACACTGTGCCTAGTATACGTGAAAGAACACAATCGAGCATAATTCATGTGCGACGTAATACGATTACACAATTATGCCTCGAGCTATCATAAGTGCAGCCGTTAAGTTTACATAATTCGACGGCGCAAGGAATATGATCCACTGCATGTGCATACGACATTCTTTCTCACGCTTATTAAGCTTATACATAATGCGGCCGCTCCGCTGCCGGCGTTTCTGGCAGCGCAGCTACGCGGTTTTAGCGAAGTAAGCTTTAAATTATAAGATATGAAATCAGTCATTAAAGAACCAACGAAGAAAAAATTACACTTGTTCACTGCCTTGTTTACCGTCTTCCTCCCCCCCAATGGGCCAATATTGGGATCGAATTAGTTCAATTAGTTCGTCGCGATTGACGTTTGTCTTGAACAGAACTGATCTGCCTCCTTAGATGTAGACTATTTATATTACGATGCTCGGATTGGGATTCGGGGCGTTGGCTTCGGCTTCGGTGATGGAGTACGTGACTCGATCGATGTGTGGGAAGGCGGCTTTTGATGAAAGGCTTCTGCTGCGTATGATCGGTGTTGCATTACTTGGGGTGGATGTGGCCCCCTTGGTTTTGTGCCCAATTCTGATTGGTGAGCTAGGATGGCGTGGTTCTTGGGAATCGATTAGTAATTGATCTCTGGAGGGTGGCGTGATTCTAGTGCGGCTGGATACGCGGCATCTATTGTTTTATGTTCGACTCCTAGCTTAGGGTGTTTGTTTACATTGCCGGCTGTCGGCTACAAGTGGTCCACTTCGAGTGTGGGATTGTTTATGGGATTCGAAGCTGAGGGTGTTGGATTGTTTATAGTATGTGGGTGCAGGGTAACAGACATAGATAAGGGTATGCGGAGCATGGACTATAGATAGACTCCCCCATCGTTAGATTTAAGCCTGTCCTCAGGCGATTATCCTTGGATATAGTTCAGGTACATTTAAAACTGTGTCCGCTGGGGATTCCCCGTCTTCGTCTAGAGATGTTTCTATGTGTGAGTCGGGTTTAGGCTTATTGCTTTTACTTAGATTAAACAATTTGTAGCTTAATACTATTATGATTATGACAAATAGCAGTATTGAGCTTACATGTAATACATTATTAAATCGCGTATTTTCTATTACGATTTCTTTGGTTTGCAAATAAGACAATGGTTTGATTTTTGTTACATTATTGTTGATGTATATGCTTTGTGCAAATTCTGGTACTGAGCTAGATATTAAGAATTCATTTAATTGTACACTGCAATTATGTATTTTTATTAATGCGTTGCCTACTACTTTTATTTCTTGGTTTAGGCAATCTTGGTTTAATATGGTTTTGGTAATTTCCAAGTTAACAATATGGGTTCTATGAAACTTATTTGAAAGTTTTGGTGTGCTTTGGTGTATGGACATTTTGTTGCTATTTGTTTGACTATTCCTGATATACATTCGTCATTTATTTTTCGTTTTGATTCTTTCTCATATACCTCGTTTTCTAGAACGTAATAATTCTTTTGCGTTAGGTCAGTGAGAATGTTATTATCTTCATCTGGATATGGGACAATTTTAAGTATAGGAATATTTCTGATCTCTCGTGGGATGTTGGAAATTATTAGTATTTCGTTAGTGTCTGATTTCAACCAGGTAGATGTTTTGATATTTAATAATTTCTCTGAATCGATGTGTTTCAGGTAATCCTGCTTTAATAATTTTGGATTAAAAATCCCTAATCTTGTTAGTTGCATGCCTAATTCAATATCCTCTATGTACTCAGTAAAATGTTGAAGGTTAAATATTAGTATTTCTAATTGCTTATTTCTATCGTTATCCTTGTTTAATTTATTGACAACTTCTATGCCAGAATTTACTGCTTGAATTATTAAATTTAGTTCGTTAGCTTGAACACTGTGGCTAGCCAGATTTTCTATTTTCCTTCTAATTCGACTTTATCATCTTGATCTAACGTTCCAAATAGATATTTATAGATTGTGCCTACTGCATTTATAAGGCCTCTTTTGTTTCTTTTGGCTATTTTTATGCCATTGAATTCACGTTGCAATTTCTCGACTAAATATTGAACTTGGATTACGTTATTAAATTGGGTTGCCTGGTCTAGTAAACTCTGATATATTTCATCTGTTCTTGTTATATTAATTGTTAAATAATGATATTCATAATTAATGGGTATATTAATGGTATCTGTTTTGAATATGAGATACCCATTCCTTGAGTTGATGGGATCTATCTCTATATTCTGTCCGGTAGACTGTAGGACGGTGAACATTAGTAAAATTATAATCTTAATCATGTTGTAGCTCCAGATTCCCAGTACTCTCTTCGGGTACTCTGCAATTATCGTATTTACTTTTATTAGATTTTTTCTTTCTTTTGAATTTTGTTTTATAGTGGGTGATTTTCCTCCCTCTATTTTTCTCTTCATAGTGCTTTTCGTCTACCTGCCGAATTTCTCCTGTTCTTTTGAACGGATTGGTTTTTTTTGTTTTAACTAGGGGTGCGCTCTTGTAGCGTGTGTCTACTTCAAAGTCGATTCTATCGTTATTCAAATGATTGATCTTTCTAACCTTATTTGGTTGGGTGTTATTATCTGGTAGTCCGGCGTAAAGGAAGATATCAGCTGGGGATCTTTTTGTAGTATTATGAACCGTTTTATGGTTATAAGTGTATAGAATTAATTCGAATTTTGTGAGCCTGTTCTCTATGTTATCCTCGCTTGAAATAATTTTAATTTTTCATTGATCGTTTTATGTAGACGTTCTACATCAGAAACTCCGTTTTTACTGGTAGTGATTTCGATTTTCACATTTTCCGCATTCAGCCATGCTTGCAATGCTGCGCACATAAAGGCTGAATCTTTGTCGGCTTTAATTCCCTGTGGCTTGCCCATTTCGTTAAAAACTTTTATGATGGCTCTCTTGGTTTCTAACCAGTCACGACTTTTAACTTCTACAAGGGTAGCGAATTTAGAATATACATCAATGCATGATAGGAATTGTTGATTGCCTACCAAATAGAAATCCATGACATACTTTTCTCTGATGTTTTGTATTTCAGGGGTGATTTCGAAGGTTAGTTTGGTGTTACGATGCTCTGTTTTAGCAACGTTGCACGTAGGACATTCATTGATGATATTTTGGATTAACTTTTGATAATCGGGGTAGTAGAATTTTCCTTTAAACCAATTAGTGGTCTTTTCAATACCTGGGTGAAGTAGCTCTTTATGATTCTTCAATATTTGTTCCTTGAATTCGGAGTAGTTCGGAATATTTATGAGTTTAGTACTGGACTTAATCAGTTTAGTCAAGTGATTGGGACTGATTATCTCCAGGAATGCCCTTTGGAACAGTGGAAAGTCTATTTCATGGTGGAAATATAATGCACTCTTTTTGGTACACACATATTTCTTTATTATATCTTTTGCTAATGACTCTGTCATTTCAGTATATGTGATTTTTATCAGCATCTTGTGGAAATAGTGGGATGTTTCTACTTTATCCTCATTACCTTTAATTAGTTCTATTTGCCTATTATAGTAATTGATTGGTCGTTCTGTAAGTGGAATATAATTTATATTATCTTCTTGCGCGCTATGGACCGTTGCACAATCACTATTAATGGATTCCCCCAGTAGGTTTTCGTTAATCTTTACTCTTGATAGCGCATCGGCTACATGGTTTTCCTTTCCTGGTAGATATTTTATTTTGAAGTCAAATTCATTTAATTTGATCTTCCATCGTTGTAGTTTCATATTTGGTTCCTTGAGGTTATTTAACCATACCAAGGGTTTATGATCACTTAATATTTCAAACGTTCTACCAAACAGGTATGATCTGAAATACTTAGTTGCCCAAACTATAGCTAGTAATTCCTTTTCTATTGCTGAATAATTGATTTCGTGTTCATTGAGAGTTCTACTTGCGTAGCAAATGGGTTTGTGGTCTTGTGACAACACCGCTCCTAATGCAATGTTACTTGCATCGGTTGTTACCGTGAACATTTTTTCGAAATCTGGGAATGCGAGTATGGGGTCAGAGGTGATAAGTACTTTCAACTTTTCGAAAGGCCTCGACGTATTTTTCCTCGGTTGGGTCTATGACTGCTCGTTTCTTTAATTTGAGTGTCATTGGTTTTGCTATGTTAGCGAAATTAGGAATGAACTTCCTATAAAATCCACATAAACCTATGAATGATTTTATTTTTGTAGTTGTATTAGGTATGGGGAAGTTTATTATAGCGGATATTTTCCCTGGATTAGGTACTATGCCGTTAGATGTTACTACATGGCCTAGGAATTCCGTTTCTTTCTTCAGGAATTCACACTTATCCATTTGAAGTTTAAGGTTTGCATCTCTCAACTTTCCGAAGACCTTTTTTAAGCGACAACAAATGTTCTTCCAATGACGTGGAATAGATAATGATGTCGTCTAGATACACGAGGCAATCTTTGAAAATTAAATCTTCTAATAGATTGTTCATGCACCTTTGAAATGTGGCGGGGGCTGTAGTTAGCCCAAATGGCATGCGGGTGAACTCGTAATGACCTTGTTTGGTAGAGAAAGCTGTTTTTGGAATTGAGCTAGGTTCCATTGGAATTTGGTGGAATCCTTTAGCTAAATCAATGGTAGTGAAATACTGACACCTCCCTAGTTTGTCTAGTATTTCGTCCATTCTGGGTGTAGGAAATTTATCCTTGATTGTCACCTCGTTTAGACTTCTATAATCTACTACCATTCGATATTTTTGCTTTCCTGAAGCATCTATTTTCTTTGGTATCATAGAGATGGGTGCACAATAGGGAGAATTCGACTTACGAATGATCCCCTGTCTAATCATGTCTTTGATTTGTTGATTCACTTCTTGATCGTGTATTTGAGCATATTTGTATGGTCAACGGTATACAGGATCTTCGTGATGGGTTTTAATTTCGTGCATTATTGTACTAGTGAAGGTCAAATTGTCACCTTCTTTATACTGCACGTCTTTAAACTCGTAGAGAACTTTCTTTAATTTCTCTTTTTCTTCGTCATTTAAATGTTCCAACCTTAGCTGGTTACATTCCCTTAATTCATTCTCTAACGCGGAAGCGAAGTATTGCTCTCCTTCAGGAGATGGGTCAAGGCACTTAGGTGTGGTTATATCTTCCTTTGAAGATGGCTTATCACCTTTGTGTGCGGTCTTGCCGTCGACAATTGCTTCTCCACTTTGGATGATTGGGTATGACCTTTCTCCTAGCGTTACCGTTTCGTTTCGGTAATCAATGACGGCTTTGCTGGCCATCAAATATTCTCTGCCTAAGAGTATATCATAATTTTCAGAAAAATTATGAATATAAAACTTTGTTTTGTCGGACAATTTTTGGTTGCATTACGTGTAATGCTCTTAGTCAGACGGATGGGTCCATTGATGGTATGGACCGTGAGGTTGTCGCTATCGACTTTAGAATCTGTATAGTTTTCCTTTGTTATATTTATTGACGATATTGACGATAATAATTTTTTATTATTTACTATTATTTCTATATATGGTCTTCCTCGGTGTCTTCCGAGGCACTCTGCTGAAAATGTACATCCATTTTTATTTGTCCACTTTGACTTTCCCTTGATCGTTTGACCGGCTGATTCGGTGCATTGCTACCTGCCTGAGTCTGATTGATTTGATAGTTAGTGGGATTCTGTGCTCTGCCCTGGTTTAGGGAATTCCTAAATTCATTATATAATCCTGTATTATTTGCGGCATTATTTCCTGAATTATTTCTATTCGATCCATGGTTATTTCTAGAAGTGCTTGAGTTTTGATTGTTAGAATCATTATAACTATAACGAGGGTAATAAGTTCCAACATTCCTACGATTGTTATTTACGTTTCTTGGGTGTTCGTGATTCTTGTTATCAGTTACGAAATTTTCGTAGATTCCTAACTCTTGAGCTGATTTTTCTAGATTAGCTATAGTAGAAATGTCTTTCTTTGCTAAAATGATGAACAATTTATTGGGTAAAGCATCTTCTATTGTATGTCTGGTGGCATTTGCCAGAGCGTTTTTAAAGATTATTTTATTTTCTGGGCTAGTCTCCATTTAGTTTGCTTATTATAACATTTGATTTAATTTCCAGTTCTTCTACAAACTTACGAATACACCCATTGAATTTGGTGTCATGTAGTTGTTGTAGCAGCGTCTCGTATGGAGTGTGATTGTTGAATTTGCTGATTAAGGCTGCCTTTAGATCGGTCCAGGTATTGGGTTGAAGGCTTTGTGACAAAAGTTGTGCTCGTCCGCACAGTTGACCCTCAGTGGCTCCGTACATGACAGTCTGTTGTCTGATGTCTTCTGTTGGGTACAATTCAGAGATGTACTCGATCCTGCTTATGAACGAGCTTAGACGTTCTTGGCATCCATCATATGGTGGGATTTGCCTGATTGACTTCAGGGCTTGGTTCAAGTGTAACTCTGATAGCGGCATGTTGATTTTTTATTTTTGTATGGGTAGTTTGTTATATTTTTTTTTTCACTAATATTAATTCAGTTTGAATCGTGTGTAGATTCTTTGGCGGATCTCTTTAGTAATAGCGTTACTTTTTCTCTGATCACTGTAGGTTATTACGCACTGTAACTGTCACTACGCCAATTGATCGTCTTAAAAAAATTCACTTTTAACTGAGATCCTACCGACTGCGCCAGTTAAATATGCGACACTCGAGTTAAAGTTTTAAAAAAGATTTATTTATTCACTTAAACTTAGCGTACAATTGTTAGTTAGTTTCCCCGACGATGACTAAGGTCAGTTGTCTTAAACGGAATTAACTTGGTTGAATTCTCCGACGGTGTCGCGATTGACGTTTGTCTTGAACAGAACTGAAGTCCCTACTTAGATGTAGACTATTTATATTACGATGCTCGGAAGATTCGGGGGCGATGGCTTCGGCATCGGCTTCGGCTTCGGTGATGGAGTACGTGACTCGATCGAAGTTTTGGAAGGCGGCTTTTGATGAAAGGCTTCCGCTGCGTATGATCGGTGTTGCATTACTTGGGGTGGATATGGCCCCCTTGGTTTTGTGCCCAATTCTGATTGGTGAGCTAGGATGGCGTGGTTCTTGGGAATCGATTAGTAATTGATCTCTGGAGGGTGGCGTGATTCTAGTGCGGCTGGATACGCGGCATCTATTGTTTTATGTTCGACTCCTAGCTTAGGGTGTTTGTTTACATTGCCGGCTGTCGGCTACAAGTGGTCCACTTCGAGTGTGGGATTGTTTATGGGATTCGAAGCTGAGGGTGTTGGATTGTTTATAGTATGTGGGTGCAGGGTAACAGACATAGATAAGGGTATGCGGAGCATGGACTATAGATATGTCACTCCCCCATCGTTAGATTTAAGCCTGTCCTCAGGCGATTATCCTTGGATATAGTTCAGGTGCATTTGAAACTGTGTCCGCTGGGGATTCCCCGTCTTCGTCTAGAGATGTTTCTATGTGTGAGTCGGGTTTAGGCTTATTGCTTTTACTTAGATTAAACAATTTGTAGCTTAATACTATTATGATTATGACAAATAGCAGTATTGAGCTTACATGTAATACATTATTTAATCGCGTATTTTCTATTACGATTTCTTTGGTTTGCAAATAAGACAATGGTTTAATTTTTGTTACATTATTGTTGATGTATATGCTTTGTGCAAATTCTGGTACTGAGCTAGATATTAAGAATTCATTTAATTGTACACTGCAATTATGTATTTTTATTAATGCGTTGCCTACTACTTTTATTTCTTGGTTTAGGCAATCTTGGTTTAATATGGTTTCTGGTAATTTCCAAGTTAACAATATATTGGGTTCTATGAAACTTATTTGAAAGTTTTGGTGTGCTTTGGTGTATGGACATTTTGTTGCTATTTGTTTGACTATTCCTGATATACATTCGTCATTTATTTTTCGTTTTGATTCTTTCTCATATACCTCGTTTTCTAGAACGTAATAATTCTTTTGCGTTAGGTCAGTGAGAATGTTATTATCTTCATCTGGATATGGGACAATTTTAAGTATAGGAATATTTCTGATCTCTCGTGGGATGTTGGAAATTATTAGTATTTCGTTGGTGTCTGATTTCAACCAGGTAGATGTTTTGATATTTAATAATTTCTCTGAATCGATGTGTTTCAGGTAATCCTGCTTTAATAATTTTGGATTAAAAATCCCTAATCTTGTTATTTGCATGCCTAATTCAATATCCTCTATGTACTCAGTAAAATGTTGAAGGTTAAATATTAGTATTTCTAATTGCTTATTTCTATCATTATCCTTGTTTAATTTATTGACAACTTCTATGCCAGAATTTACTGCTTGAATTATTAAATTTAGTTCGTTAGCTTGAACACTGTGGCTAGCCAGATTTTCTATTTTCCTTCTAATTCGACTTTATCATCTTGATCTAACGTTCCAAATAGATATTTATAGATTGTGCCTACTGCATTTATAAGGCCTCTTTTGTTTCTTTTGGCTATTTTTATGCCATTGAATTCACGTTGCAATTTCTCGACTAAATATTGAACTTGGATTACGTTATTAAATTGGGTTGCCTGGTCTAGTAAACTCTGATATATTTCATCTGTTCTTGTTATATTAATTGTTAAATAATGATATTCATAATTAATGGGTATATTAATGGTATCTGTTTTGAATATGAGATATCCATTCCTTGAGTTTATGGGATCTATCTCTATATTCTGTCCGGTAGACTGTAGGACGGTGAACATTTGTAAGATTATAATCTTAATCATGTTGTAGCTCCAGATTCCCATTACTCTCTTCGGGTACTCTGCAATTATCATATTTACTTTTATTAGATTTTTTCTTTCTTTTTTTGAATTTTGTTTTATAGTGGGTGATTTTCCTCCCTCTATTTTTTCTCTTCAAAGTGTTTTTCGTCTACCTGCCGAATTTCTCCTGTCCTTTTTGAACGGATTGGTTTTTTTGTTTTAACTAGGGGTGCGCTCTTGTAGCGTGTGTCTACTTCAAAGTCGATTCTATCGTTATTCAAATGATTGATCTTTCTAACCTTATTTGGTTGGGTGTTATAATCTGGTAGTCCGGCGTAAAGGAAGATATCAGCTGGGGATCTTTTTGTAGTATTATGAACCGTTTTATGGTTATAAGTGTAAAGAATTAACTCGAATTTTGTGAGCCTGTTCTCTATGTTATCCTCGCTTGAAATAATTCTTAATTTTTCATTGATCGTTTTATGTAGACGTTCTACATCAGAAACTCCGTTTTACTGGTAGTGATTTCGATTTTCACATTTTCCGCATTCAACCATGCTTGCAATGCTGCACACATAAAGGCTGAATCTTTGTCGGCTTTAATTCCCTGTGGCTTGCCCATTTCGTTAAAAAACTTTTATGATGGCTCTCTTGGTTTCTAACCAGTCACGACTTTTAACTTCTACAAGGGTAGCGAATTTAGAATATACATCAATGCATGATAGGAATTGCTGATTGCCTACCAAATAGAAATCCATGACATACTTTTCTCTGATGTTTTGTATTTCAGGGGTGATTTCGAAGGTTAGTTTGGTGTTACGATGCTCTGTTTTAGCAACGTTGCACGTAGGACATTCATTGATGATATTTTGGATTAACTTTTGATAATCGGGGTAGTAGAATTTTCCTTTAAACCAATTAGTGGTCTTTTCAATACCTGGGTGAAGTAGTTCTTTATGATTCTTCAATATTTGTTCCTTGAATTCGGAGTAGTTTGGAATATCTATGAGTTTGGTACTGGATTTAATCAGTTTAGTCAAGTGATTGGGACTGATTATCTCCAGGAATGCCCTTTGGAACAGTGGGAAGTCCATTTCATTATGGAAATATAATGCACTCTTTTGGTACACACATATTCCTTTATTATATCTTTTGCTAATGACCCTGTCATTTCAGTATATGTGATTTTTATCAGCATCTTGTGGAAATAGTGGGATGTTTCTACCTTGTCCTCATTACCTTTAATCAGTTCTATTTGCCTATTATAGTAATTGATTGGTCGTTCTGTAAGTGGAATATAATTTATATTATCTTCTTGCGCGCTATGGACCGTTGCACAATCACTATTAATGGATTCCCCCAGTAGGTTTTCGTTAATCTTTACTCTTGATAGCGCATCGGCTACATGGTTTTCCTTTCCTGGTAGATTATTTATTTTGAAGTCAAATTCATTTAATTTGATCTTCCATCGTTGTAGTTTCATATTTGGTTCCTTGAGGTTATTTAACCATACCAAGGGTTTATGATCACTTAATATTTCAAACGTTCTACCAAACAGGTATGATCTGAAATACTTAGTTGCCCAAACTATAGCTAGTAATTCCTTTTCTATTGCTGAATAATTGATTTCGTGTTCATTGAGAGTTCTACTTGCGTAGCAAATGGGTTTGTGGTCTTGTGACAACACCGATCCTAATGCAATGTTACTTGCATCGGTTGTTACCGTGAACATTTTTTCGAAATCTGGGAATGCGAGTATGGGGTCAGAGGTGATAAGTACTTTCAACTTTTCGAAAGGCCTCGACGTATTTTTCCTCGGTTGGGTCTATGACTGCTCGTTTCTTTAATTTGAGTGTCATTGGTTTTGCTATGTTAGCGAAATTAGGAATGAACTTCCTATAAAATCCACATAAGCCTATGAATGATTTTATTTTTGTAGTTGTATTAGGTATGGGGAAGTTTATTATAGCGGATATTTTCCCTGGATTAGGTACTATGCCGTTAGTTGTTACTACATGGCCTAGGAATTCCGTTTCTTTCTTCAGGAATTCACACTTATCCATTTGAAGTTTAAGGTTTGCATCTCTCAACTTTCCGAAGACCTTTTTAAGCGACAACAAATGTTCTTCCAATGACGTGGAATAGATAATGATGTCGTCTAGATACACGAGGCAATCTTTGAAAATTAAATCTTCTAATAGATTGTTCATGCACCTTTGAAATGTGGCGGGAGCTGTAGTTAGCCCAAATGGCATGCGGGTGAACTCGTAATGACCTTGTTTGGTAGAGAAAGCTGTTTTTGGAATTGAGCTAGGTTCCATTGGAATTTGGTGGAATCCTTTAGCTAAATCAATGGTAGTGAAATACTGACACCTCCCTAGTTTGTCTAGTATTTCGTCCATTCTGGGTGTAGGAAATTTATCCTTGATTGTTACCTCGTTTAGACTTCTATAATCTACTACCATTCGATATTTTTGTTTTCCTGAAGCATCCATTTTCTTTGGTATCATAGAAATGGGTGCACAATAGGGAGAATTCGACTTACGAATGATCCCCTGTCTAATCATGTCTTTGATTTGTTGATTCACTTCTTGATCGTGTATTTGAGCATATTTGTATGGTCAACGGTATACAGGATCTTCGTGATGGGTTTTAATTTCGTGCATTATTGTACTAGTGAAGGTCAAATTGTCACCTTCTTTATACTGCACGTCTTTAAACTCGTAGAGAACTTTCTTTAATTTCTCTTTTTCTTCGTCATTTAAATGTTCCAACCTTAGCTGGTTACATTCCCTTAGTTCGTTCTCTAACGCGGAAGCGAAGTATTGCTCTCCTTCGAGAGATGGGTCAAGGCACTTAGGTGTAGTTATATCTTCCTTTGAAGATGGCTTATCACCTTTGTGTGCGGTCTTGCCGTCGGCATTTGCTTCTCCACTTTGGATGATTGGGTATGACCTTTCTCCTAACGTTACCGTTTCGTTTCGGTAATCAATGACGGCTTTGCTGGCCATCAAATATTCTCTGCCTAAGAGTATATCATAATTTTCAGAAAAATTATGAATGTAAAACTTTTGTTTTGCCGGACAATTTTTGGTTGCATTACGTGTAATGCTCTTAGTCAGACGGATGGGTCCATTGATGGTATGGACCGTGAGGTTGTCGCTATCGACTTTAGAATCTGTATAGTTTTCCTTTATTATATTTATTGACGATCCCGAGTCCGCGATACCTCTTAATTTTTTATTATTTACTATTATTTCTATATATGGTCTTCCTCGGTGTCTTCCGAGGCACTCTGCTGAAAATTTACATCCATTTTTATTTGTCCACTTTGACTTTCCCTTGATCGTTTGACCGGCTGATTCGGTGCATTGCTACCTGCCTGAGTCTGATTGATTTGATAGTTTGTGGGATTCTGGGCTCTGCCTTGGTTTAGGGAATTTCTAAATTCCTTAAATAATCCTGGATTATTTGCGGCATTATTTCCTGAATTATTTCTATTCGATCCATGGTTATTTCTAGAAGTGCTTGAGTTTTGATTGTTAGAATCATTATAACTATAACGAGGGTAATAAGTTCCAACATTCCTACGATTGTTATTTACGTTTCTTGGGTGTTCGTGATTCTTGTTATCAGTTACGAAATTTTCGTAGATTCCTAACTCTTGAGCTGATTTTTCTAGATTAGCTATAGTAGAAATGTCTTTCTTTGCTAAAATGATGAACAATTTATTGGGTAAAGCATCTTCTATTGTATGTCTGGTGGCATTTGCCAGAGCGTTTTAAAAGATTATTTTATTTTCTGGGCTAGTCTCCAGATTTAGTTTGCTTATTATAACATTTGATTTAATTTCCAGTTCTTCTACAAACTTACGAATACACCCATTGAATTTGGTGTCATGTAGTTGTTGTAGCAGCGTCTCGTATGGAGTGTGATTGTTGAATTTGCTGATTAAGGCTGCCTTTAGATCGGTCCAGGTATTGGGTTGAAGGCTTTGTGACAAAAGTTGTGCTCGTCCGCACAGTTGACCCTCAGTGGCTCCGTACATGACAGTCTGTTGTCTGATGTCTTCTGTTGGGTACAATTCAGAGATGTACTCGATCCTGCTTATGAACGAGCTTAGACGTTCTTGGCATCCATCATATGGTGGGATTTGCCTGATTGACTTCAGGGCTTGGTTCAAGTGTAACTCTGATAGCGGCATGTTGATTTTTATTTTTGTATGGGTAGTTTGTTATATTTTTTTTTTTTTTTTTCACTAATATTAATTCAGTTTGAATCGTGTGTAGATTCTTTGGCGGATCTCTTTAGTAATAGCGTTACTTTTTCTCTGATCACTGTAGGTTATTACGCACTGTAACTGTCACTACGCCAATTGATCGTCTTAAAAAAATTCACTTTTAACTGAGATCCTACCGACTGCGCCAGTTAAATATGCGACACTCGAGTTAAAGTTTTAAAAAAGATTTATTTATTCACTTAAACTTAGCGTACAATTGTTAGTTAGTTTCCCCGACGATGACTAAGGTCAGTTGTCTTAAACGGAATTAACTTGGTTGAATTCTCCGACGGTGTCGCGATTGACGTTTGTCTTGAACAGAACTGAAGTCCCTACTTAGATGTAGACTATTTATATTACGATGCTCGGAAGATTCGGGGGCGATGGCTTCGGCATCGGCTTCGGCTTCGGTGATGGAGTACGTGACTCGATCGAAGTTTTGGAAGGCGGCTTTTGATGAAAGGCTTCCGCTGCGTATGATCGGTGTTGCATTACTTGGGGTGGATATGGCCCCCTTGGCTTTGTGCCCAATTCTGATTGGTGAGCTAGGATGGCGTGGTTCTTGGGAATCGATTAGTAATTGATCTCTGGAGGGTGGCGTGATTCTAGTGCGGCTGGATACGCGGCATCTATTGTTTTATGTTCGACTCCTAGCTTAGGGTGTTTGTTTACATTGCCGGCTGTCGGCTACAAGTGGTCCACTTCGAGTGTGGGATTGTTTATGGGATTCGAAGCTGAGGGTGTTGGATTGTTTATAGTATGTGGGTGCAGGGTAACAGACATAGATAAGGGTATGCGGAGCATGGACTATAGATATGTCACTCCCCCATCGTTAGATTTAAGCCTGTCCTCAGGCGATTATCCTTGGATATAGTTCAGGTGCATTTGAAACTGTGTCCGCTGGGGATTCCCCGTCTTCGTCTAGAGATGTTTCTATGTGTGAGTCGGGTTTAGGCTTATTGCTTTTACTTAGATTAAACAATTTGTAGCTTAATACTATTATGATTATGACAAATAGCAGTATTGAGCTTACATGTAATACATTATTTAATCGCGTATTTTCTATTACGATTTCTTTGGTTTGCAAATAAGACAATGGTTTAATTTTTGTTACATTATTGTTGATGTATATGCTTTGTGCAAATTCTGGTACTGAGCTAGATATTAAGAATTCATTTAATTGTACACTGCAATTATGTATTTTTATTAATGCGTTGCCTACTACTTTTATTTCTTGGTTTAGGCAATCTTGGTTTAATATGGTTTCTGGTAATTTCCAAGTTAACAATATATTGGGTTCTATGAAACTTATTTGAAAGTTTTGGTGTGCTTTGGTGTATGGACATTTTGTTGCTATTTGTTTGACTATTCCTGATATACATTCGTCATTTATTTTTCGTTTTGATTCTTTCTCATATACCTCGTTTTCTAGAACGTAATAATTCTTTTGCGTTAGGTCAGTGAGAATGTTATTCTCTTCATCTGATATGGGACAATTTTAAGTATAGGAATATTTCTGATCTCTCGTGGGATGTTGGAAATTATTAGTATTTCGTTGGTGTCTGATTTCAACCAGGTAGATGTTTTGATATTTAATAATTTCTCTGAATCGATGTGTTTCAGGTAATCCTGCTTTAATAATTTTGGATTAAAAATCCCTAATCTTGTTAGTTGCATGCCTAATTCAATATCCTCTATGTACTCAGTAAAATGTTGAAGGTTAAATATTAGTATTTCTAATTGCTTATTTCTATCATTATCCTTGTTTAATTTATTGACAACTTCTATGCCAGAATTTACTGCTTGAATTATTAAATTTAGTTCGTTAGCTTGAACACTGTGGCTAGCCAGATTTTCTATTTTCCCTTCTAATTCGACTTTATCATCTTGATCTAACGTTCCAAATAGATATTTATAGATTGTGCCTACTGCATTTATAAGGCCTCTTTTGTTTCTTTTGGCTATTTTTATGCCATTGAATTCACGTTGCAATTTCTCGACTAAATATTGAACTTGGATTACGTTATTAAATTGGGTTGCCTGGTCTAGTAAACTCTGATATATTTCATCTGTTCTTGTTATATTAATTGTTAAATAATGATATTCATAATTAATGGGTATATTAATGGTATCTGTTTTGAATATGAGATATCCATTCCTTGAGTTTATGGGATCTATCTCTATATTCTGTCCGGTAGACTGTAGGACGGTGAACATTTGTAAGATTATAATCTTAATCATGTTGTAGCTCCAGATTCCCATTACTCTCTTCGGGTACTCTGCAATTATCATATTTACTTTTATTAGATTTTTTCTTTCTTTTGAATTTTGTTTTATAGTGGGTGATTTTCCTCCCTCTATTTTTCTCTTCAAAGTGTTTTTCGTCTACCTGCCGAATTTCTCCTGTCCTTTTGAACGGATTGGTTTTTTTTGTTTTAACTAGGGGTGCGCTCTTGTAGCGTGTGTCTACTTCAAAGTCGATTCTATCGTTATTCAAATGATTGATCTTTCTAACCTTATTTGGTTGGGTGTTATAATCTGGTAGTCCGGCGTAAAGGAAGATATCAGCTGGGGATCTTTTTGTAGTATTATGAACCGTTTTATGGTTATAAGTGTATAGAATTAACTCGAATTTTGTGAGCCTGTTCTCTATGTTATCCTCGCTTGAAATAATTCTTAATTTTTCATTGATCGTTTTATGTAGACGTTCTACATCAGAAACTCCGTTTTTACTGGTAGTGATTTCGATTTTCACATTTTCCGCATTCAACCATGCTTGCAATGCTGCACACATAAAGGCTGAATCTTTGTCGGCTTTAATTCCCTGTGGCTTGCCCATTTCGTTAAAAACTTTTATGATGGCTCTCTTGGTTTCTAACCAGTCACGACTTTTAACTTCTACAAGGGTAGCGAATTTAGAATATACATCAATGCATGATAGGAATTGTTGATTGCCTACCAAATAGAAATCCATGACATACTTTTCTCTGATGTTTTGTATTTCAGGGGTGATTTCGAAGGTTAGTTTGGTGTTACGATGCTCTGTTTTAGCAACGTTGCACGTAGGACATTCATTGATGATATTTTGGATTAACTTTTGATAATCGGGGTAGTAGAATTTTCCTTTAAACCAATTAGTGGTCTTTTCAATACCTGGGTGAAGTAGTTCTTTATGATTCTTCAATATTTGTTCCTTGAATTCGGAGTAGTTTGGAATATCTATGAGTTTGGTACTGGATTTAATCAGTTTAGTCAAGTGATTGGGACTGATTATCTCCAGGAATGCCCTTTGGAACAGTGGGAAGTCCATTTCATTATGGAAATATAATGCACTCTTTTTGGTACACACATATTCCTTTATTATATCTTTTGCTAATGACCCTGTCATTTCAGTATATGTGATTTTTATCAGCATCTTGTGGAAATAGTGGGATGTTTCTACCTTGTCCTCATTACCTTTAATCAGTTCTATTTGCCTATTATAGTAATTGATTGGTCGTTCTGTAAGTGGAATATAATTTATATTATCTTCTTGCGCGCTATGGACCGTTGCACAATCACTATTAATGGATTCCCCCAGTAGGTTTTCGTTAATTTTTACTCTTGATAGCGCATCGGCTACATGGTTTTCCTTTCCTGGTAGATTATTTATTTTGAAGTCAAATTCATTTAATTTGATCTTCCATCGTTGTAGTTTCATATTTGGTTCCTTGAGGTTATTTAACCATACCAAGGGTTTATGATCACTTAATATTTCAAACGTTCTACCGAACAGGTATGATCTGAAATACTTAGTTGCCCAAACTATAGCTAGTAATTCCTTTTCTATTGCTGAATAATTGATTTCGTGTTCATTGAGAGTTCTACTTGCGTAGCAAATGGGTTTGTGGTCTTGTGACAACACCGCTCCTAATGCAATGTTACTTGCATCGGTTGTTACCGTGAACATTTTTTCGAAATCTGGGAATGCGAGTATGGGGTCAGAGGTGATAAGTACTTTCAACTTTTCGAAGGCCTCGACGTATTTTTCCTCGGTTGGGTCTATGACTGCTCGTTTCTTTAATTTGAGTGTCATTGGTTTTGCTATGTTAGCGAAATTAGGAATGAACTTCCTATAAAATTTACATAAGCCTATGAATGATTTTATTTTTGTAGTTGTATTAGGTATGGGGAAGTTTATTATAGCGGATATTTTCCCTGGATTAGGTACTATGCCGTTAGTTGTTACTACATGGCCTAGGAATCCGTTTCTTTCTTCAGGAATTCACACTTATCCATTTGAAGTTTAAGGTTTGCATCTCTCAACTTTCCAAAGACCTTTTTAAGCGACAATAAATGTTCTTCCAATGACGTGGAATAGATAATGATGTCGTCTAGGTACACCAGGCAATCTTTGAAAATTAAATCTTCTAATAGATTGTTCATGCACCTTTGAAATGTGGCGGGTGCTGTAGTTAGCCCAAATGGCATGCGGGTGAACTCGTAATGACCTTGTTTGGTAGAGAAAGCTGTTTTTGGAATTGAGCTAGGTTCCATTGGAATTTGGTGGAATCCTTTAGCTAAATCAATGGTAGTGAAATACTGACACCTCCCTAGTTTGTCTAGTATTTCGTCCATTCTGGGTGTAGGAAATTTATCCTTGATTGTTACCTCGTTTAGACTTCTATAATCTACTACCATTCGATATTTTTGTTTTCCTGAAGCATCCATTTTCTTTGGTATCATAGAAATGGGTGCACAATAGGGAGAATTCGACTTACGAATGATCCCCTGTCTAATCATGTCTTTGATTTGTTGATTCACTTCTTGATCGTGTATTTGAGCATATTTGTATGGTCAACGGTATACAGGATCTTCGTGATGGGTTTTAATTTCGTGCATTATTGTACTAGTGAAGGTCAAATTGTCACCTTCTTTATACTGCACGTCTTTAAACTCGTAGAGAACTTTCTTTAATTTCTCTTTTTCTTCGTCATTTAAATGTTCCAACCTTAGCTGGTTACATTCCCTTAGTTCGTTCTCTAACGCGGAAGCGAAGTATTGCTCTCCTTCGAGAGATGGGTCAAGGCACTTAGGTGTAGTTATATCTTCCTTTGAAGATGGCTTATCACCTTTGTGTGCGGTCTTGCCGTCGGCATTTGCTTCTCCACTTTGGATGATTGGGTATGACCTTTCTCCTAACGTTACCGTTTACCTAAGAGTATATCATAATTTTCAGAAAAATTATGAATGTAAAACTTTTGTTTTGCCGGACAATTTTTGGTTGCATTACGTGTAATGCTCTTAGTCAGACGGATGGGTCCATTGATGGTATGGACCGTGAGGTTGTCGCTATCGACTTTAGAATCTGTATAGTTTTCCTTTATTATATTTATTGACGATCCCGAGTCCGCGATACCTCTTAATTTTTTATTATTTACTATTATTTCTATATATGGTCTTCCTCGGTGTCTTCCGAGGCACTCTGCTGAAAATTTACATCCATTTTTATTTGTCCACTTTGACTTTCCCTTGATCGTTTGACCGGCTGATTCGGTGCATTGCTACCTGCCTGAGTCTGATTGATTTGATAGTTTGTGGGATTCTGGGCTCTGCCTTGGTTTAGGGAATTTCTAAATTCCTTAAATAATCCTGGATTATTTGCGGCATTATTTCCTGAATTATTTCTATTCGATCCATGGTTATTTCTAGAAGTGCTTGAGTTTTGATTGTTAGAATCATTATAACTATAACGAGGGTAATAAGTTCCAACATTCCTACGATTGTTATTTACGTTTCTTGGGTGTTCGTGATTCTTGTTATCAGTTACGAAATTTTCGTAGATTCCTAACTCTTGAGCTGATTTTTCTAGATTAGCTATAGTAGAAATGTCTTTCTTTGCTAAAATGATGAACAATTTATTGGGTAAAGCATCTTCTATTGTATGTCTGGTGGCATTTGCCAGAGCGTTTTTAAAGATTATTTTATTTTCTGGGCTAGTCTCCAGATTTAGTTTGCTTATTATAACATTTGATTTAATTTCCAGTTCTTCTACAAACTTACGAATACACCCATTGAATTTGGTGTCATGTAGTTGTTGTAGCAGCGTCTCGTATGGAGTGTGATTGAATTTGCTGATTAAGGCTGCCTTTAGATCGGTCCAGGTATTGGGTTGAAGGCTTTGTGACAAAAGTTGTGCTCGTCCGCACAGTTGACCCTCAGTGGCTCCGTACATGACAGTCTGTTGTCTGATGTCTTCTGTTGGGTACAATTCAGAGATGTACTCGATCCTGCTTATGAACGAGCTTAGACGTTCTTGGCATCCATCATATGGTGGGATTTGCCTGATTGACTTCGGGGCTTGGTTCAAGTGTAACTCTGATAGCGGCATGTTGATTTTTATTTTTGTATGGGTAGTTTGTTATATTTTTTTTTTTCACTAATATTAATTCAGTTTGAATCGTGTGTAGATTCTTTGGCGGATCTCTTTAGTAATAGCGTTACTTTTTCTCTGATCACTGTAGGTTATTACGCACTGTAACTGTCACTACGCCAATTGATCGTCTTAAAAAAATTCACTTTTAACTGAGATCCTACCGACTGCGCCAGTTAAATATGCGACACTCGAGTTAAAGTTTTAAAAAAGATTTATTTATTCACTTAAACTTAGCGTACAATTGTTAGTTAGTTTCCCCGACGATGACTAAGGTCAGTTGTCTTAAACGGAATTAACTTGGTTGAATTCTCCGACGGTGTCGCGATTGACGTTTGTCTTGAACAGAACTGAAGTCCCTACTTAGATGTAGACTATTTATATTACGATGCTCGGAAGATTCGGGGGCGATGGCTTCGGCATCGGCTTCGGCTTCGGTGATGGAGTACGTGACTCGATCGAAGTTTTGGAAGGCGGCTTTTGATGAAAGGCTTCCGCTGCGTATGATCGGTGTTGCATTACTTGGGGTGGATATGGCCCCCTTGGTTTTGTGCCCAATTCTGATTGGTGAGCTAGGATGGCGTGGTTCTTGGGAATCGATTAGTAATTGATCTCTGGAGGGTGGCGTGATTCTAGTGCGGCTGGATACGCGGCATCTATTGTTTTATGTTCGACTCCTAGCTTAGGGTGTTTGTTTACATTGCCGGCTGTCGGCTACAAGTGGTCCACTTCGAGTGTGGGATTGTTTATGGGATTCGAAGCTGAGGGTGTTGGATTGTTTATAGTATGTGGGTGCAGGGTAACAGACATAGATAAGGGTATGCGGAGCATGGACTATAGATATGTCACTATATATATTTACATAGGTTAAATAATAATAATAGAATAATAATTTTAATAAAATAACTTCATTATATTACGTTATTTTTCAAAAGGAGGGAGATGTAGTATGCAGTACACACTGTGCCTAGTATACGTGAAAGAACACATAATCGAGCATAATTCATGTGCGACGTAATACGATTACACAATTATGCCTCGAGCTATCATAAGTGCAGCCGTTAAGTTTACATAATTCGACGGCGCAAGGAATATGATCCACTGCATGTGCATACGACATTCTTTCTCACGCTTATTAAGCTTATACATAATGCGGCCGCTCCGCTGCCGATGTTTCTGGCAGCGCAGCTACGCGGT